>JAJLYF010000030.1:0-121142 GCA_030571655.1 Jamesozyma lodderae | reverse complement strand
CAGTGGTAGTAGATTTACCAGAATCGACGTGACCGATGACGACAACGTTAACGTGAGCTTTAGCTTTACCCATTTTTGTATGTTAAATATATCTGCTTGATTGTACTATATTAAGTAAAAGAAAGATAAACTAGAATTAAAATAAGAGAGAGAGAAGAACCTCAAAAAACAAGAGAAACAAGTTTTATAATTTTTGAAATAAATGTAATTCCAATGATCTTTAAATATATGAGAAATTTTTCACAGATTAGAAAAGAATTAACCAGAAAGAATGAACTGAACACCTTTCCCATAGACAAAAAAAAATTTTCATTAACAGTTGAATTAAAAAAAAAAAACTTTATTAAGCTACTTAGAAAAAGAAAAAAGGAAAGAAAAGAATTTTTCAAACTTTTTTTTTTTTTTTCAGAAAAATTTTCTTGAAAATCTTGAAAAATTATTTGTTTCTACGAATGGTTCTTCGTGGGAAAAGGGAGATTCGAAAATGTAGCCACGCAAAAAAGAGCCACGGGCATCGCTTGTTCTATATGTGAGGTTTGGGTGGTTGCCGTTTCTAGAAAACTCCGTAAGTCGTGGGTGGAAGGGATTGTGTGTGCTGTGTGGGTGTCGTGCAGGGATCTTTCTATGATTATGATATTATACTTCTATTATTACTATATAGATGAATCAAGGGTCGTGACAGAACTGTTCACTTCAAGGCTATCAAGGATATTATTCTGGGCCTCCATATCCCTCATGAATGAGCTTTGGCTTTGCGTTCGGCTGTTCGAGGAGGATAACCGTATTGGTCTTCCGGCAGTTGCTGTCGAACTTCTTCGAACAAAAGGTTCTATAATTGATTTTATTCCATGGTTTATTTTTTTCAATATTCTTCTCATTGATGTCTGGTTATCAAAAAATTCCCAGTTTGGTTGCATCATAGTATTGTTTGAGTTATTATCGTATGTCGTCTCAAGTATACCTTCTGGGTGATGATGGCTTTTTAATTGTAATTTCTTATTTAACCATCTTCTACAAAGCTCCACAACAAAAAATACTGCAAAGATACCAAAAAATATACCGATAACATTAACTTCATTACGCTTGTTAGATGTCGGACATGCATATATGCTTCTTACTTCAAAAAAATATGAACAGTCATGTAAACTGCCTAGATAACTGATCTGTGCCTTGGTTGAAATTTCTCTATCACAAATGAAATTTAATAAAGTTGATTTTTTATCTACTCCATTAGGACACGTTGAACCATTAAGATATTTCATTGTTAATTTCTTATTATTCGAACCGAAAAGATTTGGTTTAGTACTAAAATCTCCAATTGATACTAATGTGTCAGGATTTTTAACATCTGAATAAAAGGCACCTGTTAAATTGCTTAATTGACTTAAATCCTTTTTAGTAGTCACAGGACTAGAACAAATACTAATAGTAAAATTTGTATTTAAATCATCTCCCCAACCTTTTACTAACCATCGTGTCTTGGAAGAGTCTTTTCTTTTCTTTTTGTCGCTATTATCATCATTTGGTGTTAATGATAGATCTGATAGATCAATGTATGCACCCGTTACAGGATTTAATACAGCACAGAATAAATCTTCTTTAGGTTTATTATCTGGAATTTCAGATGCCATCCCGTATAGAGGTGTAATCCCTATTAGAAAAATTAATGAAATTATAGCTAACCTTGTCATTATCCATAATTTCTTGTTGCTTTCATAAGATATGAAACAAGTTTGCTGTTCTTTCTTCTATTACGTTTTGTCTTAAATATTCGCGGTGTCCCGCCGTACAAAATAAAGCAGTAGTCCCTTTTTCTAAATTGTAAGCAAACAATGCATATCTCGATAGCAAAACTGGTTCATAAAATTTAATTAAACCGTGGTTTATTTCCTGACAATACTAAAATAGTAAATTTACTGGTTATTGTCGTATCTCTCCTGTAAAAAAAAAAAATTACCCGATTTGACCAAAAAAAAAAAAATTAAAATTATGATAGTGTCACAAAATTTCTATTGCGAATGACAAATTATATATTAAAGAGTGTCACATCGAATTAATTTGTATACTTCGACAGTAAAAACTGCAAAACAAAATAGTAACTTGCTACCAATAACAAGAATCATATATTATTAGCTTCAATTAAATAACAAAAAAATAAATAAATAAATAAAAATGGAAGAAACATTAGTAAGTTTGAAGACACAAACAGAAAACAATGACCAAGAAATAGATCTAGAAATTGAAAAACTTTTGCAAGATTCAGAAAGACTGGATCAATTAGTTTCGACTATCAATGCAAACACAGAAAAGGAAATTACTAGGTTACAGAAAGTTTTAGAAGCATTTACCCTCAAATCAGCAAATACTCCTTCAATACAGGGAAATTATCTTATTGGACAGACCTGTAACAACACTACTAGAACAAATAAAACAAAACAACAATGGAAATACCTAATGAATAGAATTTATCAAAAGAGACAAAAATTTAGGTCAAGAAAACAAAAAATTAGAGAAGTGAGTTTGTTACAGCAAGAATGTCAAAGTTCAACAAATTCAATGCAATTGAACATTTTTTCTTTCAAAGAAAATGGTTCTTCAAATTTAACTGCTGATTCATCGCCTCATTCCTCTCCAACTATTGGTGACTTAAAATCACCACATTTATGTGACATGAATTATGAAAATGGTGAAAGTATATTGAGTGAACCAATTAATACTTCAAGACTTGGACACGTTAAATACAGAGTTATGAATACCTTATCGGCGACAACAAGAACTACAGGTGGGACTAATCAGGATGACTTTTTCGAAAATGATATTAGTGGAATGGAGACGCCATTATTTTTCAAATGGAATATGAGTAAAAGAAGAAACATGAATTTTGAAGAAGGGACCATCAAACGGGGATTGAAAAAGCTTTTTTCGATTTGCCAGCCATTAGAAGAAACTTCTATTGAAATTATAGAAAATAAAAATTACATACATTGTGACGAAGACTCTATCGTATTACAATAAAAGCAAGGAATCAACTTGTTGAGAAATAACTTATACTTGAAGGTTTAATAATTGAAAATAATTAAATAAAAGTGATTTATATTAATTTTTTTGTATCTTTTTTGTTTACTAAAATTACGTTAAGTTATTATTTTAACAATACTGAAATGCTTAATATTTAAAGAAAATAATAAAAATTGTTAAATTTCTAAAACGACTATACACAAAATCCATTACAGTTACCCATCAAGATTTTAACTCGTCAAACCACTCAGGAGAAAGACTACAATTCAGTACCCAAGTATATATCCCTCCTAGAATACCAATATTCTCTAGCAATTGATGCCATCACCTTGAACTCAAGAGCGTTCCTAAAGATACTACTATGCATGTCGCAATGTAAATTAACTGACATCTTCCTTCGAATAACTAACTCACCCCACATACATTGACTTCAAATCGTATGTTAATCTATCTTACCTAAAACGGTAAGCGTCAATCATCTAAGCCCCAATAGGAAGTGAAATGTTAAGATAAAGCCAGCCAGACAAAGACGCGTCGCGGTGTACCTGTTTTAAAGAAAAACTAACTGGGGAATGCGAATCCAATGAGAGAAAAGAAGAGAGATCGAATCGAGATTTATTTGTTTATGAAATATGTATGTTTATTTTTATTATTATATACTGATATATATATATATATATGCATATATGCTGGAGTAGATAATCGATAGTAAAGAAGTGATTAACAAACGGGAGATCGTAAAATAGCACAGAAATACCATGTCTTCAAATACAACTAGTGAAAGTGGATGTGTTAAATGTACAGGCAGCGTGACTTGTCCAGTTTGTGCGAGTGATGAATACTGTGTCATGACTTCACTAACGTGTGATAAATGTCCCATAACATATTGTGCGAAGAAGAGTTCTTCATTCAATAGTTTGAGTAACTCCACCCTTCCTGCTGGTAATAGCAGTTCCTCTTCAAATGCTAGTGGGTCAACAACAAATGGAGCTACTAGTAAACTAACAACAGGAAAGGACGGAAAAGTTATTGGAGGTATTGTTGGTGGTGTCGTTGGTGGGGTTGTAGTACTAGTATTAATTATTGGTTTACTAGCATATAAATGGTATTGGAAACCTCGCAGACAAAATGAATTAGAGAGTAGTTTATCAATGTTTAAAGGTGACATGGATCTAGACGAGGATGTCGATGAAGATGATGAAGATGATGATTACTTTGATGAAGAAGATGAAGAAGATGAGGTGGATGACGAAAGTGGGAGCGGAGTTAAAAGCGATCATGCAAAACAATTCAATGAAATTATGAACTTACGTGGTCCAGCGTTGTATGGTAGCGGTGCTGGTAATATTAGTAATACTAATAGAAACCCTACTGGGGGTAATGGGATGTTGCAAGCTGGTAACAGATATAGTAGTACATCTACCATTAAAACGTATGCTTCATCTAATATCTTACCTATTGCATATATTCCTGGTGTCACGAGTGCAGCCACCAATAGTAACAGCAGGAAAGCCCATGGGGCATTCTCAGGCCGTAATAATAACAATACCAATCATTTAAATATTCCTGGGGACATCGGATCACATATTACATTAGGTTCATCAATTCTTGGAGAACTAGATGAAGACGACGATGACAATGAAGAAGATGAAATAGTTATGGGTGACAATAATGATATAGAAAAAGGTGTGAATAATAATACCGGTAATATACGTAAAAAGGGTGTCAGAAGGAATGTACCTGAAAATCTAACAACAGCTATTAAAGCAAAGCCAAAATTAGTTCAAATTAATGAGGAAAATGATGAAGATGCATCGCCAAGAACACAAGAAAATAACCGTGCTAGCAGGACTACATTAGAGAAATTAATGTTGGTAGATGATGATGATGATAACTACCAAACCAAAACCAATGAAAAGACAATTACAAGTGCCATTACCGAAGAAGGCACTGACTTACAGGCAAGTACCAATGAAGGAGAACTAGATCAAGATGACGGCAGTTTTATATTAGATCTAGATATTGATAATTCGTTGAGACAGGAAAATGCTAGTAATCAAGATGCTGAGATGCTTGCTGCCACAATACAACCACAAGAGATCACTGTACAGCGAAAGAACTCTGAGAGACTAATGAGTCCCTTTGACGATAAATTTGCCCTCAAATAACATGCTACTTATTCACAACAACCACAACAAAAACGATAGTATACCCCATAATAGACATATAGACGAAATATACATAGATGTATAAACGATGTAATCATACAATAAACACACAACTACGAGTGAAAATCGTATTCCAGTAGTTCAGCAGGGTCCATAGCAAACACCCACGATGCCCCTATGATTGCGGTGTTACGGACAGCTCCTTCTTATAACACCGGGAGTAACAATGTATTGCCGGGCGGAGGTATAGATGGAAACCACACGCAATATGTAGTCAGCATCTATAATAAGAACGTGGTGGGGCGACAACAGGTTCAAAGGAAAGGAGAACGGAGGATTAGAACAATAATTATAATATAGTGTTTTCTCCTTCGTGGGCAAGTGAAAAAGTTCAAGTTCAAGTAAGTTTTTTGATAGACTATTGCTAGTTACATCTCTCGAAAAGACCCGCCTGACAAATACGCTATCAAACCACGCACGGAATCGAGTGAAAAAAAAAAAATAACCCGCTCGAGGCGACAAAATCAGATACGATTGTTAAGCATTTGTAAAATTTTCAAAACATGTATCGATCAATATTACTCACAACGCTTACTGGTGGTCGATTATAGGTTAATGATTTTTATGGTCGCTGTTTTCCCACAGCCTTTTCTTACTCCTATGTTGATCTTATTCAATTGTATTGCTTCTTTCGAGGGTTTTTGTATATATACACTACTTCATTCTTAATTTCATTCTCCCTTTTGTTTTTTACTAAATATTACTTAATTTATCTCTCTTGGTTTATACTATATAAACAACACAAAAAACCCATAAAGATTTTAGTTTCAATATAAGGGAATAAATATTTTGTTTAATCTTTTATATTAATTCTTAACAAACAAACACATACACATATACACATATTAAAAACATTATACAATGGCATTTGGTGAAATTGATCAATTAGCTGTTTCCACTATCAGATTATTAGCTGTCGATCAAGTCTCTAAGGCTAACTCTGGTCACCCAGGTGCTCCATTAGGTATGGCTCCAGCTGCTCACGTTGTTTGGTCTCAAATGAGAATGAACCCAAAGAACCCAGATTGGATTAACAGAGATAGATTCATTTTATCTAATGGTCATGCCGTTGCTTTATTATACTCTATGTTACATTTAGCTGGTTACGATTTTTCTATTGAAGATTTAAAACAATTCAGACAATTAGGTTCTAAATGTCCTGGTCATCCAGAATTCGAATTACCAGGTGTTGAAGTCACTACTGGTCCTTTAGGTCAAGGTATCTCCAATGCTGTTGGTACCGCCATCGCTCAAGCTCATTTCGCTGCAACCTACAACAAGCCAGATATGACTCTATCTGATTCTTACACTTACGTTTTCTTGGGTGACGGTTGTTTAGAAGAAGGTGTTTCTTCTGAAGCTTCATCTTTAGCTGGTCATTTGAAATTAGGTAATTTGATCTGTGTCTACGATGATAACCGTATTACCATTGATGGTGCTACTGATGTCTCCTTCGATGAAGATGTTGCTAAAAGATATGAAGCTTACGGTTGGGAAGTTCTTCATGTCGAAAATGGTAACGAAGATCTTCAAGCCATTGCCAACGCTGTTGCGCAAGCCAAGAAATCAAAGGACAAGCCAACTTTAATTAAGATGCATACTACTATCGGTTACGGTTCTTTAATGGCTGGTAGTCATTCTGTTCATGGTTCTCCATTAAAACCAGAAGATGTAGCTCAATTGAAAAAGAAATTCGGTTTCAACCCAGAAAAATCTTTTGTTGTTCCACAAGAAGTTTATGATTATTATCAATCTACTATTTTAAACCCAGGTATTAAAGCTAACGAAGAATGGGATAACTTATTCATTAAATATCAACAAAAATACCCAGAATTAGGTGCCGAATTACTCAGAAGATTATCTGGTGAATTCCCAGCTGATTGGGACAAATGTTTACCAACTTATACTCCACAAGATGGTGCTGTAGCTACTAGAAAATTATCCGAAATGGTTTTAGAAGCTGTTCACAAAGGCTTACCAGAAGTTATGGGTGGTTCAGCAGATTTAACACCATCTAATTTGACTAGATGGAAGGAAGCTGTTGATTTCCAACCACCATCTTCTGGTTTAGGTGATTACTCAGGAAGATATATTAGATACGGTATCAGAGAACATGCTATGGGTGCTATCATGAATGGTATCTCTGCATTCGGTGCTCACAACAAACCATACGGTGGTACTTTCTTAAACTTCGTCAGTTACGCTGCTGGTGCCGTCAGATTATCCGCTTTATCCGGTCACCCTGTCGTCTGGGTCGCTACTCATGATTCTATTGGTGTCGGTGAAGATGGTCCAACCCATGAACCTATTGAAACTTTAGCTCATTTCAGAGCTTTACCAAATATGCATGTCTGGAGACCAGCTGATGGTAACGAAACTTCTGCTGCTTATAAGGTTGCTTTAGAATCCAAACACACACCATCTATCATTGCTTTAACAAGACAAAACTTACCACAATTAGAAGGTTCTTCGATTGTAAAGGCCACTCAAGGTGCTTACATTTTACAAGATGTTGAAAACCCAGATATTATCTTATTAGCTACTGGTTCTGAAGTCTCCTTATCTGTCGATGCTTCCAAACTATTAGCTGCCAAGGGTATTAAAGCACGTATTGTTTCTATGCCAGATTGGTTCACTTTTGACCACCAACCACAAGATTATAGATTATCCGTCTTACCAGATGGTGTTCCAATCCTATCCGTTGAAGTCTTAACTACTTCAGGTTGGGGAAGATATGCTCACCAATCTTTCGGTCTAGATAGATTCGGTGCCTCTGGTAAAGCTCCAGAAGTTTTCAAATTCTTTGATTTTGTACCAGAAGGTGTTGCCACCAGAGCTGAAAAGACAATTGCTTTCTACAAGGGTCAAAAATTAATCTCTCCAATTAAGAAGGCTTTTTAAGTTTCTCAATGTATAAATAAACAATAACTTTTTAAATAAATATATACTTTTATTATATCTTATGGTTTTACACATATTAAATTTTTGCTCATGATGAGAAGAGATCGGGCATCGAGCATAAATCAAAATTACAAAAAGAAACAAGTTGAAAAATACATATATATATAAATAAGAAATAGAACTATATAAAAATGAATATAGATCTAACACTTCATCAGATCATTAAAGAAAGAAATTAACAAAAATGACGAAGAATCAGGATGACAAAATTGCAGTGGCGTTTATATGCCTTGGAAACATTTGCCGTTCACCAATGGCTGAGGCAGTATTTACACATACGGTAAAAAAAGAGGGACTAATGAATAAATTTTCAAAGATTGATTCATTTGGAACAGGGGCTTATCACATTGGATCCACACCTGATGAACGTAGTGTAGCAACCTGTAAAAAAAATGGTGTTCCAGTAAATCATCATGCACAACAGATCAAGAAGCGTCATTTTGATGAGTTTGATTATATTATTTGTATGGATGAAATGAATTATCGTAATTTGATGAGACTAAAACCAGAGGGATCAAAAGGTCAAGTCTTCTTATTTGGTAACTGGAATACAGATGGTAAATTTGAAGAAATTGTTGATGATCCATATTATGGTGGAATAAATGGATTTGAATATAACTTTGAACAAGTTAGTTATTTTAGTAAGGAATTTTTGAAGAGTGAAGTTATTTAAATAGATACATATTTATATTTATACAGTTATAATATTTCAAAATCTTCCTTTTTATATGAAAAATTTGAATTACAGCGTCTGGCTAACCAACTTTTTTTATAATCAAAATATCTCCATGATTCTTCCTCTGATTTATTCATTCCAGGAGGTAATTTTTCAATCTCCTTATAATACCAACAACGATCAACTTTATTAAACTGCCAGTTTCTATTTTTGTTCAATTCTCTAGCAGCTAAAAATTGATCATATGTTCCTTGATAATGGTAAAAAATGAAGAATAAAGTATCTAAGTCAAATTTAGTAAAAATTTTTGCTAAAGAGGTATTCGAATAAATGTCATTATTTTTCAATGACTCCACCAGAGTATTTTCATTTTCATTACTGCTATTATTGTTATTATTAGTATTATTATTATTATCGTCATCAGAATTTTCTTTTGTCGTTATATTATCAGAATTTGAATCCTTTGGTTTTTGTGTGTTAGCAATTTCAAATGGGTAAACAAATCTGATTGGTTCACTTGGGAAAAATATCGAAGTTGGATGTGGTAAGGATAGTTGTTTTCTATAGAGGTAAGGTGAATCAGCATCTAACGAATCGGGACAATTTAATAATGAAGATTCTAATTCTGCAATCATCGTTTGTGGCATTTCTTTATGAGGTTGTAACAATGTACGTTTTGAGTCTAACCAAAATTTCAGTTCTGAGTTAAATAGGGGGTTTTGAAATGCTGAATTTGTCTTAATATCATTTTCTATTGTACTAGTGATTTCATTAGTTCTATCCTTTGGAAAACTTAGTTTTGGTTCATCTTCTTGTTCTTGTTCTTGATCCTGTTCTTCCTGTTCTTGTTCTTCCTGTTCTTGCTCTTGCTCTACATCTTTTTCCAGTGATTTATTTACATCAGCAACCAAAGGTTTTGTAATAATCTGCTGTGGTTTCTTTTTCCTTGGAGACTTCTCCTGTTTCTTTACCGAAGATATGATATCCTTATTATTAGTTGTTGGTTTAATTTCACAATTCATATCTTCATAAATGGTATCATATTCCACAAAATCCGGATCATCATTATTTTCCACATAGTATTTAATATCATCTTTAAATTCCTGTATCTTTTCCGAATCGATATCATTATTTTGTAACAATTTGAACAAATTCTCTAAATTTGCAATATGAAATTGATGTCTTTTAATTTGAGTATTATCTGTAACAACTTCATAAGTTTCAATTTGTTTATGCAATTCATCTAAACAATCCTTAAGGAAATCTAAAGTTTCTCTTTTCTGCAAGTCACGAGGATCTGTAATCAAATCAGGATTCGTTAAAGCTTCTTTTGAGAATTGTTTAGTCTTCATCAATTTTTCCACAGATTTAAACCGTTCCATACCATTTTCAATCAGTTTCCTATTCTCTAAAAGCACAGAAGTCTTATCCTTGACATCCTCCTTACTCAACCAAGTCTTTATCTGTTCTCTATGTTTCTGTAACTTCTTTATTTCTCTCTTCAAATCACTCTCTAACTTTTCCCTATAAGAACCATTGGAAGGATCTGTACTCTGAAATTTCGTATAGATAGTTTCAAACTCTTCCAGACCTTCCTTGACCTTCTTGAGCAACTTGTCTATATCTTGCTGCAGTTTCTTCTGAGACATCTCAATTTATACCTTTCACTTTCCTTTTCCTTATTACTTTCTATCTTCTCTCTCCACAAACAACCAACATCCTCTTTGATATTGAAAATTTTTAATCAAAATTTCCGGCTTTAAAGGAACAAATTACGTGTTTTGTTTTTTTGGCAGGTTGCTTCGATGCTTCCTCGTTCCGTTTTCTGACAAAACAATTTTTTTTTTTTTTAATCCACTTTTCTTAAAATAAACAATCAACAAAACACAAACTATTTCTCGACAAACACAACAATCTAATTATCATTTGTACCTGTCTCTTGGCTCTGTCATCTCTCTTTTGAATTTTAAACACACTCCGAAGTCGATCTGTCCGTTTCCATGATGACAACTACTGCAAGCCAACCGAAATTGCAAAGTCCTCAACCTGGTACATTATCCAATAACACTCCTTCAACTACTTCTGCTGTAATACACCAGAACAACACCCCTGTTACAGATACTGCTCCAGTAAGCACAGCAACTATTACCGCAACAAGTGGAGCTGCACCAACGGCTGCAATAGTACCTCTTACATCAGCAACTGCTGCAGCACCAGTAGCCACAACAACAACAACAACAAACGCCGCAAATGCAACTGCCAATAACAATAATAGCAATACTAATGAACCTATTGACCCATTAGCTCAATCTACTGCAGAAACTTGGCTTTCTATTGCTTCGCTGGCAGAAACTGTCGGTGACGTTGATAGAGCTGCGATGGCTTATGATGCAACATTACAATTTAATCAATCCTCAACTAAAGCTCTAACCTCTTTGGCTCACCTTTATAGGTCCCGTGATATGTTTCAACGGGCCGCTGAATTATATGAGAGAGCTTTATCTGTAAATCCTGAATTATCAGATGTATGGGCTACATTAGGTCATTGTTATTTAATGTTAGATGATTTACAAAGAGCTTATAATGCTTACCAACAAGCTTTATATCACTTAAGCAATCCAAACGTTCCAAAATTATGGCATGGTATCGGTATCTTATATGATCGTTATGGTTCTCTTGATTATGCTGAAGAAGCTTTTGCTAAAGTATTGGAATTAGATCCTCATTTTGAAAAAGCAAATGAAATTTATTTTAGATTGGGGATTATCTATAAACATCAATCTAAATGGAATCAAGCTTTAGAATGTTTTAGATATATTATTTCTCAACCTCCAGCACCATTACAAGAATGGGATATTTGGTTCCAGTTAGGTTCTGTCCTAGAGAGTATGAATGAATGGCAAGGTGCTAGAGAAGCTTATGAACATGTATTATTACAAAATGAACATCATGCAAAAGTTTTACAACAACTTGGTTGTCTCTATGGTATGAATAATGTTCAATTTTATGATCCACAAAAAGCTCTAAATTATCTATTAAAATCTTTAGAAGTCGATCCTTCTGATGCAACAACATGGTATCATCTAGGTCGTGTTCATATGATTAGAAGTGATTACACTGCTGCATATGATGCTTTCCAACAAGCTGTCAATAGAGATTCAAGAAATCCAATCTTTTGGTGTTCTATTGGTGTTTTATACTATCAAATCTCTCAATATAGGGATGCTCTTGATGCTTATACAAGAGCAATTAGGTTAAACCCTTACATCAGTGAAGTATGGTACGATTTAGGTACATTATATGAAACTTGTAATAATCAACTTACTGATGCTTTAGATGCTTATAAACAAGCCGCAAGATTAGATCCTGAAAACATTCATATTAGAAAGAGATTAGAAGCTTTAACTCAACAATTATCCAATCCACAAGCTGCTCAAGTTCAAGCACAACAAGTTGTTCAAGTGCAAGCTGCTCAAGCCCAAGCCCAAGCTCAGGCCCAAGCACAAGCTCAAGCACAAGCTCAAGCTCAGGCTCAAGCACAAGCTCAGGCTCAAGCCCAAGCACAGGCACAAGCTCAAGCACAGGCCCAGGCCCAAGCCCAAGCCCAAGCCCAAGCACAAGCCCAAGCTCAGGCCCAAGCGCAAGCACAGGCCCAAGCACAAGCTCAAGTCCAGGCAGCTCAAGCTCAAGCTCATGCACAAGCACAAGCACAAGCACAAGCTCAAGCACAGGCTCAAGCACAAGCTCAAGCCCAAGCGCAAGCTCAAGCGCAAGCCCAAGCTCAAGCCCAAGCTCAGGCTCAAGCTCAAGCTGCCCAAGCACAGGCAGTACAAGCAGCTCAAGCTCAACAACAACCAAATGTTATTACCCCGGCATCACAACCTGCTCCAATTAATGCAACAGCGGCCAACCCTGCTTCAGCAACAGCTGAACCAATGCCAATAATGTTGCAACCAACATTGCAGTCCAACGATCAAGGTAATCCACTTAATGTCAGACCACCAGCGGCAACAATGTACTCAACAGGACCACTTTCGCAACAGTTTCCTCAGCAGCCATTACAATACAGTCCACCAACAATCAATGCCTCACAACCATCAACTACACTACCAATAGCATTACCACAAAAGAGATCAGGTAATGACGATAATAATAATATACATACATTGGTAAATGCCGCAGTTAATGATACAAACACAGTAGAACCACAATTGAAAAAACTAAAGATTGACGAAAAGGTCCCACAAGGAACTGCTTTAGCCCCAGTAGTTACTGACCAAGATACTGCTGCTAGTACTACTTTACCTGCAATGGGTACTGGTTCGATGGACAAATCTGTTCCACTTGCTCCAGTTGCGTCCTCAACTGAAACTCCTTCTGCTGCGATGGTTCCACCAGCAGCAGAAACTTCAGTAACTCCAACAACAGCTGAACCTGTTGTGACGACTATAGAGCCAGCTGCTAAAGCAGACACTGAAACTGAATCTGCTGCCAAAGTTGTCGAACCTGAGGCTACTGAACCTGCCACTTCATCCGTGAGTGACCCTGCAGTTACCGCAACCACAACCACAACAACGGAATCTGTCACAGAACCTGTACCTACTTCTGAACCAACTGTTACAAAACCTGAAGTTGAGGTTGAATCTCCAACTGTTAAACCAACTAATATTGAACACACTGAAACAGCTCCTCCTTCAACTGACGTTAATACTGCTGCTGTTGCCGAATCTAAAACCACTGAAGCTACTCCTCAACCTGTCGTCACTTTACCACCAGAAACTACTTCAACAACCGAAGCAGCACAGCCAGAAAAACTAATACAGGATGAGAAAGAGAAAGAACTGCTTATCACAAATGGTAACACAGATGAAAAACCTCATATTACAGAAGAAGAAACTGTCATCAAACCTACTGCAGAAGCAATGGAAAGATTACAAGAGGAGGCTAAACTACGAGAAGAAGAAGAACGTGAAAGATCAGCAACCGTTACTGCAAATATTACATCTTCAACAACAACAACAACATCCGCAATTGGTGAAAATCATATGGATGATAAAAAAGCTGATCTACCAAGGGAGAATGTCGTTAGACAAGTAGAAGAGGATGAAAATTATGACGATTAATTGTTTTGATATATATGATTATATATGGATATATGTATATATATATTTGTATTACTAAAAAAAAAATATATTAAATTTAGGAAACATACGAATGTTACTTATAATTGAAATACTGAACCTGGGTTCTTTTTAATTTCTCGATTTAAACGTTTTCACTTTATTATTTCTCTATGCATGGATTCGTCTTCAAATGAGGTCAGTGACGGAACTATATTTCCCTGATTAAACCTATTATTATGAACGTTAGCAAACCTAATCATTTATATTTGACACCATTTTCGAAACGGATGCTTGTTTCAGAAAAAATACGCGATTTCCATTGACAACAATTTCTCAAGTGCAACCTCAGTGAAAATAATCAATAAACGTATTCAGTCGTTCATACTTTGAATTAAAATGCCGTTTCAATTATAATTGGCCACATTCTGAATACAGACGCTAAAGTTCAAACAACAATTCCTATCGTTTCGGGTAACATATGTCTTAGTCTGCAGAAAAAAATATCGACACCAGCAGGATTTGAACATGCGCGGGCAGAGCCCAACAGATTTCAAGTCTGTCGCCTTAACCACTCGGCCATAGTGCCATTTTTAGTTTTTAAAAAAATGCAGTAAGCTAAATAGGTGAGAAAGATAAAAAAACTCTACCCATGCCATTTATCCAACCAAATAGAATATTTAAGGGTTTTTGCTGGATATTACATAGTAATTTCTATTATTTTTATTAAGCATATTTTCCACTATGCGCCAGACTTCTTTGTCGCGCGAAAAGTGAAAGTTTTTCAACATTGACTAACAAAGTTGAAAAGGAGCAGAATTAAATACATACATTTTACATGTTGTTATATAAGAAGAAACCAATCCAGTTTTCTATTATTACGGAGGCCTATAATGGCCAAGTCTGAAACGTATTCTACCCAGTAATATATATATTGTTGGAAATTGTTGGAAATAATTGGAAATAATTGGTTAATTACACATTATTTAGCATTAAAAGCACATTTATTATACGTGCACCGATGCTCAAGACAAGAAAAAAGTCAGAAAAAGTGAAAACGTTTCACTTATAAAGACGAAGGTGTAAGAAATTTATATGTTACATATTGCTTTATAGTATAAAAGAAGGATCAGGTTTAGACTTAGAAAATGTCTTGTTACATCTCTGATTCACAAAAAGTTTATCATATATATATATAAATAAATACATTTAATGCATTTTACAACATTCGATTATTCATAGCCATCAAAGTAAAATAGTAAAAAATATTCTAAACGTTATTTTTCGGAGCCTAAACTAGGAAAAATCCCAAAGAAAGCGATTTTGTTAGAAAGTAATCAACATTTCAGGAATATATAATTTATTATTCATCAGAGTCGAATGGTTAGACTATGAAGGAATAAAATGCTCAACTAAATGATGCATTTTTTTTGTAGTGCGTTCTTAAAACGTAACACCTTCCATTAATTCGAAAGAGTTCCGTACTTTGTTTGGACTTCTCTTTATTTTCCCCCAAAGGTTACTATGGAAATAACTGAGAGATTTTAAGCCAGGGGAACTCTGCTATGTTTTGATTAAGCTCAATAATAAAATATGAATTGATTTTGTTGACACTGTCGCACTAAATACATCAGGAAGTGAGACAATAATATATATATATATATAGAGCAATACTGAATAAAGAAAATTACTATAAAATTGAATTTATTACAATGTGCTTGTAAAACGGTTCTTTAGAGAATCTGCTTAGATACCTGACACCATGTCAGAAGATATTATAACTGAACAAAGAAAAGACTAGTAATTCTTAGAAAGTGTATCATGGTAATAAATTTTAACTGTGAACGATAAAATATACAGATACCTTCTATTATCAATAATATTGAATTCTATGCTCTGGTTTATGTAATTTACAAAATGAAAACCATGACGTATCAGTTGGCCATATCTATATTCTAACAGTATACATGAAGGAAGCCGGAAATAAACAATCGCGAAAACGATGTATAACCTGACGGTACAAGTTTCACACAAATGAAAGGCAAACTTCAATTGTAACGTTAAGCTAATACAAAAGACAGTTACTAGACTTTTCAAAAGCTCCTTACGTTCACCATATTGAAAGTCATTATCGAACTTTTGAACTAGGTAGCTCACATAAAAACATCTATAATTTTATTATTATCCGCAGGTTTAATCTTTCACTCTATTTTACATCATCGTCAGCAGAACTCGCCTGTTATATTAGCGTGATTCAATATATTTTTGAAAACTTTCTATAAATGAACTCCATTTCCCCTCACTATCGTATAAATTACAGTTTGCAACATTACCTAGGGAAACATGGTCTTCACTGAGAACCAATTGCAATAAATTGTTGGTATCTTCGGCTGTAACATTAGTGTTTTCGATTGCACTTTGATTTTCAACCTTGGAAGTTGTGAAACTGAGGTCTGACAAACCAATTGGATCAATGTCCATTCTACTGTCATCAGCTATTATTGCACTTGTATCGGTGTCTTTGATACCATTAATGTTATCTGTTCCATTGCCAATGGCCAACGGGTTGTTCTCACTACTAATATCATTATCCTTATTATCTTCTTCTTCAACTATGACAGGCTCAGACATAATTTCGTGTAAATTAAACTGTTGCAAACCTTCATCTCTTAACATCGTAGACTCTGTTATACTTGGTCTCTTATTTTTGTTAGATGATCTTCTACGCCTAAATACAGTAGATATATTATTGCTACTATTAGTATTTGAGGGGATGACATTGGGTGGCATAAGTAAACCTGATGCTGATATAGCTGATGTATTACTACCATTTTCACTTTTTGAGGATTCACGATTGATATTATCACTTTTGTGCTTCTGTAGCATTAATTCAACAACTCTTTCGAGTACCATCTTGGACCATAGTAACCAATTTAAAATTTCTCCGAGTAGATCTAAATTGTCATTACTAATATCAAATTTGTTAACACGCATGAAACTAGTCGTGAAATCATTTACCAACTGAACGTTTTGGCGATAATATATATTGTCACTGTTATGAATATCACTATTTTTCTTATTGATATTATTGTGATCATTATTTTCATTGTTAATTATATATGAGTTACCGCCATTGGTCCCTTCCACTGTGATTAAAGATCCCAGTAAACTCAATGAGGTGTTTTCATATTGTGTATTTTTTTCATGGCTCAATGACTCATTGATATCTGTGATTTCATTCTTAATCTCTCTGATATGATCCTTTTCATCAAATATAAGATCTTGTGAAAAAAAATCCTTTGGAAATAATACAGATTTCGAAACTATTTTCATTACTAAAGATACGCCAGAGGTATAATTTTCTGAGTTTTCATTGATCCAAGCATTGGTGTCCCCGGAATAAATATATTCATAAAGTCTTTGCTGA
Organism: Jamesozyma lodderae; assembly: GCA_030571655.1. Lineage (NCBI taxonomy): Eukaryota > Fungi > Ascomycota > Saccharomycetes > Saccharomycetales > Saccharomycetaceae > Jamesozyma > Jamesozyma lodderae. Next base: position 103,712 of record JAJLYF010000030.1, on the reverse strand, counting down.
GGATCTTTAGACTTCTTTAATGTTATCTTGGCCAAGACTGCTTCTCCATCATCTGCTAGAATGTAAATACCGAATCTACTGTCTAAATTAGTGGCGACTTTCAAGTTCATTGAGTTATCAGCTATGTATTGTTTAACGTATTCACTTAATTCAGTAAAGTACTTGAACAAGTCAAGTTTACCTTTAGTGGTGTGCACTGCAGATACTAATGGCGACCCCACCGAATTTATATTCGCAGTACCGGTTGATAAAGTAGATGTAGCCTCCATATGTGTGCCGCTATTAACGTGACTACTTCCATTACTACTTGAATTTAGAGAATCAATATCAATATGGGAATAAGTATCTAAAAGGTACAAAAATTGTAGATTATAATGGAACTCCTTTAAATCTGGGTAATTTATTAGAGAATTTAATAAAATGTTGTCCTTATTGTTATCATTGCCATTTCGTATTAGCTGTTGGGGTTTACTTTCAAAATAGTTAAATTTATCAAAATTTGATGCTAACACTAATTTAACATCTTTAACAATCCCTTCTTTTTTATCAAAATCGATATCAATCACAATGATTTTCGATGCAGTTGAAAGTCTTGACGTTTCTGCATCAACATCATCGATGAAAGACTCGAGACCCAATGTTTGGCATAGTTTTGTGATGTTGTCAAGGGTAACGGAACCTGGCTTGTAATCCTTGAATAGTTCCACCATTTCATTTAAAGTTTCGATATATGAATCAACAGCCATCTTGAACAGTATATAGTACAAACAAATGGATCTTTTGATTGACTTATGGGTTATGAAGTGTAAACTTAACTTTATTTACTGCTTTTTGATATATCTATGACAATCATTTTTTTTCACTGCAATCACAATTGAAATTTCTTGAAATTTAGAAAAACGAATAATGTGAAAAATAGTATGAAGAACAACTACAAGACGACAACTATTAGCTACACAAACTGACATATTCGAGAGTTGATTATGTTCAGTAACAATGAAGCTACATTTAACCCTTCCATTCACCCTTTCTCTCTATCTTTGTATAAAATGTATAAATTGGGCCTACCGACTCTTATCTACACTTCTTGACTAAATGACACCTGCTTTCAACATAAATAGGTTATATATCACTCCAAAAGTAAAACAATTTAAGCTCTATAAAACTGTGCATTAAAACCTCTGGTCCTAATTTTACGTTTCGATTCCTTTTAATATTGGTCTTCTTATGATATTGAAGAACATTTTTTTGAGACACAGTTTCATGAACACTCGATGGCAGTAAGCAAAATACAGAGGGATTACTTACAATGACAAAACTAGTAATATCGACATCTACATTTCAATCACAGGTAGCTGATTTATTACCTTGTAATGGATATAAGAAATCTCAGCTGACTCATTCTTTATTAAAGGCTTACAAGCTAATAGATTACTTCGATGTGGTAATTGCATATCCCAAAAGTTCAAGAAGCAGTTACCTTCAATTCCATAGCGAGGATTATATAAATGCCATTACAAATCCTAAATATAATTGCATCCGGGATTTTGATAATGACGAATCAAAATGGTCACACTTGAATGAGATTGCAAGTCATTGGGATGAAACAAATAACCAAATTAGTAGTGGCAGACATGAATCACGGTCAGAGTTATATGACTACTTTCAAAAATTACCTAATTTTCCTGAAGAATCAAATAATGTTTCAAGTATAAGAAAGAAACCAAGATTAAGTTATAATGCAGAGTTAGATCAAACTGATTTGAAAGAAACAGATTTGAAGTTGTTCAATTTAGAAGGCGATTGTCCAATCTTTTCATTCCTCCCAATGTACCTAGATGTAATAACAGGTGCATCATTGGCACTAGCACCTCACTTCAAGCCACATAATGAACATGATACAGAGAGTGAAAGAGTAATTGGCATAAATTGGGATGGTGGAAGACATCACGCTTCAAAACAGAAAGCCAGTGGGTTTTGCTATATTAATGATATCGTTCTGCTGATCCAAAGCTTAAGAAAAAATGGATTTAAAAGGATATCTTACGTAGACTTTGATTTACATCATGGCGATGGGGTGGAAAATGCATTTAAATATTCGAATCTCATTCAAACAATCTCTATGCATATGTTTGAAAAAGGATTCTTTCCAGGAACAGGATCATTAGATGACGGTGGAATGAATGCTGTGAATATTCCATTATTACATGGCTTAGACGATGACTTCTTGATAAAACTAGTGGAATCAGTCGTCATACCCTTGATTGATACACATAACCCCGAGGTGATTGTCATCCAAAGTGGAGGCGATGGACTAATAGGAGATCGTTACGCTGAGTGGCAATTGACGATACATGGATTAACTTCTTGTATTATAAATATCATTGAAACGTTCACAAGAAGCCATGTAATATTGCTCGGAGGAGGTGGTTACAATGAATTGGTAATGAGTAGATTTTGTGCATATATGACTTCCCAAGTAGTTCAGCGTTATTCATCCAAACAACCACACGATATTATTGACGAATCCCTAGATGAAAGTTTGATTCCTGAACATGAATTCATTGATCTTTACGCCAGTGAACATTACAGATTCTGGATCTACGAGCAGGAAGGTAGTACGAGATGTAAAAACTTGATCAACTACAACAAATTAAACCTTCTAGACACACTTGCCAAACATTACAACGTAAAGTAAAACTATTTATTACTATAGTCTAATTCACTAAGTCTGTTCGGGTAAATATATTATATATACGACTTGAATCGGAATTTTCGAATCTCCCGCATTTCTATTATTAGCAAATCCCTTACATTATAAAGAATCAACTATAGGAAACAGATAAAGAGTCACAGAAACCATATAGAGGATCAAACGATTAGGATCATAAAATATTAGTACAAAAAGAAAATGGCACCAAAGTTAACAGCAGACCAAATTGCCGAATATAAAGAAGCCTTTGATTTGTTTGACAAGGATCATAATGGATCTATATCCGCAAGTGAATTGAAGACTGTAATGAAGTCGTTAGGTTTAACACCTTCTGATCAGGAAGTGAAGGATTTAATGAATGAAATTGATATTGACGGTAATAATGAAATTGAATTTAATGAATTCCTTACTTTAATGTCCCGACAATTAAGTTCCAATGATACTGAGCAGGAATTAATCGAAGCTTTTAAAGTATTTGATAAGAATGGGGATGGTATAATATCAGCTAGTGAGTTGAAGACAGTTTTGAATTCTATTGGCGAGAGGATATCTGACGCTGAATTGGATGCGATGATTAAGGAAGTGAGTAATGGTGCAGGTCAAATTAATATTGAACAATTTGCCGCTTTACTATCCAAGTGAAAGAGTAACCTATCCATACGAAAAAAACGCATAACATACTCTCTCTACGCATATGAACTTTGTTCATTTTGGTATACTTTCAGAATAGAGTCTTTTTAACAAGCGTACGAGATTATTTCTGTAGATAACTACATAATTATATATTGTCTTTGTTATTTGTTCTCTATGCTTGTAATATTATACGTATTATTTATTGTTAGTGCTGATGTTTCTTTTGTACCGTTCTAAAGGGCTTAAGATTTCATCATTGTCATAATTCTTGTTATCTTCGATTTCATGCTCATTATTTCTACTTGGTGTACCATTTCCATTATTCAAAACTTTACTTGCTAAACTTGGGTTCTTTTTTGGTACTACAGGTGGTTTACCTTTCAAGAAATTTTTCTTTCGAGGTATAATTGGAGGATTACCATCTTTTGAGACAGTCGGTGATTTTTTCAGTATTTCATTATTGCTTGAAAAACCGTCACTCTTAATACCTTTTAAGTGTACTTTTGACAGCTCCTCTGATAAACTACTTACTTCTTCACTGTTTCGATCTTGTGGCAATTTGGCTTCATTAGTTTGACTGCTACTGCTTAGTGGAAACGAATTTTGTGCCGATGGCTGATTCGAATCGACCATTGTACGCCTCCTTGGTACTACAGGTGGGGGAATAGAGCGTTCCTTTCTAGTTTGGCTAGTCAATCCGTTAGACTTAGAGTCAATAGATGTTGTAGAAGCACTGCTAGATGCCCTATTTCTTGAAATGATACTCTCACCAGAGTCAATACCAGATCTTCTCCGCAATGGCAATGGTGGTGCGTAGTCATCCTCTTCATATTCTTGGTGTCTGTTATATCTTCTTGGTTCCACATCAGACCCATGCTTCATTGAACGCCTATATTCATCTCTTTTATCGTAGTCATTACTAGTATCTGGTTTCTCATCATTGAATGCCCTATGGCCTCTATAATGATCGTCATAATCATCACTTCTGTATCTCCTACGCTCAGTGCTTGAGTCCCTCCTAGGTTTTCCTGATTCATTGTCCTCATGCCTTGTATGTCTGCTACGTTTATCATCTTCGCTCCCACTATATGTTTTACGGCCATTCGTTCTATAGAAAGGTTCATAATCATCTCTTTTGTAGTTTCTGTTTCCTCTATCTTGATCTCTTCTGGATGATCGTGATGGTGAACTAATAATGTCGTTGGGTATATGTCTTTCTCTATCATTGGCATCCCTATGATATGTAGAGGTCTCTAGTCGCCCATGTGATTCATAATGTTCATCTTCATAAGCAGCTGTACTAGAATGAGATCCCACAGTTTGACTTCTTGAGCGAGGTGGAAGGGGTAGATTTCTGCTATCATGGTTTACTTGTGAAGTATTTGAGGAAATATCCTTTTTCTGGTCTTGTGATGATTGCTCATCATTGGGTGTATCGATAACACTGGATTCTACTTCTTTACTTTCACGAACATTAATGGTATTTCTTTCATGATGAACAGGCGGTGGCGGTAATGACACTATATTAACTGCTGCAATTGGTGGAGGTTGGTTTGATATCGCTGCTGAGGGTTGAGGAACATTAGCCCCTAGAACGGGTGCAATCTGAGGTGTATTAGTTTGAAATTGGAGTTGCGTCTGTACCGGCATGGGTAAGTTTGGAGTTTGTGCAGTAATACTTGTTGACTGCAAAGGTACAGTCTGGTAGGCAGGTTGCATTGGCTGTAAAGGTACGGGCTGTATATTAACTTGTTGTTGTGCGTTGTTAGTAAATTGCTGAACCCCATAACCTTGCTGGGGTGCGTTTGACAAACTTGTGGGTCTCGATCCGACCCCTGAAGCCGTTTGTGGATATTGCTGTGGAGCTGACTTGAGCTCCTGTCTTTGACCATATAATCCATTGAATTGGCTGTTTTGGAGAGGTTGCTGAGGTGACTGAATAGGTTGTTGTCCATATGGATGAACCGGTGGAAGTTGTGTTTGACCTGGTTTCACAGGTGGCGGTGGAAATGAGTTGGGATCTTTGTAACTAGCGTCTAGTGATGTTGGTCTATGCTCAAAATCGTCATCACTACCATATTCATGATCGGATTTGTCTCTATGTCTTGAATGACTACTACTCTCACTTCCTTTCTTACCCTTGTGCTTATCGTATTGATTCTTACCAGCATGATACCCTGTTTTGGCAACATACTTTGTTCCATTGTAACCCATCTTGCCAGCTGAGCTAAGGCCATGCTTAATGGAGTCCTTATTATTTGCCCAAAAACTACTCATCTAGGACTTCTATTGGGTTTTGATCTTATTACTTAATTCAAATTTTTTTAATAGATAATTGTTGTAACAAGCAGTTTCTCAAAAAATATGATTTCAATGTTGTGGATCTTTCTTTTCCGGTATGTATTGCGTATATTTCTCTTTGTGTTTTACATAATTGTTTTGCCTACTTGGATCTGCAATGTTAAAATAATACCTCGGGGTTGCCCCTTTTCAGATCTACAACAAATAATAAACAAAAAGAATATGATTATTTTATTATTATTAACAATGCTAGTACAGATATAGTCCTACTGGTCTATCCTATTTTTCTAAATAAATATGTACATGTTATGGATCAAATATCGATATCAAAACTACTGCCACACCCACAGCTACTTTTCAAATTACCATTAATTATTTTGAAACTGGATCCAATTAGTTCATTGGTATATGTCAACGTGGTTCCATTTAAAATCTTTAATGACCTTTCATCAATGAGTACTTTACCTCTATCCCCTGGTAGTACATATATAATATATTTTGTCATTTCATCAGAGTTCTCAAACTCGTCGTTCTTAGTCGAACCGTTAGCACTGGCGCCATTACTTTTCAAGATACCCTTTTCTTTATCTATTGAGTCATTAGGTATTAGCTTCAAAGTATATTGGAAACCATGACAACCACCACTTTCTACTCCTACTTTCAATACTTCATGACTACTGTCAAAGATTTGGCCTAGTCTCCATGCTGCACGTTCAGATATCGACATATCCAAACTCTCCTGTGGATTAATTACTTTTGATGGCATTATCAGTGGTTCAGTAGTTTTATTATCAGATGCAACCGAGGTTGCAGCTGTGTAAGTTCTTAACCCTTTATTTCTGTGAATTACCATACACGGACTACGGCTCACATATTTGTTCACCACTGTTCTTGCAGTTATAACTCTTGCTGGATTCACAACTAGTTTTATATTTCTTGCAATCATCATAGACCTTTTTAACATGTTATACTAACCTCTATGTTATAATACATCAAAATAGTATGCATATCTCTATATAGTTAATGTGCGTTTTATATGGAGCGCCATCTCCGAAATCCTTGAGAGGGTAACCAATTGAATAAGATATATAAAACCATTACAATATTGAGCAAACAGGGCAGTCTGGCAACCGCTCGTGATTAAAACTGTAACTAAAGTACCCGTCAGCCCCATTAATGATTGTGAAATTGTTCATTACCAGTTCGTTGTTTTCATCAACGTCTATCAGATCATTATACAGTTTAACCAGTTCATTACAGCACCCTGCAGCTACCATGGCATTCATGCTGCTTACACTTGGTATTATTCTCTTGATGACACCTAACATATCACTAACTGTAAAATGTGAAGTATCTATTTTGAATGTCTCTGCTCTGTTACAGCATCTCTTGTACAACTTATTTACTTGATCCATATCACTCGAATCTAGATTCGCTGAATCCTCATTAGATTGTTCTATCGTTATAACATACTCGATAATATGTTCAATAGTCCGTGGATTATTTATAATTGTACACATCGGTACAGCGGTTTCTTGTCCATTTGGTAATGTTGTAATTGAGCATTCCCAGCATGCTGTAATACCGGGAATGATTGTCTTAATGTGCCCTTTCAAACCCTCAGTACCTCCATCTATAAAGGGTATATTTCTTTCAAAATTTGTTAACTTTGTAAGTTTCACAATGATTTCATTTACGTATCGACGAGGAGCTATTGCATCTAATCCGGATATTATGAAATCAAATTGCTGGTAGAATGTCGTATCCAGTTCTGTTAGATCCTTTACATAAGGAACAATAACGCTATGATCATGATGTGACTTTATGTATGTTGCTGCTGTTGTCGACTTTGGTTTACCTATATCATCATCGCTAAAGAGGAATTGCCTGTTTAAATTCGTTAATTCAATGGTATCTATGTCAATTATGTGAATTTCTTTTACTTTCAACATCACTAAATTTTTGAGTATCTCGCATCCCAGGCCACCAGCCCCTAATACTAATACTTTGCAATCCATGTCCATATCCCTGTTTTATTGCATTATATATACTATACTATCCTTATAGTCGAACTACATCATATCTAATATCACTCTATAGGAAAAAAAAAAATTAACTAGTATATTGCCATAGTAAAAAAACAACAACAACAAAAGATGTAAAATATCCATTTCTATCTATCTGTATGTAATGTTTATGTATTCATATTTATACTTTCAAAATGTTTAGATGGATTTAAGAAAAGAATAATGTTTTTAAGCAATCATTCTCTCTTGATACCACCATTACCAGATCTTTCCATTTGTTCGATAGTCTTCTTATCGGTCTTCTTTTCATCACCAGGTTGAGTTTGACCAAATAAAGGAATAGCTCTGAAAGGTCTTTTCAATTCGTTGACGGCTGGTTTACCGAAAAGATGAATCTTAACAACATTATTTTCGAAAGCACCCTTCAATGGTGATATAAATTGCATGAAAAGTGGATTGTTATACTTCATATAAAAATGCATAACACCCATCATGGCAACACTAGAAAACAATGATTTTAAAGAACCATTGATGTCTTCTAAGTCGTAGTCCTTGACAGTAACAATTTCTAATTTGTCTTTTTCACCTAAGAGAGAGTTACCAGATTTGACATATTTGATAACCTTCAAGTCGTTTTCTTTGTTTATACGACTCTTGGTAATTAGATAAATCGCAAGAGTAATTAGAACAGATGAGGAATAGAGGATACGAATACCCATTTTAATCTTTGGGTCTTCCATGTCGATGAAACGTGCCAGTTGTGACATTACAACCATGATAATGATATTGGAGACCTGAGGATGCATTGTGAATGGAGATTTGCTCTGTTACAGAGTACGCTAGGGTGCAATGGGCGAAGATATTACGGTTTCCTTTCACTAGTGCACTGTTCATATAAAATATTATTTCAATTACAGCATTTTTTTTTTCACGTAATAAAAAATATAAGTAGAAATCAGAGGCAGGGCAAGCGTCTGCAACTGCAACGAGGGACAACATAAAACTATTATATACAATATGTTGACATTTATCAACATGTATTTATTCAAAAACAAATTCGACTTTACTATTTTACTTGCTTTCAAAACTGATAGTTATTTTGCTATGAGCCTTTTATCCAGGTAATGCTTGAGGGCGTACACATTGTCATTCTGACAGAAGTAGCATGTTAGGGCTACTCTTCTTATTAATGAAAACACATTCATATTTATTAATTACAACCTTAATCCTTACTCTGCATAACATGTAATTAAATAACCTCGAAAAAAATTTTTTTTTTCAGGTATAACTTTACATCAAAAATTACATTAGTAAGACGTGTAATAGTTTAAGTTTATAATCCCTGTTATGGACAAAATGAAAAAATGCGATCGGAATACAAAAAAGTAATCGGATGAGGGATTATACAATTTACAGGATCTTTGAAGGGTACCATCGTTCTTGTCTATCCTTGTTCTATGCATTAAAGTTTTCCTTCTTGGAATCTCGGAGTTCGTTCAGCTAAGAAGACAGAGAAGGCACAATAATTGGTTATTATTCTATCGAGTAAAGCAAAGTCATGTTATTTAATAAGGTAAAAGGTGATATCACTGATATAACCTTGTATCAGATTATTGCAGATTCAGACTTACGTGCTCCACACATTTTCAGTTACATTCATTCATACTGTCCGTAGTTGCTGTGGTTCGTTTTCACAGTTTCATTTTATTGGCTGCACGAATTTCTTAGTGTGACGGTAAGATCTAATATACTGGCATTCTTACCAAGATGACAAGGATGAATATACTTCTCATTCTTGATGAGCTTAACTTGTTTTAAACTATAGAAAGGCCTCAATAGAAGGCTAAAGAACTTCTCTTTACTAATAATATTATTTAAGCTTTTTTTTTTCTTCTTGCTTAATATTTAGATATATACATACTCTTATGAATTATTTTGAATGGACAGCAACTATTAAAAGGAGGCCACATTATCACTCCAAAATTGTCACATCAAATATGAGACCAAGTTCACTGATTAAAATATGGTCGGGATCTTATAATATTACATAAAAGTGCTTCAGCAGGAAAAACCGAATCTCTGAAAAGAAAAATAGATAGCACGAAATAACCATGCAAAGAAACGATGCAAAGAAAAAAATACATCGGAAAACACAGGAGATCTACTAATCATCTTATTACCATGGAATCATTTCTGATTATTAAGTTTTATGAAAAAATTTAATTTATTATAGTACAATGATTAAACAGAATATTGATCATTATAAAAAACATAAATAGCATAGCATCGAGTGAAAAAACAACCTGATATTAATCCTATTATACTGTTATTATTATAATTATCAGTATCAGCAGTATCAATTTATTATCATTATCATTAACATTATTATTAATTATTATTATTACTAAAGAAAATTGATCGAAAAGAAAAATTATTCGAATGCATGCTAAACCAAAATATTGAAAAGGAGTTGATCAAGTGCAAAGTAAAAACAAAGTATAATTAATTGGAACAACAATTAATTGTCCATTAAAACATAAAAGTTTGAAAAGTCATGAGATTGAGTGTGAATGTATCTTTTTAAAACCAGTTATCATGATACAATCAACTAAAGATTTTTTTTTATCTTTTTATTTTTTTTTTTCTGTTTCCATCGATAACTAATTACCAGAATTTTTATAAATCATATTGATATCTATTGGATCCATCGTTGATAGTGTATTATTAAATGTGTTATTATGAATTGAAGAATTAGTTGCATTGCTACCACCGTTACCGTTGTTAGTAAATTCTGTTTGCTGTTGTGGTGGAATAGCCCTTTGCATATATTGCTGCCTTTGTTGTTGGGGCTGTTGTGATTGCACCTGTTGAATATAATTTACATTAACTGGACCCTTCCTATTTTGAGTTGATGGTGATTGTGACTGTGGTTGTTGTTGTTGTTGTTGGTGTAATTTATCTTGGTCTAGTGATGGTAGGACAACATGATTTTGATACGATTTTTGAATGTAGCGTTGTTGGTTATTTGAATTTATTTGCATTTGTTGTTGTGGTTGAGTCTGATATTGTTGTTCATTAAAATGAACCATACCATTAGATCCAGGAATATTTGAAGAAAATAATAATTTTTGATCAGTTTCTTGTGGTTGTTGAGTAAAAGCAGGTACAGGATAAGATTGAAAAAATTGAACTGGTTTAAATGCCTCTTCATTTGAATTTACATTTAATGGCATTGTCATTAAATTTTGTTGTCTTGAGACGTATCCAATATTTGGTGCAGAGATTAGCATACCTTCGTATTTATTCGATTGTGCTGGTCTTGGTATATTTGGTTGACCATTAGAATCATTAACAATCACACCACCATTGGAAGCCATTGGTATTTGTGGATAAGTGTAATTATTTAAAAAACTTTGAGAGGGGTAAGTTGGTTGACCAATGGATGAATATGAATCGGATCTATTTTTCAATTGTGCAACCAGTTGTTCATTACTAACCCTTTGTTGCTGCTGCTGCTGCTGTTGTTGTTGCTGTTGCTGCTGTTGCTGCTGCTGTTGTAGATTTAGATAAGCGTTGGCGCCATTGAGATTTGGAACTACTCCAGGATGAACGATATGGTTTGGTATATTAGCGTATTGATTATGCAATAACCTTTTTTTATGTTTTCTTACTGGTTTATATTTATATTCAGGATATTTTTTCTCATGATCTAATTTTTCCTGTTTAGCTAAATCTTCCCAATGCAATTTTTCTTTATCAGTTATTGTTTTCCATTTATTACCTAAAATTTTTGAAATTTCAGAATTATGGGGTATCTCAACACCTTTCGCTGTCCATTCATCAATTAAAATTTTATGATAATGTTGTCTAAATAAAATAAAAGCATTTCTAGGTCTTGGAATCTTTGCTGGGCCAGAATTATTATTAGAATGTGATGAAGTTACAGGTTTTGGTGCAATTACAGTTGTATTTTTATTGGATATTAATTTTTCTGTATTATTATTCTTCACATTCATATTACTATTGTTTTCACTATTATTAGTGGTAGAGCCACTTGTATTAGGGATGACCCTAACAGTAGTATTTGTTATCTCTGTATTAGCAATTGCAGTAGATGAAGAAGAAGAAGAAGAAGAAGCAGTTGTTGATGCAGTAATTGATGTCAAGGAATTTAATTTACTATTATTAATATTATTGGTGGTGGAATCACTTATAATACCAATTCCTGTTATAGGGTTATTGTTAATTACTTTTCCAATTGAACTTTCTGTGGCTATATTAGTTTTGATGGTTTCCATAATAGTATAATATAGTTTAAAATTGAGCTTTGTTGAGGTTAGGATTTTTTTTTATGAAAAAAAAGTATACAACTGGATCTAACAAAAAAAAAATCAAAAAACGAAGAGTTTTGGGAAAATTTTTTGATATGACAACAATATACGGAAAGAAAAACAAACCAAAGTATTAGAAATTAAATTAGTAAATAGTTAACTTTGGATGAAGTTATCTTGTTTAATGAAAAAATTCAATTTTCTTTAATTCTGGGTTAATTGAGTTAAGTGACGGTGAAAGGAATGAAAAAAATTTGAAATTCACAAATAGATAATAAAGGATTGAATTGATATTTAGTGAGTCTCTTTTTCTTTATTTTTGATTTGCAATTGTGGGAGGGAAAAACCGAAGAAAGAGAAAAATAAATATTGGTACTTTCAGTATCTAATTCTTGTTGGGAGTGAAAGAAATGGGTTGTATTCTAGTATTATTTTTGATTTAAGATATTAACAAAAAAAAAAAAAATACAAGTTTGGAGGAAGGAATGTGGAATATATTCTAAACAACTAATAGTACTATGACAAAAACAAACGGGGAATATTAATAAAGAAGACAGACTAAAAAAATAATAATAATAACTATTGGATTCTCAAGAGGTATATATAATAACGAGAATAATAAAAAAAATATTTCTTTTATGTTCACGACAAAATATGTCAAATAGAAACCAATAGAGGAATTAACCTAATAATGAAAAAGCAAGGAAAAAAAAACTGTGTAGTAGGAAAAAACAGAGGAAAAACAAAAAAATAAAATGGGCATGGGACCCAGGAGTAAGTAATCAAGTAAGGTTTTTAAATTGACAATCGAATATGGCAAGAATCTACGAACAAGCGATGAGGTCCATTATTCAGCATTACATTGGAAGAGGAAAAAAAGAGTCCAAGAGATTTCGATAACAATATAGAGGAAAAAAAATGGTTTCATTGCGTCTTTGATTCATACAAAACAGGGTTCGAACAATCACGAGCATAGATTGTGTGATTAAAAGAGAAATAAAAAATCATTCGATTTCAGATTTATCTTGCTTCAATTACAATACAATACAATTTATTGTTCTTTTCCCTTGCCGATAGACCGATAAGCGGAAGGTATTTTTTTCAAGATATTGTTTTTTTTATTTTAAAGTGTCTCAATAGAAATATTTCAAATAGAAATACCGGAGTCTTTTTATTACCCCTCTCTTGGGACCTTTCTTTTTTATGCTGTTAGTTTCCTTTCTTGATATTCTGCGTGGTGATTAAAAGGTATTGTTCATACCACAGGGCTTGGCTTTTTTTTATTTTGTTGCGCCATAATAAATTATTATGATACGATATATTACTTCTGGGGGGTTCAATTGTTGATTTACTGACAAATACCCATACGACTGATCGTTTCTACGCTGCTTTATAAACGAAAGCAAACGAAATTCAAAAGAAAAAAAAAAACAACGCAACTTAACAATAGAAGAATAACTCAGTTGTTGGGGTCTGTATATTTCTTCCGACTGCGTGTGCCCTGTCTATCACCAACTATTAAAAACTCCCCGCAGAAGGTTTAAGTGCGGGAATGTGTGCCAGTGAAAACTCTAAAATACTTTTTTCGGGGTTCTGTTACAGAGTCCTGCAGTACACCACATTTTGTTTGCCTGCGTTTGACGTTTAGTTCTCGTGCACGCCTTGTTGACAGAAAGAATTTAAGACTAGTTTTTCATTTTTGAGCCCGGTGCTTTTTATGGTATGTTTTTTTTTGTTCTGTTGCGGAAAAGTAAGTGCGCCGTGATTTAGGAGTCGATAACACGGCTTTATTATAATTAAACTACGCAATACTACGCGAAAAAAAACCAAACAGCGATTACTTTAAATGGATCATCTTTTGTTCCGTGATTTCAATTGTGTTGTAGTTGTACACAACAAAATTACTCGGAAGACGTAATGCTATATACTGATTTACTTTTTTTTTTATTTTACACATACTCCTTGAAGGAAAGGTTGCATCACCAGAACAAAGTTTAGTTGCTGTACGACGATACAATGCCGCATACGAAACTCTAAATGTTTTTTTTTTAGAGCCACACACAATAGCATTTTAGGGTCCAACAATACTGAGTAATTCATTACTAAAGAACAACTAATTAGGTAATTGAAAGAATAATAGATTATCAATAAGTCTCTTTACTATTAATATTTGCTCATAAGAATTAATATGTTGCCACATACTTTGACGTAAACAGCCAACTATTCTTTGATAGCCTAATCGATCTTGTTAGTTCCACGTGGGGCAGAGTCTTGACAGTATTCTAGAAGGTAGTGAAATGTCGAGCAATAGCAGTTGCAACGGCAATTGCCGATTCCTTTTCTCTCGCCGCATGGCGCTACACACTTGACTTTTTTTTTTATTATTTTTCTATTACGTTATCGCCATCGCCAACAGTGATAGTGACTTTATAGCTAAAGAAAAAAAAGATGCCATTACAAAAAAAGATTAACTTCAACTTCTTGTAACTAGTTTTATCAAATATCAAACTAGCTAATTTAACCCACCAGCCCAATACCTTATGTTTGAAGACACAACAATATTAAACTGTTGTGAAAAGATAGAAAATACTCCTTCACCACCCGCGCTATTACCGATTCAGGATAACAGCCTACTCACGGCTCATACTTGCTACTCCCAACTAGAAACAAACAAAATTAAAAAATGTCCATTTCTCACGTCAGGAAGTAAATTTCATGGTGTTCAGAGATCTTCTCGTTATAGAACTAATGCCGTTTCAATAACATTGAAAAAGATTAATCTTGCATCCCTTTTTCAACTACAAACTCCAAGAAAAGATCCGAATGTCACCGGTTACTTAACCATCACAGGGTTGACTCATTCACATCCAACAATAACCACTTATTTTGATGGATTCATTATTGATGGAAACACTTTTGGGATATGTTCTTCCAGCTGGCCTCGTAGTTCATATTTTCAATGTTTCAAAAATGAAGATGAGCTAGATTTATTACATTGGGCAAGATTTGGTCTCGGCATAATTGAAAATGGAACCCTTAATGGGTTGGTTAACGATCGATACCTGTGTATGAAATGGAAGGAACGATATTTATGTTCCATTGAAAATGAAGTAAATCAAGAAGGCAACCTGGATGGAATTTCATTTGATGGGTTTTATTACTGTGTATTGGATATTCTTACAGGTAATATACATGGATTTTATTACCATGATAAAACCCCAAAATTTCAAGAATTGAATTTAAATTTTAGTGGCATTGATTCAGATGGTTGCGTTAATAGATCATTTGAATTGTTATAGAGTTATTTTGTATATATAGACATTTGCATAAAAGTATAAATCACCCGGTTTATCGCTTTTATTTTTTTTCAATGTATATTTCATTCCGTGAAAAATATCTTAACTACTAAAAAATAATTGTATGGATTATTGACATAAGAGACAAGGTAGACAACTAAGTACCACATACAGAATTAAGGGTTTGACAATGGTTTTAAATAACGTTAAAAGGGAAGATTTATGTGCAAAGTATGTCTTATTTACCTGTAATTTGCTTACGAAGTAAGAATTGATACTAACGATATGACTATTTTTTTTTTTCCAGATATGCACCAACTTTACCACCATTTGGTTTATATTCAACAACTCAAAGTATATCAGGTATGGTAAATCAATCCATGCCAATGGCTGCTATCTTCTTAAGAAATAAATTTATCGCTTGGTTCTCCGTTATTCAAGCTCTACATTATTATTTAAATACAGATGAAGAACAAGTTGCTCTCTCTAAAAGTAGTGAAAACGCATCTCCATTAGATCAATCTCCAATGGTAAAGGTATTAATGAGTTTTATTGGTTTAGTTGTTTGCTATATGAATTTAGTATTCCCTCAAGATTCTAATCCTCCTCCAAGTAAGGAAGCAGCTGAAGCTGTCATTAGTGCAACGACCAATATTGCAACAGAAGAAACTTCTAAATAAACTTAATTAATTAATTAAATAAATTAACTAGATAAAATTTTTGTTTACTCACCAATATCTTCAAACCAATCTTGTGGCCTTTTTACGATAAATTCCTTCATAATATTCTTACATCTTTCATCATCAACTAAAACAACTTCAGTACCTCTAGATTTCAAATATTCTTCACCTGGACTCTTAAAATTAACATTTTCACCAACAACACATCTAGGAATACCATACATAATAATAGCACCTGTGCACATATCACAAGGGGACAATGTAGTATACAAAGTAGTATCTTTGTAAACTTTACCTTCTAATCTACCACAGTTTTCTAAAGTAGAAATTTCACCATGTAAAGTAGCAGATCCCTTTTGAAATCTCATATTATGACCACGACCAAGAATCTTACCATCTTTGTTGTTAATCAAACAACCACCAATAGGTACACCACCTTCAGCATAACCCTTAGCAGCTTCCTCATAGGCAATATCCATACCCAACTTATCCCATTGACCAGTAGACATTATTATTATTTCAGTATTTTATGTTTTTTGGCTTACTTGTATTTTATGGCATCGCAAGATGGATGATCTATCTATCAGCTTTTCATTCTTATATAATACGAAAATTTTTCATAGAAAGGCGAGACGAACAAGAACAATAAATGATAAGAATTCCTTAAGAAATAAGATATTGGCGAGATTAGTTACAATGGAGTATTCCTAATGTATTGATATCCAGCATATATATCTATGTAAGTGCAAATATGTCTGAAAACTAGAGAACTGCAACGTTGAATGAATATACTTGACACGGGTTCCCAGTAGAAAACTATCTTGCAACGAATAATGTCTACGGGCTTCCCGGAGCAAGTTATTTTTCCCTCGATGCTTCTTGTAATAAACAACATTGAGAGCCCATTAAAAAAGGATTGACATTCTTATCTTAAATGTAATATACCCCCGTATCTTGCAATACTACATAACATTCCAAATCTGGAGTAAACCAGATTACGTTGCCCATCTAACACACAACTACGTTTTCGTTTTTATAATGAATGATTACACAGATTCTATAATATCCCAATTCCATAATAATGAAACTAAAGATAATAAAATTGCAACTGTTGACATAGACTCCATTAAGTCCATAATAGATAAACAGTTTGCAACAAACGAAAGTGGTTTGGACTCGAATTTGACATTAACTCATTGCAAGGATGCACTTAATATACTAATAGACTTAATTAAACTAAATGTCTTTGTCTCAAATTTGAAAGATTTTAACAAACTAAATTCTTCCATAGATGCAATATTCATACGTAGCAAGATACAGGCAAATGTGGAATATAAAGACTTGGCAATTAATTGCATCAAGAGAACCAATAAGTTACTAGTTGCACTAGAGACATTATCTACAAATACAGACTTAATCCGTAATCATATAAACCTGAACATTGACAACATACTCGATGACTCACTTACTTTACTACTGGAGTTATGGTTCCATTTAGTAAAATGTTTTAAATTCCTAAAATTAAAAATAATCTCAGTGTTTATTAAATCGAAATGTATTATAATAAACTATGAACTTAATCTCATATTTACACTAATAACGAATAACCATTCTGAGCTATGGACATCTAAGGACACTGTACAGAAAACAATCAACTCATTCAATTCATTTATTAACCAATTAATGCAAAATTTAACGACGGCAGAATTAGATAATGACCAGTCATTATTTGACCAATGCTTTTACATCTTCTTGGACATTGAGTCAATGTACAACCAAATGAACTTCAACTGGTTAATAATGGAAAACAACATACTTTTTGAAAATAATAGATCACAAATAAACACCGTTGAAGCAACTAAGCCTGACGAGAATGAATGTCAGACAGATGATACTAGTGATATTGAACATATTAGCTTTTACGTTGATAGTATTGTTGATTTAGAAAATGGTAATTCTACTACTAATAGTAATGCTACAGGGAGTAATGAAAGAAGTTTTTCTGTCTCTTCTGAAGCCACATTATCTCAGCCATCATTAGTCAAGGAATTACCAAACTTATTGAATGCATTCAATAATGTAAAGCATCTGGAGAGTGAATTAGAAAATATTCGTATGGGAAGAGCAAATAATCCAGGTTTGAAAAGGGATTACTCTATGGAAACCTCAGAACATAAAAATAACGGACGTCCTCGTTCGAGATCTCAGTCCATATCGTCGAACTCTTCAACAATATACAGTAATGATACAATAAATAAAATGAGTAATGATGCATTCACATTTTCATCGATGTATTCTGGTTATCCACGCCTCTCACCTTCCTCATGTTCTTCAAATATGTCAACATCAACAACATCACCATTATCATCGTCATTTTTGAATTCGTCTGCAAGTTCAAAAATTCTAATGCAATCAGAAATATTAAAAAATGATTTTTCTAAGTTAATGTCATTAAATGGGCAACAGCAAAATGTTTGGCAAAATTTGCCACAAGAAAGCGTCAAAAATAGCATAGTTAATAGTTCTTCCAGTTTTGTGAATACAAGGAGAATCAACGGATTCAACAGTTCAGTGTTGAATGATTTATATGGTATACCTAAACATACCAAATAACAAGATCAGTACACGTAATAGCTAAATTTTAATCTTTCTATACAAATATAATATTCTTAATACCATACGTCTTAGTCAAATTATGCATATTATCCTACCAACTTTTGATTGGAATTTTATTAGTTATATAATAGATATTTGAAAAAACCGGGTAATATTGAATAAAGTGTCTAATTGATTTTAAACTTTTTGAGATTTTTCATCATAATAGCAACATAGTAAAGTTTTAAAGAAGTCTATGACTGCTGCAAGCAACCTATCCATTTAATCAAGAAGCTGGTATTCATTTTCATTTGCCTTAAATATTAGATTCAATGTCGGATCATCATAATGAACAACGACCTATCAGACTTGCGGTTCTAGGAGGTGACGCTACAGGCAAGACATCTTTTGTCTCTAGATTAACTCTAAATATGGTACATGAAAGCCATTATCCGACCAGGAACCAGACTAATTGGCTGTTTGATTTTGAACCGCATTCGAAATTAGCAAAAACAATACTGGATGGTCAAGCCCATGAGCGTCTTTTGAGAAGAACACCTGGAAGCCAACAACTCGAACCGATATTCAAATCACCATCTATAACTAACAATGTATTATTATCACCACTTATATTTCAATCGTTTATGGATAACTATACCAGTGTTAAGAACCAGTATAAGAGTAAATCAACTTCGAATAACTTTTTTCTGAAAAGTTTGGACGTGAAGAAAACAATTAGTAATAATAGTGATAAATCATTTGTAAGCTATTCATATTCAAATAACCAACAGAAAAAGGCACCTAATAAGACACTACGGGAAGAAAATATAACTCGTGACCTGGAAACAGAAAGCATCCCAACAAATTACATTCCACCATCATATTCTCCGATCCCAATTGATATCATAGATACACCCGGTTTTAAACCAGAAATGGTGGTTCCTTTCCTCGAGGTATCATTATTTCGTAACTTAGATAAAAGTATTTTGAAAGGTCTAGCCAACGAACGGCGCCAACCTGTCTCAACAACATCATTATTAGTAGCTTCAGGTGCATCTGAATTGAACGGAAAGATTGATGGTTATATTCTTGTCTACAGTGCAATTCCAGAACTATCACATCACAGCACTTTTCTTCCACCTGCATATAACGAGATTACGAAAGAAAACAACAATAGAGATCCTAGACAAAAGACTTCAAAGAAGAATGATGATAATGAGACTGATGAATATAAGAATCTGAAAGGTGGCGGCATTTCACTACTAAATACAATACGATCGTGTATTCTAGATGCATGGACGGAATATATGAATTATAAATCAGCATGGGAACAAGGTAAGGAAGATGATATATATTCACTGTTACATAATTTCAAAAATATTTGGAAAGCACAAGAATCGGAATCACTGAAAAACAAAAAGATTGAAAACTTGAGAAGTTTCAAAACCACTCTTGATGAAATTGATCTGAATCCCGCTTCACCCACATCTCCACCACCTTGTCTTATTGTTTGCACACACATCAATGAACCCTTAGCTAGTCCTGTCCTTATCGAAAAGGGTAGGGAGTTAGCGACAAACTGGAAGTGCGGTTTTGTTGGGGTTAATAATTTGGATGATGTTAACGTTGATGTAGCATTGAGTCTAATCATCAAGGAAATAGTTGAAAAGGACAAATTAGTGTCGCAAAGAAGGAAATCTAATGTTGGCGAATCCTTAGCTGATTATGATAATGGAGGCATCTTCAAGAAAATCGTCAAGTCATGATAGTAACCATAGCCATACGTACGTTACTTTTTTATAAATAGCATTCATACATATCTATATACCACCTCTTTGAACAACTAGCATTATAAAATCAATCCAATCTATGTAAAGCAATTGTACCATCTTCGTACCCGATAAAGGACCATGCATGATCAATAAATTGTGTAATACGGCGTGAATTTCCTATTGGCATCGATATAGTGTTATTTGACCCAATATTGCTATTATTATTTGTCAAAATCATTGAGGGATCAAAGCCCGTTAAAGCACCAACTTTACAATACTTGGAGTATTTTATTTTATTATCTTTGCTATTTGGATCAATGTTACCTTGTGGTGATTCGTTGACCTTTACACCGCTCTTAGATTTCCAGAATATGTTTTCATCGTGAATATTGTTTACATTCCTAGCAACCGTTTTACCTGCCCAACTTGAAAATAGATAAAAGTTACTTAAAATTTTAATGAAACCGATTTTTTTGATAGGTATTTCTAGCACATCTGGATCGATTTCTTCATTTGATTTGATTTCAGATATTTGCCGACTTTGATATCCCTTTTTCAAATGTTTGCTTATTATAATTCTTTGTTTTCTATCACTATAATACAAATCACTTGACAGTTCTTCCGAATTTCTTATATTGGCAATCAGTGAACTATAAGATAGTTTTTTTACTTTATTACTTGTCGAGGAGCTCATTAATATACCACTTTCTACATTGATATCTAACGCTAAGATTGGTTCAGGTAAATGGAATTTGGACAAGTATATTATCTCGATGAATCCTCCAAAATTATCATCAGCAGACTGTAATGAGTTTACGTCAACCATTCTAAACCCAATCACAATACCAGCCTCGAATCCACAAAATACAATTCCGTTAGTATAATCTTGAACGAAGCTCATCACTATACCCAACTTCTTAAATTCTGGCCCCAGCAACAGATGCTTAGATATAATTGGATTAAAGTCTAACGCATTATATATTCTTTTCAATGAATTCAGCTTATTAATTTCGAACGTGTACATATCAATCCGTTCAGCATCCATCGTGTTACAACATGTTAATGTCAATTTCTTATTATCATTCTTGCAAGTAGAGATTTCAAAATTTGCAAAATTCAAAGTATTTATTTTTGTTTCAAATACAGTCTTTTCAATTGTCAAAGAATCTTCTGAAATGTCGTAAATACGTAGGGTATGGTCCCTCGATAAGACACACATATAGACAAAATTGATAATTTTGATGTCCACAATAGGAGAATTACTCGGAATGCACCAACGTTTAGAAGGTCTACGAGTTAGAAGATTCCATCTTATTATATTTCCTGCTTCATCGCCAGATATCAAATTTGGCATAGGCTCAGTGTGATTAGTCCATAGTGTTAATGTTGTGATCTTACTGTTATGTGAACGCAAGGTATACGTTGGAGATGATGTATCTGTAAAACTCATCACTCATCGGTGGCCTAATATATTACTCAACTAGTTTTAAATCTGCTTTCTATGCAGTAAAATCACTTTGCTGCAGTTGTTTTATACAAAATTTTTTTTTTCATTTTTCTAATCGAAAATATTGAAGGAACTTGATGGGATATCAGCAGTTTGGAAGAGCTAAAGTTGCAGAGTTCTTATATATAACCATATATATATATATATGCATGCTAATGTGTACATTTCTGTAGAGCTATCTATTTATTAATCTAATTATCAGTTGTTATTAAATACCATACTTTTTCTTTTTCTCCGGTGATCAAAATGTCTTGTATTGCTGCCATTGTTGTTTGTATCGTTCCCATCTTCTGGACTTTTAAATTCCCTAGGGGATGACGAGCTGGACTTGGAAATAGATGGTGTAGAAGGTGGAGTCAAACCAACAGAAGAAGTTCTGACACCTGGTAAAGTTGCATTGGCACCTGATACGTTCCTACCTGGGAAATGGCTTGTTGTTGCAGTGTAGTAGTTCTTTCTATTTTTAACGGCGCTAACCTTTGATGTTTGTGTATTACTTGAAGTACTTCTTGTTTTGATATTGTTACTTGGGTTGTCGCTGGAAATTCTAGGTGAATGTGGCAGATCGTTTCCACTATTCGAATTTCTCAAAAAGCTGTTCATAAAATTATTACTTGGTGTCACTGACGCTCTTTGTTTAACCTTAAATTCATTTTCAATGGAAGTTATTAATGAATTGTCGTCTAATAAATCTGAAGGTAGTTCCAATTCATTCAGTTCATTCTTTTCTCTATAGTCTTCTAAATACTTTTTACTTAACTTGAAAAGATTAACCCAAGACTGTGTGTCTAATTTCGTAAGTGCTTCATTAGTAGCATCATTTATTATATTCTTGGGATTTTCTTCCACTATAGAGCCGATAGATTCTGATTTGAAGTGTGAGATTTTTTCATTCATCATATTTTTATTATTCTGTGAAATTTGTGTTAAATTAGTTAAATGAACCAGTTTTAAATTATTGATTTCATTATTTAAGTCTTTAATTTCAATCGAATAATTTTTTTTAAACTCTCGCTGACTGTTTAGAACTGAATCATATTGATTTCTCAGCTCTTGTATGCTTTGTAATGTATTGGCCTTATCAATGCTAGAGGTTTTAACCTTAGAACTTAGAGTTTCATTTTCTTCCGTAGTAGCAATAACTTTTTGTTGTAAAATTTCTAATTCCTGCTCAATTTCATTAGTCTTCCTTAGTTTTCTCTGTAACATCAAATTTAAATTTTCACGTTCATGATTATATGATGAAATATTTTCCATCAATTTACCTTCTTTCTTTTGAAGGTTTTCTAATTTTTCCAAAAGATTATGTGACTGAACTGTTAATTTCAAGTTCGTATTCGTTAGGGTATCAATATTTTCATGCAAAGATTCAATAATTCTTGAAGATGATGAAGCATTCATATTTTGATTATGAGCGTCCATTGTAGAATTGGAGGTTATATGTACGCTTTCAGCTAATAAACCAGATGTATCACTTTCATCTGCTTTCTCTATCTTATTATCATATTTCAAGGATGCACGGTCAGTTTGATATTGGTCATGGTCGTCGTCTTCGTGTAAAATGTGTTCAATTTCAGCTTCGAAGAAGGATGAGGGGGTTCTGCTCATTGGACGACCTGGAATACCTTGAACGGGTGTCAACGATGGTCTAATGGTGTCTAAGTCAATATTTTCCTCCTTTTGATTTTGTTGTTGCTCTTGTGGTTTTATTGGCAATTCTTCCTCGAAGGAAAATTCGTTCTGTGTCATTTTGAGAGTTCGAGAACAACTAATGATTTACTTCTTTTGGAGTGGTAAGTGATTTGCAAAAGAGAAAAAACAAAAGATAAACGACAACTCACACTATCTACAGATCCTATAGAGACAGCTCACAAGTTTCTTTCAATTAACAATGCTTCCATTATAGAATATTCAATGCTGTTAATCTTATTTTTTTCAGTAACCCTAATCAGACGACTTATTAAACCCTAACTAAGAATTAAAAATTATATTAGGGTTAATTGTCAAGACCTACTTTTGCACATCTTCTTTTAGGGTTACAAATAGGGTTAATATTTCCGAAAAATTGAATTCAAATATTGGAAAACACAGTGATGGTAACAATGATTTTAACTGTATTAAATAACTTTATTAAGCAATACCCTGGTTCAGAGTGTTTTTTAAACTACAAATATTTCAGATTTAGGATCAAACGAGAGTCAATTGCGTTTTATTCGATAATGGAGGAAAACGTTTGGGGTAACATCTCCTATACCGATACGGCTGGTAATCAAAATAATGTTAATGGTGCGACATCATTAACGCCAATTGATCTGAACAACAATGCCAATTCTACAGATAATCATCTCATAGGTAAAACTAATTACGCTGTGTCTTCATCTGATAATAATGATAAAGTCTCTCTAATCAAAGCTAGTTTGAAAAAATTACCATCTATCGAGGATGAAAATACTAAAGAGATTTATATTCCATGGATTGAATTGGTAGATTTAATTACTGATGAAACTCGAGGCGAGGAGTTTACGACATTTAAGAAACTTTTACAAAATATCAAGAATGCCAATGACAAGTCATTAACGGGTGTAGCTTTGATACATTATATTATAGTATATGACAGGTCATCGTATATCGAATTATTACGTCAAGGCTCATATACTCCTTTAGATTTAAACCTTATGGATGATATAGTAGGGTATACTCCATTGATGTGGGCTTTCACCTTGGAGAGGAAAGTTTGCTGTACAGAGTTATTTAATTTTTCAGATGATATCAACTTCAGTCAAACTGATAAGAAAAATGGCCTCACGGCTTGGGATATGCTAACACCAGGTTCAGCAATGTTTTATTTTCTTGAACAAAATAACATGCTTCAGTATAGTGAGAAACCATCTGTTGACATTTTGAGTGATAATAACAACAATGGTAAATCCAGTACAGATATGGCATTAGATAATATAGACTTACAAATCGCAGGTTTAGGTTTAGGGACAACGACAAATGTAAATGATAATGATGGCCTTTTCAATAATCCAGCCGATTCAAATGTTATGTTTGGTAATAATGATATGTCAAATTTAAATTCATATAATCAATTTGACTTCATTAAGCTAGTCAAATATCAATATTTTGAATTCTCAAATTATGATATACCGCAAATATTAGATTTCTTAATTTCGTTACCTAAAGAAAAACCTCACATTACAACTTATCCAGCAGCTTTACTATTCCAATGTATAAGATACGCTGATCATAAGAAAAAAGCTCCCCATTTAGTTGAATCACTAATCAATCTAGCATTTACAAAAATCAGCGCATCTATATCAAATAATAATGATGACCCCGTTGCGAATAATGCGTCCACAACAGCTGCTAATGCATCCGATCCATCGTCGATGACTTTCTCTACGACAGTCCCTTTAACCCAAACTAGAGCTAGTATAAGTGTGAACGATGAAGCTGAAAATAGATACAGTAACTTTAGTGGTAATACCCATAACAAATCACGCAGTAAACCCAAAAAGAAAACGGTTTCCGGTGGTGATATTGTTAGACAATCGTATTGGATTGGTGCTTTAACATTCTTGTACTACTATCTGACTAAAGATGAGTCTTTCTTTAAACGATATCCGAACGTTCTCCAAAATCTGATCAATACGTTACATTCAGTAATTATTGAATTGACGACCTCCATTCACTTGAGATTATGTCCATTGATTGAGCCAACTTTAATAAATTACACCACAATAAAAGATGTCCAACAGACTTTATATAAGAAAGATTGGAATTTTTTCAAGAGAAGAAAACAAGCAAAAGTGTTATTGAAAGAAAAAAATAAGAAAATGGAACAACAGAAAGGCAAGGAAAAAAATCCTGAAGCAAGTGAAAACAATGATGATAATTCGTTAGAAGAAGGTTTATCACCAGTAAACTCTAAGTTATCGAATAATGACGAATCCTTAATTACTCCATTCTTTGATTCGGAAATCATAAAGCATTTGTATCCACCCTCACTAGAAGAGCAAATGAAACCATCTCCAATGAAACTGGTTCAAATTTTTGGAGCATTATCATATGTATTAAATCTGCATCAAATCCATCCCCTATTTCAACAACAATGCCTTGCAACTTCCATTAGTTGGTTTTCAACAAGTCTTTTTAATATGATCTTGAAGGATCGTAAGAAAAAGACTTTATCAAGAGCCCGTGCAATACAGATAAGACTAAACCTATCTACTTTAGAGAGTTGGATTAAAAATAATGATTTATTAGTACCGAAACCAAAATTAATCGATGATTTCATGTGGGAGAGGTTCCCGTATACCTTAATCCAAGAACTATCTCAAATAGATTTAGATAACCCTATATTGAAAAATGTGACCACTTATAAACCAGTCGAGGGCTATTCAGATTCAATGAATATCAAAGACAATTCAAATTCACTATTTTATTATCAACATTTTCATAAGATAGCTCAAATTTATATGGAACCTGTCTTTGAAATTTTACAATGGTTACAAATTGCAACAACGTTAGACACAGAAGAGGCGTTAGATAATACTAAGATTTTATTACCAAAACTGTCAAATTTCCAATTGCTAAAATGTATTGATAAATATAACTATGAGGTAAACGAACATAAATTCAATTCAAAATTGAAAAAGAAGTTGAATAATGAAATCAAAAGTTTTAAATTACCAGAAAAAGTTTACTTGGACGAGAATCAAATTCCGTTGTTGACTTTACCAACAGTAGCTGAGTTAACAGACTTGTATACTAACGATCCAGACTCTTTGCCATTTTTACCTGATGATATACAGGATGCTGTATATGAAATTCATGATGCAAATCATAAGCTAAGAATTAACAATGTTGACATTGACAATGCTAATGAAAGCTCAGAAGTAGAAAGTGAAAATGGAGAACAACTTGATAGAAATGATTCAGGTGATGGAGACGATGAAAATAATAGAGATGAGGACAATAATGATAATAATAATAATAACAATGGCGAAGACGATATTTTTAAAGAATTAAATATGCCATCAGCAACTGCCTCGCATCCAATATGGGCTAGTTCTGAAGTAACTAATGAAATATCCGAGAATCCATGGTAGATCGGGACTTCTTTTTCTTCCTTATTCTTTCTCAAAAAACAACAACATTTGAGTTATCACAAGAGAAAAATAAATACTATGACGACAATTAACTTTATAGATGTTATATATTATTAAGGTAATGTATACGTATCTACCCTATTTAAGTAAAAATATAAAACTATGGAAATACGTAACGTAACTATACCTATTACAATTCTTGATGGTGATGACTACTGGTTGGATATTTAACAAAAGCGTTACCATTAATAGGGTCCGTCACCATTGAATTGGTAAACTGTGAATTGCTCATTACAGATCCTGGCTTATGATTACTTGATCCTGAGGATGTTGAGATGGATCGTTGTTTACTGCCAAACATTTCGGTTGCCATTGCTACAGGCGAAGTATCGCCTCGAGAAGTTGTAAGAGCTGCAGGTTGTCCTGCTGACGCCGCTAATGCAGCTGCCGTGCTCATGGCATTTTGTTCATTCGATAACTGTGAATTGCTTACCTTTTTAGATATCTTTGATCTTCTACTCGATATCATTTTCGGCTGCTCATGCTTTTGTTCGATATATTCTTCTTGTAAAACATCATTGGCTGAGTTATCTTTATCTTCTAGTGTTATCCCGTAATTATGAGTTTCTTTTGTAATATCGTCATTAGTGGAAATCTCTAAATTATTTTCATTAATTTCATTAATTTCATCTTCACTAGCGTTAACAGCGTCCTTATACCACCTGTTAATCTTTTTAATTGAATTTTTAAAGTATTTCTTAGGTTTGATTGGAGTCTCTAAATCATTTGTACCAGTTTCATCTGTAACCATATTGGATCTTGTGTTATAATCGTTTGTTGGTGATTCGTTTTCTCCCTTCGTTATTCCATCATTTTTCATTTCATTTTCTCCATATATATTGGTGTTTGAATCTAAAAGTTTCTCCTGCGCATTACCTATTAACTGAGAATTGTCACTTGCCACTGGAGGTATAGCTGCATTGGTGCTTCTATTAGTTTTTAGCGCGTTTCTAAAGGATCCTACTTTATTGGCAGCCTTTGTCTTTAGTGTTGAAGAAGAGTCTGTATGTGAATGTGATGACGTTTCCGAAGACACTGATTTACGATTTTGTCCTCTTTTAGTTTTCGTGGAGACTTCTAACTTATCATATGAATTTATTTCCTTCTCGGTCTCCTTGGATGTAGCTGTGGCTTCGGAGTTGCTTGACTCTGAGGTAGAGTTATCCACTATATCGTTAGCCCATATACCACCCCTATATATTTCATTTTCAGTAGAAAAGAATACCAAGTCATCATAGTAAGGAATAACCAAGGACTCTTTAATTGCTTCGGCAAATTTGCCTTTAATAGCGTTTGTGACAACGTTATAAGACAGTTTACTTGAACTCACTACGGGTTCAATATCTAAATCTAAAATTGGTTCCTCAGAAAAAGCATACCATATTCTATTAGATGGAGGTGGTTTTATAAGTACGATAAGCGGACCTGTAACTTCTTTAACTTTAATTGATAACTGTAGCGACACTTCTCTCTGTTTAAAATGAGAACCTAGGTTAATATTCACTTTTGTTGAAATAATAATCTCTAAAGAACCCTTATATGATAAATCTAAACTTAACTTCATTTCGCCTTCAGGTGATAATTCAGACAGTTTAGGGTTTGTAATAAAGGGGACGCTATTGCCTACGTCAACTTTTTGGATAACAAAATCGTCTAAGAACCCTGGTTTATTAATCTTGGTCAATTTTTTATAGACTCTATCCAAAATAGCTTTATTCAAGGTATCTTTCTTTTGTAAAGATAGAAATAATCTTCCAATTAATGCATTTAACCATTTTGTTGTCAATTGTCCCTTAGTTGAGTTTAAGGTTTGAATTAAATATAGCATATCAGGAGTGTTTATATGAGCTACATTGGCTGATATGGTAGGATCTAAATAATTCAAAGTCTCACCTTCTTTTAATTCGTTTTGTAATTTGGATTTATATTTAGATGCATTGATTATCTGAAAATACCAATCCTCTTTATCCATATTATTATCAAAATATAAGTAGAATTGATTTGCATGAGATGTGGATAATTCAGAGGGTTCTTGGCCAGCTGGTGTGGAGGTTATATTATTTGGTAAAAATTCTAACAAAGTGGATTTCTTGTCAGATGATGATATTTTAGCAGAATTGTTCCTAAATAAACCAATACAAGTCTTCTTTGTAAATAAGCTTGCATCAGGTGATTCATCCATTGAATTACGAGGCCAAATAGTAACAAATGTATTCTGCAAAGAGATTGCATGAACGAGGCTACTGTTTGAACTGTCATCTTTATAAAGAAACAAGTTTCCGTGTTTCAAAAGAGTATAAAACCTTTGTTTCTTTTTCAATTGAGATCTTTGTAATATTGAATCATCAACATTTTCGACACCTATTAGCTCGGTTGGATGGTAGTAATATTGGTTAGTTACAGTTATCCAACCTTTTTTGAAAACGTCAACCCCTATAGTTTCCTCTAGTTTACCTGCTTCAAAATCAGGATCGATATCAGAGACTAATAAAGGAACTTTATCATTGGCGTCATCAAGTTCATCCTCTTCGTTTAAGTTTTTATTAAGATAAAGGAAGGCAACAATCAGAAATGGAATAAACGTGATACCACCAAATAGATATATAAAGAGAAAAGTTTTCAAACTGATCATTATTAAGAAGGATTAATCCAATTGAAAAGTGATATGCTCTTCGTCAGATATTAAGCCCTTTATAATCTAATTGTTTGCTAATCTTTTTGATGAGTTACTTATTCTATCCATCCCCATAATAAAGCAACAAATGTCGTAAATTTCAAGTCTATTTAGCCGGGTAACTTATAAATATCAATAATTTGCAACACAAGTGATGTCTTCATTTACTTGTGTTGTGTTGAATGAGAATAAGTTTACACAAGAACGGTATATATCTAACAATATCAGAGTCATTAAATCAGTTTTTTGGTTGTTTGTAGTCATCGAGTTACAAAACAGTAACACTAGTACAGTGTGAATATAGTTAAAAATCATCATATAGTTAGAAAAACCAATTTTGAATTATGTGTAGGTATAGTATAATATAATTCATACCATCAACTGATGGAGAGAGTTTGCAGAGAAAGTATATTTCAAGGCTGAAATATTTGGTGTTTTTTTTTTTTCAAATCAGCTATCTAAGACCAATCATCAATTCTCCCAAACTGAATAATAATGTCAATGCTACCGCTCCTTTAAAAATTTGTACACAAAAGAACGATAATGTGCAAAGACTACCCAATTCGAGATACTAATATGTCCGCCCGGTCGATAAAAATGATCATCATATAAAGAAAAAAAAATAACCACACAGTTCGCCATTGAATATGCTACTAGTATGACCAAGCTAAAATGCCATCCTAGTAATTGTTTAGTGTGTATTGAAAAAACCTCATACAAGGCTGAAACTTAACGAAAAAAAGGTTGTCGACATGTAGAAAATCCATCTATTCAGTCGGAACAATTGGTATATTGGAAATGTTTAATCACCGGTATATTTCAATACAATACTAGATTTTGCAATTGCTAGAATGGTATAACCTCCTGGTTTGGGGTCTGACTAGTTCAGATAATCTCTGATGATTCTCTTTTTTTTCATCATTAAGATGGTTATAAAAGTAACTAATTTTGAAAAATCTGAAAAATTTCTCTTCTTTTTATACTGCGAGAAAATTTCAAGACGATGAAAAAAAAAATGCAATGAAAATTTGTTAGGGCTTGTAAAGTCCGATGAGGAAATGAATGGTTGTTCTATGTATGTGATGATAATGATGATGTATATATATATATATATTAGGTTAGACTGTATAACCTAGCCTTCGCAGTTCCTTCAATACTGAGAGATTGGCTTCTTCGTCGTAGTTAATGGTATTGCCAAGGTACTTATTTCCTGATTTTTGGTAAAGCCAACGTGACACTTTTTGATTTATGTCTGTAAATTCCTCCTTGGTAATTCGTATGTCATTTTCATTGACACTTGATTTATAATACCTATTCAGCACGTTCCGTACATGTGTTTGTATCATCCTCTTGGCATCTTTAATCGTCTCCAGCTCGGACTCATGGTCTGCAAGAATTCCAGGTGATGTTACACATAGTCTGTTATGTCTCGGATTAATTCTGTTTGTTGGAGATCGACATTCAATGCATTGTTCCCATGTATCAAGCTCACCAACTTCACATGCCATGGAATGGAGGCAACTTTCGTGGTAAATTGATTCACAGCTTGAGCATTCGGTATCAACACTAAGCCCATACTCGCCTCCACATATCTTACATAAATCTTTAGCATCTTCCTCGTCCTCCATCAGAGCACTCCTCATTTCTAATTCATCATCCTCGGTGTCATCGTCATTCATATCATCAATATTCAAAATGCTCTGAAATGTCTCACAAAGTTCGTTATTTGCCTCTCTGAATGTATTTTCGTTTTCTTCATTTTCACTAGTATCTGCCATAATACCTGTGCTATAATCCAGATCACTATTTAGTCCTTCATATTCTAGTATACTACCAACCAAAAATCCTTTCTTAAGATCAACATCTACTCGTCTTTCAAACCATGTCTTGTAGTCATATATAATAACCATTGCAAACGAAACAATTCTACAGGTAGGACATTTCAAATCAGCAGCAAATGAATGCCATTTCCGAATACATTCTACATGAAACTTATGCTGGCAGGGTTTTAGCTCGCCAATTATATCATTTGCTCTTTTTTGATCAAATTCTTCATGCTGTTTGTCCTTCTTGATTCGTTTTTTTACTTGAATCGTATCTATGCAAATAGGACACTCTAAAATAGTCATAGTTTGCTTTATCTCTTTCTTTCCTGTTATTGTTAGTCGCCGCCACCTTAAATTTTTATTCTTTCTCTTTAAATATTGCTATTATTTTTCCACATGTAACAATAAAGTATACTAAGCACTAAATATATATAGGATACAGAAAAAGACAAACTCAAATAAGTTAATCCAACATGTCTCGTCACCAGTATGATTTGGTCGTTTGTATGAAACAACCAGGTACGAGTATTGGGCTCCTCTGTGAGAAATGTGATGGTAAATGTCCCATTTGCGACTCTCTAGTTAATCCGAAGACTAAGGTTCGGATCTGTGAAACTTGTTCTTTTGGTAAAAGTGGCCAACGCTGTATTATTTGCAACGTTGGGGTAGGTGTCACTGAAGCATATTACTGTTGGGAATGCTGTAAATTAGAGAAAGATAGGGATGGTTGTCCTAGGGTATTGAATGTTGGCAGCAATAAGCTTGATAAGCATTTTGAAAAGAAGTCTCTAGAATAAAAATTTGTATCATTAAAATAAATAACTAAAAAAAATGCATTTACTGCATATCTAAATATATATGTAGCATAAAATATTCTCTATGAAATGACTTATGTAAAATATGGGCTCTTGAGTTAGGATGAACTCTCTCTCGCTGTTGTGTCCTCAAACGAGGTATGATTGTTATTGTTAAGCGAGTCATTCTCTATCGTACATAGTTGAAAGCTGTCTTCATCAAAATCAAACATATCTTTATTGTTATTATAATTATTTCCATTTCCATCGATCTCTTTATCCTTTATTGCTTGTATCGATCCAATATCGGGTATACTCTCGATTGATAACCGTGGTGATGGGATCATAAATTCTACACTACTCAAAAATATGTTATCAAATTTGGCGTTAAGCTGCTTAATGATAAACATATAAACATCGTTCTTTCTGTATTCATGAATTAACTGATTTATGTTTACAGCCAGCTGTTTTATGGAACAAATCAATTCATTTTTAGTTCTGAAACTTATTGGAATACACTGTCTATAAAATACTAACAACTTCTCAAAATCATTGAACTTTTCTATAATTTTTTGGTTCTCAATTTCCATTGATTGAAACCTTTCATTGATCTCATCTTTCCGGGTTGGGGTAACGGTATCATTTAAACTCTTAAATTCAATATCAGTTCCATTAAAACAACCCATTACGTTGATAGAATCAATCCAATTATCCCTTTCATAACTATTTTCACATTTCCAACGGTTCTGGACAAAGCTCGCCCAAATTGCCAATTCCGTGTCTTTATTGTCATTACTCCCTACTCGACCGAGCTCAGTACCATCTGCATAGTATTCAGAATAATGTCCGGGATTGAAAACTTCTGCAAAAATATCGTTAGCGTATAATATCTCAAATCCCGTCTTAAAGTTGACGACGTAATAACTTTCACCAGTAGCATCATCTCTATGAACTTCAGTCTGTAGAATATTATAGTTCGTTTCATCATAAATAAAAATTCCACATGTAGTCAAAATTGCAATTTTTGGCTTCCATTGTTCATCTACCAATTCTTTTATTTCCCCCATCTGTATGATTTTAATGTGATAGAATTTTTGCCTCGATCTTATCAGCTGCCCTTGCTTCAATTCGGTTTTATTCATAACTTCATAAGAAGGTAGTTCAATCTTACTAAGGTAATTTCGTGGTACACGAAAATAAGCACCTTTTAATTCCTTAAGTATTGTATAGTATTTTTCATATTTGTTTGTAGTGGGATGGGTTTTTAGTATACCGTAACTTGTAAAATCATATGGTATCAATTTTATGACATGATTAGTCATGGATACCTTGAATAAGTCATCATTGAATATATGTCTGTATATATCGATATCGTCTTTTATTCCTGTTGAGGAAGTTGACGATGAGTAATATGCCGGTGTGATCGTTGTTGTAGATGCTATCATAGTGTTATACGACGGAATTGTATTAGTGATATTGTTATTGCCGCTGCTAATAATAGGATTATTTGAACTATAGGATGAGAAGTAAGAAGATATCGAAGTGGATGGTGGCCGGTTTTGAATCACTGGAGCTGGTATCGGTTCTTGTAAAAATGCAGACACATTAACTTTTTCAAAGTCACTTTTACTAATACTGGAATTTCTATTTGATCTAATTTTATTTGATTTTATAATTTCTATAGGGGAGTAGATCTTATTAGTAGACTGTCTGTCGCCATCACTAGACTCTTCATCGTATATTGCACTGTCGTCATTGTCTCCATCATTTTCATTATAAGTTTCTGTCACTAAAGATCTTGAAGAAGAGCTGGTACAGGTGTTGGGCGTTGTCAACGAAGATGCAGGTATCGTGGGAGGTGTAGATGCTTGAGTACGTATTCCTGAAAACGATGATGTTCTCAGCCTTGTCTGTGATTGGGATCTTGAGTTTAATGAATATGAATATAATGAAGAACTCAATGAGCTTTTATAGTATGATGAAAAATCAAACTTTGGAGATTCTTTACTTATAATATTATCATAATAGTATGCTAACGTTTCCAGAGGGAGTTTATTGCCGAGTGAATAAGTATCATCATGAACTAAGTCAATAAATTCTTGCTTCGTCATCTTCTTCTTATTATTGGGATTGAAAAAATCTGTGTGAAGCATTAATAATGAAAAAACAATAAAATACACCTGATCCTCATTAATCCAAGGACAAGCATCGATGTAATAGGCTTTTTGTTGCTGAAAATAAACTTTAGCAAATTCTGTTAACATTCTGTCTATTTGCTGTGCCTCCTTTGGTAACTCTAAAAACATTAATAGTTTCCTAAGGGAAATATCTAACGGATCTTTTTGAAAGTCAAAATTGTTTGACAAGTAGTGATTTAGACAACGCAATTTGTATTCATCGTTTTTCGAACATAACAAGCTCCCTATATATTTTCCGTAGTAGGATAACCTCCCTAAATAATCGTCAAAATTTTCATTTTCACCAGGTTCTGGTGGTGAGTTCAAATCTAAAGTCACTGTAGAACTTTTCGTTAGTTGTTGTTGTTCATTTAGTTGAGATTGAAACTGATATTGCTGTTGAAGTTGTTGTTGCTTAGCAGACGAAGTACTTGAACTTCGTAGATTCACGAGACTACTCAATGCATTCACAATTGAGCTACTTCTTCTTGTAATGGAATAATTGGATATATTATTAGAAGGTGGTATTGGGTTTATATGGGAAGAACTGGTCGATGATCTTGGTGATCTAAAGATTTGGTCAGTGCTTCTCCTAGAAAGTAAAGGACCTGGTCTTGGCGATTTTTCTGTTAGTGATTTACTATGTGATCTTGAACTCACTGTCCGCTGTATATTTTTACTCTCATTGACCTGTGAGTTTTCTGATAAATCTAAAGATTCATGGGGCTGTTGGGAGCCCAATACTCTTGGTGGGGTCACAAATGTTCTATTTTTCTTGATTAGGTCAGACGCATCGACAGTTTTACTACGTCGTCTGTTCACATTAGTACTTACTGAGGAATTTGATACACCTGGTGACGATTCCCTCGAAGACACACTAAAATCATCATTTGATTTCAGGTGCCGTAGAGCCGACAAGTCATAAAATCGAAGTGGTATTGATTGCGTTTGTGCAGTTTTCTTACGACTTGTAGCATCGCACTTGTTATTAGTGGTAGTTGTGGATAAATCGCTGTTAGCTGATTTTTTGTTAATCGACTGGCAGTTTTTTGAATTGTCATGAGAGGGAAATTTCTCCAGATTTATTTTCTTAGGACTAACAATAATGGGGCGACTTGACGTCTTGGCATTCCTTACTTTGGTGTTCGATTTGGCCTCTAATGGAGGTAATACAATAGCATCATTCGTGATTTTTTCGAGCTGGGGAAGATTTCCAATCCTGTGAAAGGCTATGTCTGTGTTATCAGTAAGATCTTCGTCATGATTACTAATATTATTCTTGTTTGCCCTAAAATTTAAATCTAGCATTTTATGTTTCAGTAATCTCATCCTGTTATGTAATCTACCAGGCTCATTTTCAGGTTCTAAATTATTAGAATCTTTACATTCACCCCTCTCTTCGGGCCTGTCATTATCGTTGTCAAACTGATGATTGTCAACTTGTTCCTTTTTGCCTTCTTGATGAACTTCATCAAATATGTTTGCTACACATTTTGTACCCTCATCACAGCTATCTGAGTTCAGGTTCCTCGTCTCCAACACCTGTTTGGTGTTGTTTTCATCCGAACTACTTTTAGTGCTGTCATTATTATTCTGAAATAATTTCAATTTAATTAATGAACTAATCGACTGATTCATTATAAAGCAAAACTGTCAAGTTTTATATTCTTTGACGTTTTATACTTTATCTGGTTAGGGGTATTGAATACAAATGTGGCTCTAAAATAACTTAAAACAAATGCTATTTATAGCTCGGTATCAATGTGATCTAACTTAGATAATCGCTTAGCAACAATCTGGATAGTCATAAACAGAGAAACAGAACGTTTAAACAGATTGATTGTAAAGTTAGTAAATTAAACTGCTAATATCAAACTATCGAATTATCTAACTCGTTAAGCCTACTTCAATAGTTACTGTGAAAGTCATAAGTTTATCCGACCATTTTTAGATAGGAGTTCCTTTAATAAGATTACATACGCGGGATACTGTAAAACAGCGAAGAATCGCAGAATTTTCAACAAAGAGTAATTTATGATCTATTTTGATGAGTCTGATTGTTTTTTGACACTCCTATAACACCATCGACAGCTGTGAGCAAAGGGCCACGCTTTGGATTTATTACCTGATTGAAGTGAAAGAAATGTCAGAATCAAGTACTGCTGCCAATTCGGTTCCCCTAGAAGACCAAACGTATTACCCGCTAAACCCAACACAGGAGCATTATCTGAAAAGGGAATTGCTGAAATTCCAGTTAGATAACGAATTGGCCCTTTTGAATGAGAAGGGTGCTTTAAGAAAGTTTGGCTATCCGTTCTCTAGCGATGATCCAAAGGAATTGCAGAAAACTTTAAAGAGGAGATCACAGTCGTCGACTACGTCGTCGATCTCGAAATCAGTGACAAGCTCTAGCTTTCCAATGCTAAGTTATCTGCTACAAAACTTTATCATGACCTTTCCTTTGTTCTCCAAGAATGTTTCTGTTGATCAATCTTTCTGGCAAATGAAAGTTCAGGTATTCTTCGAGCATTTCATGGATTTAGGTTTCAGTGATAGTTATGATAGAGAGCAGGATACAAAAAGAAAGAAGATGGGTCTAAAGTTTGGTAAGATTATTCTTCTACTGTTTAATTCAGGCATCAGTTCAAAAAATGAACTGATGTATTACAAAGAGGATAAAAGTTTTACTCTAAATAATGATGCAAGGAAAAGATCTAAAATTGAAGAGTTTGCTATTCCAACAAGAAAGAAATTACAAAATTTGATCACAAATGAAAAGTTTTTCATCAACAATTGGGACATCAATATTGTCGCATATGTAGATGGTTCCTTGATTCCTTCTTCTTATCTCTCAGGTACATCCACACCAAATTCATCTTCTACATCATATTCAACTATCCCATTGAAGACACTAACATCAACATCGAAATGGATGAAAAATACGTTTACCACTTCTCCAACTGCATTATTTTCAAAATTATCTCTCACTGGCTCATCTGCTGGACAAACTGCATCTTCCTCATCGTCGATGATATCAAGGGGAAACTTGAAAAAGAGAAGTAATCGTCATAAATTTATCATCAAATTAAGAACAGAGAATTCTGAAGAAGTTATATATGTGGCAAAATCTTATCGGGATTTCAAAGTGCTATCAGCAAAACTAAAAACTCACTCACCTGGAAAAAAATTACCTCGTCTTCCTCAAAAGATAAAGGGAGGACTTGCTGATTCAACAAGGTCCGTAGGTAAGAGTTCAGCAAGTGTAAAAAGTGTTTCGTCTGATAATAAAAACAGAACCCCTGTTAAAGTCAATGATGGTAATAATCTTGCAAGTGTAAATGGTGAAAACGAGGATGATGAAGATGATGTTGAAGAAGCTAATGAAGAAGAAGATGAAGATGAAAGTGATGAGGACGACGATGAAGATGAGGACTTAGCATGTGATATGCTATTAGAGGATAAACTAAGAACCGCCTTGAGACAATACCTGAGATCATTATGCAAAGATGAAGAAATTGCATCCTGCGTTCCATTAGTAGAATTTTTCTCGACAAACAAGATTGATGCTGATTTAACCTTGAATATTCCAGAAATTAAACAAGATATTAAGAGGCGTGAATCAAGAGATGTTTCAAATTTTGAAACTCAGTTGAAATTCCAAAAACTAGCACTAGAAAAATCATTAATATTACAAGATTCTATGAAAAACTTCAAAACGAATCTCCTTAAAGATGA
The DNA here is from genome assembly GCA_030571655.1 of Jamesozyma lodderae. NCBI lineage: Eukaryota > Fungi > Ascomycota > Saccharomycetes > Saccharomycetales > Saccharomycetaceae > Jamesozyma > Jamesozyma lodderae. Next base: position 65,477 of record JAJLYF010000030.1, on the reverse strand, counting down.
AACATATCTTCTTACATTGGTTCAAGAATTGAAGGAAAAAACGAAAATATCACAATTATCGCCAATTTTACAAAATCTTATTGAATGGTTCAAAATTTACCTTTCTTCAATGATATATCAGGTATTCTTGGGTAATGACAACAGTTATGGGTTCTATACACAAATTCGTAAATTGCATAAATTAATGCCATATACCATGATGGAACAAATAATGAGATTTACTAATCCAATGTCCATTATGAAAGGTATGATTGACTTATTTATGGCACAACCACCACAGTTTGTTGGTGGTGGTCAATCGCTTCTTCAGACTATGTTTTCAACAGTGCTAACAGATGATTTGAAAAACCAAAAACGTACAGTGAAAAACTTGGAAGATTTGATTGTGAAACAATCCGAGGATGAAGGTATGAGCAATGCTATTATTAAATGTCTCAAAACATTTATTTTCAATAAAAAAGAGGATAATCAGTTTGATATGGCAGATGTCCATAGAGAAGCAGACACAATGGATATGCCTGCTGTTTTGATCATCCTAATGAAGTTTGATGATTTAAACATGCTATCTAATGATGCTGTCACTCAGGTAATCGAGTCGTATGCATGTTGGAAAAGTTTCAATGCTACTCGTTCATCGAGTAAGAATATGGGAATAATAAATGAGCCTGATGAAATCGAAAATGAAATAGAGCAATTAGAGAATAAAGGTATTTATTTCCAACGCATTAGGGAATTGTTGAAATTGTACATAAAGGAACATGATAAACGACTAATGAGGCAATTGTGGCAAGATCCTGAGTTGATTACATTGTTAAAAGCCATAGTGACAATGATCTACGAACCTATGGTTAAAATCTTCAAAGTTGCTAGAATGGATATTGCTTTACGAAATTTTGAAAAATTTATGAGTGATTTGATAAAACTTATAGATAACATCATTAATGGTCAGTTAGGTGCCTCCACACAATTCGACATCATCGAAAGCATTAATAGTCTGGTCACCAAACATCAAGATTCCTTTTTCGAATTTGTTCATGACGTATATATGAATGATACTGAGAAAATTTTTGAAGGTTTCATCGTCTGGCTTACTGAAATTATTAAATTCTTACAACAGAGTAAATTTGGTTCAATGGAGAAGAGAATTGATTTCAATAGTATCCTATCTGAAAATGATAGCAAAATTAACATCGATTTACTGAAAGAACAAATTGATGCTGTCATTAACAAAAAATTTAATGCTCGTAAGGTTTACAAAGATATCTTAGATTTAAATGTTGGTTATGCTAATAAAAACAGTGGTAATAAGCAGGCAATTGATCAACTTATCGAAAGTAAATGGAAGGAAGTTAATGATAATGTTATCCCTGAACAAGCAATGCAACTAGGTTTAGATGATGGTGACCTTGTAGATTTAGATCTTGATACCAAGGACTACGATTTCTTACAGAAAGATAAAGATACCAAATTAGAGAAGAAATACCAGGATATCTTAAATATTGAGGTAGATGAAAGCGAAATCCAGAAGTTTGGATCACAGTTTATGGATTCCGTGTTGAAGACAGCGTTGATGTCCGTAGACTAGTTGCGTATCACATATATCTTATTGCATAATATCATATCTAATATATTTGAATATTGCTTGTAGTTTATACTTGTCATACTTAACGAGACGGTTGTTGTTTGGGTGGCACGATTCTCCGCAAACTTCGCCGTTAAAATAATAATGGGAAAAGATATATATCGAATAACATGTTGGTGGTTGAAGAGTCCATTGCGAAACAAAGAGTGGTGTGTTTCAATCAATTATAGGATAAGAATATCATAACAACTTAAATTTTAGTAGAATGTCATCTAACGGTACGTTTTCCAGAGTTTTAGCATTGACAGGTGTTGCAACTGTCTTATCTATCACAGGTTATGCCATATATTTCGACTATCAAAGAAGAAATAATGCTGATTTTAGGAAAAACTTGAAGAATAAATTGAGGAAACAAAAGAAGCAGGAAAAATTAGCAAAAGAACAAGCTAAACAAACTAAATTACAAGAAATCAAAGAATTTTTAAAGGATGAATTAATGAAAAATCCAATTCCAAGTGATCCAACTCAAGTTGAAACTATTTTTGCAACTAATGTTGAAATGGGTGAACGTTTGTCCATGGTTCCAGGTAATGAAATGGAGGCTGCCGCTAAATTTTATAAAGCTCTAGCTGTATATCCAAAACCAACTGATCTATTAGGTATCTATCAAAGAACCATACCAGAAAATATTTACGAAGTCATTGTATTGATGATTGCTGTCTTACCTCCAACTAATATCACTGACTTTATTACTGGTAGCATGGATAATCCAGATCTTGGTATTGATGAAGATGAACCAATAATTTCTGAAATTATTAATGAAGAGGAAGAAGAGGAAGAAGAGGAAGGAGATGATGACAACGTAGAGGAAGAAGTCGATGCTGAAATTGATATTATCAATGATGCTGCAAACCCAGAAATTTCTGAAATTGAAAAGGAACAACAAGATATTGTAGATAAAATTGTAGAAGAGTTTACTAAAGAAGTTGAAGAAGAAGAAAATAAAACTTCTGCTGAAGCAGAGTCGAAATCTGAAACAACACTCTAATCGAACAAATGAATGATATTAAGTTTTAATACATTGCTAAACTGTTATTTTCTCAGCGTTCAATTTTATTTTTTAAATCCACCATATATCTGATGTATTATCAACCAAATGACATGTAAATATCAAATCTTTTATATATTTATTACTATGTGCATGAATATTAAATTATAACGTTAAAAATAGTTAGATAAAATATCTTATTTTGGAACAAAGTGAAGTAAACCCTTACACATGTATATCCCATAAGCAAACATTCCAACAATATGAGAAAGATTAAACAGTAAGCTGATACCATGGGACTTACCAAACTCCTTCCTCAAAGGAGCATCAAATTTTTCTAATTCTTCAGGATCATCCTTATACTTTTCCTTGATAGCTAACCTTTGTTCTTTAACTTTTCTATTCCAAGGCAACAACCAGAACAAGTTAATTAAACCACTAGCCGACGCAGCTGTTAACGCAATGACAGGAGCTGGAGTAAAAGGAAATGGGCTTGTCAAAGCCAACAACATTGGCGACACAGACTGCATCTGGAAGAATATTGGGAACACTTTACTCTGTAACAGCGAGAACTGTTCTTTCTTTAACACTTTGAAGGCGATAGGGGATGCCACATAAGAATAAAAAGCTGAACCACCAAAGGCAAAGGAGTATAATAATAAATGAGTAGCAGGCTTGAGTAACATCTTGATATGATTAGTTTTACTTGTGTATCTGATTCTTTATAAACCCCTTTTACAATCAAGTGCCCTTTTATTTCTATTTTTTTTTAAAGCCTAAAAAACTACAAATCGCTTTAATTTTAATTTAAAAACAACTGGTAAAAGGACTAACTACGCCAATCAAGAACGTTCAACAAGGTAACAGAAATGGTTGTAAAAGCTTTGAAACAAGTCTCAATTGCCCGTAACGGTGTTGACTCCTTCGTGCATCCGTGTAAGAAGATTATACTTCAATATTGCAATTGGGGTGGTTCATCACAAGGTATGAGGAATTTTCTAACTTCTAAAAGACTAGATGAAATAGCTGCAAAACATCCTTATATTCAATTTGAAGTGGTAAGAAAATCAGGTCACCCATTAATTAAAGGTGAGTATACAAATAATCGTGAAAAAGTTGTTTGTGTGCGAAATATGAATATTGACGTTATTGAGAATAAGCTAAAGTTAGTTAAGGATTCTAGCGGTGATATCTTGCGTAGATGGACGAAGAATGATAATGTTAGAACTTTGAATGCTGGTGTTAGAGGTATTTGGTCACCATTACATGCGTCAAATATACATAAAGTTTAACGAAAAATGGCCGATTAATATTCAAGCAATTACTTATATACATAGTATTTATTCCCTGTAAATATCAAATAAGAGAAAGCATCAAATATAATATGTATTGATAATATATATATATATGTTGTATCACCCTGGTCTTTTATCATTCAGCACGCCTTTCTTAATATATATAGATGAAAAAAATTACCATACGATGATATTATCGTTATAATAACAAAGCACATGCAAGAGTGAACAAATATCCAACCGCTCTCCATTATGGACTATTTACCATTTCTAGACGTTGCAGAACCATCACCGGAGTATCAAAATGAGATAGATTTTTTAATAAATAAGGTGTTACAGACACAAGACTTAACCAAACCGCATCCCGAAGCAAATAAAATTTACCAATCGATAAATGCACTGATACCGAAACATCAATATACTGATAAACTATACAAAGACTACCTGAGCCACATGGACAATAATTCTACGGGCAAAAAACGTGTACGAGAATGTGAAGACAGGTTTTTGGATGAGTATAAAACAAAACATCCAAGGATTGACATATCTAAATATTCCATAGATGACGATAGTGAGAAAACACAAGAAATACTTGCAATATCTGAATCCTATTTACATCATGAATTGATCGTGTTAGAGAAATTACTACCGAGAACTATTGTAAATCAATGGGCTATAAACAATGATTTCTTAAAAGTTAGTAACGAAAAAATTCAAGATATGATTGATTTACAAATAAAGCAATTAAATGATTTAACTAATTATAGGAAACATATGCAATTAAAACATGCGGACAGTTTCAAAAATTTAAAGAATGATTATTATGAAGCTATATTAGATAAAATTGATGATTCGATTTGATAAGAAAATATATAATAATTATGTAAAAATATAAATTATAATCTTAAAAATTTAGCTTATTTGTCTAAAACATCAGCATCATATCTTTGCTTGAACCAAGCAATGGTATCTTCCTTAGAGGTTTTGTGAGAGTTACCAATAGTAGCCTTACATCTCTTTCTTCTAGCGACTCTAGCACCTGGTCTACCCATAACAACGTAGAAATCCATACCGAAAATACCAATAGAAGGATCGTATTTGATACCTAAATCGATGTGTTCGTCAATACCGAAACCGAAGTTACCGGTAGCAGAGAAATTTCTGTTTCTTAATTGATATTCCTTGACCTTTAAACCTCTTTCGATAATTTCTTCAGCCTTTGGACCTCTAACGGTAACGTGAACGGCAATTTTTTCGTTTCTTCTGATACCGAAAGTTCTAACAGTGTATCTAGCCTTAGATTGAACTGGAGTTTGACCAGATAATTGTTCTAAAACCTTGGAGGCTCTGGTTAATCTATCACCAGATTCACCAACAGAAATGTTTAAGACCAATTTCTCGATCTTCAATTCACGCATAGAGTTTTGAGCTTTAGCAGACATCTTTGATTATATGTGTTTGGGACGGGTGATTTTAAGAGAATACTATGAATAGAAAGATAATATTAACAAAACTTCTTGTTAAGTAATTCTTATAACAGATGATATATGTTTCTGCAAAGTTATCGATGAATTGCTTCCTTCCAAACAGCCAAAAGAGAGTCCAAACTATTAACAAAATTGTCAGTCACGTGTACAAATCGGCAAAAAATTAAATTTTTTTTGCGTCGCGTCGTTTTTTTGGGATTTTTCAGAATTTTTCAAATAAAAAAATGGAATTTGTATGATTTAAGAGTGTCTGGGTGCTTGACATGTTTGGGTTTTTAAAACAGTCAAATTTGAATTAGATGATGCTGGGTAACCTTGAAATCTCGAAAAAGCGGAAAGAAAAATAATCTGAAAGAAGTAAGCAAGGGTGGCAAACTTAGTATGGTAATATATTTATATATATATATTTTATATAGGAGAGTAAGGTATCAATACAAAGGTAAATTAAATTACGAAGAATAAAAACTAAGCATATTTCACAATTTTTACATATATATATATAGTCAACTATGCAAGCTATAGCTGATAGATTCGCACCACAGAATGCTCTAGTGAAAGAATTACAATACGATGACCAAGAAAATCTAGATCGTGATTTCATTACAGGTTCAAATCAATTCCAACGTATGGCTCCATCCATTGCATTGCCACCAATTTCTACTCCACAACAATTTTTGAGAGCTCATACCGATGATTCACAAAATCCAGATTGTAAAATCAAGATTGCTCATGGTACTACTACTTTAGCCTTTAGATTTCAAGGTGGTATCATTGTTGCTGTAGATTCTCGTGCTACAGCAGGTAATTGGGTTGCATCACAAACTGTCAAAAAAGTTATAGAGATTAATCCATTCTTATTAGGTACTATGGCAGGTGGTGCCGCAGATTGTCAATATTGGGAAACTTGGTTAGGTTCTCAATGTAGATTACGTGAATTAAAAGAAAAAGAACGTATCTCCGTTGCAGCTGCTTCAAAAATTTTAAGCAATTTAGTTTATCAATATAAAGGTGCCGGTTTATCAATGGGTACTATGATTTGTGGTTATACTAAAAAAGAAGGCCCAACAGTTTATTATGTAGATTCAGATGGTACAAGATTACAAGGTGACCTTTTCTGTGTAGGTTCCGGTCAAACTTTTGCATATGGTGTCCTTGACTCAAATTATAAATGGGATTTAACCGTTGAAGAAGCTTTATATCTAGGGAAAAGATCAATCTTAGCTGCTGCTCATAGAGATGCTTATTCCGGTGGTTCAATTAATTTATATCATGTAACGGAAAATGGTTGGGTATATCACGGGAATCATGATGTGGGTTCAACATTTTGGGAAGTTAAAAAAGCTGAAGGTTCTTTTAATAATGTGGTGGGTTAGATACATCTATATATGTATATAAGATCACAACAATTATAAAGCTCTCTCTGTAAAGAAAAAAAAATTAAAAAAAAAAAAAATAAAGGAAACTAATCTAAGCTTAGGTGGAATCATTCTTTTCTAAATCGCTTTTATTAGTTTCATTAACATTACCGTTATTTTTTTCTACACCATCATTTTCAGTGTCGTCAATATCGTCGTCACTGTCGTTGTCATCGTCGTCTTCATCATCGTCGTCTTCTTCACTATTATCATCACTACTATCAGTACTGCTTCCCTCATCCCCACTAACATTAGTATTATCATTGTCACTAGTGTCATTGCTAGAATCTGTTTTCCTCTTCTTCACCACTTTTTCATCATCGTCATCATCATCGCCCATGACACGTCGTATTTCAATAGTATCATTCTTTGGACGGTCTACCTCTTCCTCTTCTTCCTGGTCGTCTTCGTCATCTTCATCTTCGCTTGATGACGATGAAGATGAACTACTTGTACTTTCGCCATCTTCGTCCTCGTCTTCCTCATCTGCATCAACTTCTTCGTCTTCGTCGTCATCATTCTCACTGCTTGATGTATCTTCGTCACTCGCGGAATCGTTACTTTCATCCTCGTGTGTACGTTTTTGTGGTGTTATATTATTAGTTGATGAGGTACTTCCAACTGATGGTGTTGCCATTTTGCTTGACTGTTGTGGCTGTACTAATTGTGATTGTTTAGGCTGAAAAAATCTTGATAATGAACTTGGATCAAACGATGCATCATGTGAATGTAAAGGACTTGGTGATTTCGTGGTAGAAGTCGGATAATTTAATTTATTAACATTTTCTTTCTTCTTTGGTGATTGTACTTTATGCTGTAATGAACTAGGTGAAGGAGTAGTGACCAATTGTTTCACTTTACCATTTGTAACTTTAGCCGTCGCAGCATTAACTGCTGCAGCAAGTATAAGATTCAAATGTTGAGGATTTTTATCCATTAACGCAGTCAATGGATTACCAGTAATTCCTTTATTTTTGGCTGCCTGAGTAACTTGATTTATGGTCATAGCTAATGCTTGTGTTAAGATGTTGGCAATAACTTGTTTTGAAAGACCTTTTCTATCTTTAGTTAAAATCATTAATTGCTCTTGTAAATACTTCATTGTTCTCTGATGATCATTGAGACCACTGTTATTATTAGTGTTATTGTTGTTATGGTGGTTGTTTGTCTTGGTGGTTGTTCTATTTGCCGCTAAGGTTTGTGATATGTTCTGCTTCTTGTCATTGTTTGTTTTTGTTACCGTATTACTCTTCTTGGCCTTCTGTTGCTGTTGTTGTTCTAATCGTAATTGAGCAGCCTCAGCCTTAGCTTTAGCAGCCTCAGCTTGTTTTTTCTTTTGACGTTCTCTCTCAGCTATATAATCTTCATCTAAACCCCAAAGCCAGCCTTTACCCTCTTTTGAAACTTTTCTAAATGATTTGTTAAGCGATAAATTATGTCTCACTGAACTTTGCCAACCATCAGGACAATATTTATAAAATGGGAACAGTTCCCTTATACCGCCATAAATTTCTGATAGTGACATACCTTTAGCACCAGAATATTTTCTTATGCAAGTTGTTAGCATTGCAGAATATGAAAATGTTGGTTTTTTCCTGTACTCAACTGGTATTTCATCAATTGTGTATACTTTCTTGGGTAATTTTGCTGGTTTCTTTTCTTTCTTTGCAGTAGGTTTACTTTGTTTTTTCTTGGTTGTAGTAGTTGTTGTTGTAGTTGTTGAATTGGCACGTGAGCTACCACTTGTCGTTGTTGTGGGGGGCCTTTTTTGCTTATTTTCTTTTTTCACTACAAGTTTTGCAGGTTCGCTCATTTCCTGTGGCTCTATACTTTTTTCATCAGATTGAGCTTTATCTTGTTCTGGTAATACAAATTGGAACGGTATCTGGCCAATTTGAATCTTAGTTTTATTTTTCAATGGAACAGTGTTACCTCTCTCAACAAATATATCATCAACAAATGCACCATTCTTACCAATTATCGATAGTTCAAATCTTCCAGTACCAAAATTATAAAATATTTGAGCATGTCTTCTAGAGATCGACTTCGAAGGTCCTAAATTAACATCTACTTTATGTGAAAAATCATTTTCTGATCTTCTTCCTATAATTGCATGTAATGTTTGGACGTAGAATGTGAAACTTTGAAAATTTAATCGAGCATATGCAAATATTGTAGGCTGTTCGTCAGGAATGGCGGTAGTACTTTCTGGTGATGAGAGTTGATTAGGATTAACCTTGTTGTTGTAAAGGGTTTGTGTTGTACGTATAGGCGTTGGATTTAAAAGACTTGACTGTACAGGTGTATGATCTTGAGTTGCATGTGAAGTAGGTATTTGCAATTCGTGAGGTTGAAACATTCCGGGCGTTATGGAATCTTGCCTTTTTGAAAATGATGTATTATTTTTTTCTTCGATGATATGTGAATCTGTCTCTAGCTTAATATTTGCTTGACTTTCTGTATTCGAAGGGTTTGCGATATCTACTCCCTCTTCATTGGCTTGTATGTTCTTTGTTGTTTCCGAATCGAAAGCAGCTATATTGCTATTGTGTGATATCCGCGTAGGAGACGTTGTTTCTTCTTTAACTAAATCCTCCTCCAGAGCAGTTGTGTTTCCTTTATCTTCGGATGCATTGATATTTACAGAAAGTTGTGGATGGCTAGCTTCGATATCAAGACTAGCATGGTTATTTGTATTATTGATATTATTGTTTGTCGGTGTTACAGTGGCTGTTCTATTATTGATTTGTTCCATCGTATCACTGCTATAATTATTTCGCTCATCGTTATTCTCATCAATGTGTGAATTACGACCTATACCTTCACTAATATCACTAATGTTTTTATCTTTATTGGATTCGTTTATAGATTCAACTAAAATATCATTTGCTGCAAATAACTCATCATCATGTTTAGAATCAAACTCCAGTAGTTTAGAAAATTCATCGTTATCGATATTATCTGTCATTTTTGTTATTATGTCATTAGTACTAGTGTCATTCATGTCCTCATCAAGCTTTTCACTCCTTAGTTGGTGTGCCTCTTCAGTGTTCTCTAATGGTAAAAGTTGGCTTATTTCTTTAGGTTCTTCGCTTTTGCTCTGTTCAACTTCCTCTATGCTTGACATGGTTGTTGGAGCTTCATGAGATACTTCTGCATTTGTACCTAAAAGTGATTCTGTTATGCTGATTGATGTTATTTTGTCTGATGTATCCTGATTTTCCTTTTGGACTTCTGAGTTCTCTTGGTCTTCTTCCTGTTTGATATGCTTTGTTGAGCTATAAGCATTCAGGCTTGTAGTAGTATTATTAACATTATCATTTTCAGTCGTCTGTAATATTACGTCGTTTGCTTCGTTAAAGGTATCATTATTGTTGGTTATATTATCCGCAGTTTCATTCTCCGAATGCGGTGATGATCTAGGCAGTATTTCCTGACTTTCTTCTACTGATTCCGACAAGCCAGTGTTAGCTTTATGTATCACTTCAGGTGTTATGGATTCCATTTCCAACTTGTAAAATTGAATGTCCTACTTGTGTTGACTTATTACTTTGTGTCAATGCAAATAATATTTAAATGTCAAAAAAAGTTTTGTACTTTCGGGTATGAATATCCTCACCTCGTTGTCAAAAATAATGTAGTTCAGACTTAAATAGATTTAAAACTTGGACAACGGTCTATATGGCAAATTTATTCTTTTTTATTACCAAATACTGAATACTTTTTGACTAATGTTAATTTTGCGTCTTTTTGACTCAAATTATCTAAATTGTAACCAAAGTTTTTGAATAAAAATTGTTCTCAATCCCGCCTCAAATTGCAAAGGATTATTTTAAATGTACTTATTAAATGTAAATTCAATTCCCTCTTGGCAGGAAAAAAACTGATGTTGGTGATGATTATGATAAATGAATATCATTATTTATTATTTTTCATATTTGTTTATTTTCACCATTTTAATTTTTCTATAAAAGAATTTAAGAGCGTGTCGCGACAACCGTGTAGAGTGACAATAATAACGATTTTAGTGAATAGAGTGAGCAATATTTCGGTTTTATATAAAGGTCTATTTAGTGTCTTTTATCTACTTTCATGTTTCTTGCCTTGATCCGTTCCTGGGGACTCAATACCCAATCTACTGAAGTGCCGATTTCTTCCTTGATGTCACCCGTTTTAATGTCAAAGTCATCATCGTCGAAACCAAGTAAAAGAACTATTTGCGTAGATTTCAAGAAACTCTCCCTTAAGGCATAATTGGTACCACATATTGTATTGATAAATAATGATAACTCACGGTCCAGTTTAATTGCACCCAATTCATTTATCTGTAGTGCCCATATCTTCTGTTCGATGAGATGGCTTGTGAAATTTACTATCATCTTTAATAGCTGGTTAAAGATGTCGTCATACAAAACGTTCTGAAATGGTGTTATTAGGGACTTCCATTTTTGAACAAAATCGGTTAAGTTAGATAAATCTTCAAAATCTTCAATATTGGAAATATAATTTTTTGAACCGGTTTCACTATCTAACAAACTGCTATCATTATGACGATTGTTGCTATTAACAAAGATATGTTTGAATAATATTTTCAGCTTATTCAATATGATTCTTTCAAAAAGTAACTTAATCGACCAAGTTTCTAGTTTTTTTATTTGTCTGATCATTATATCTTGAGTTTCGTTAATTTTTTGTACTAACAAATCAGAATCATTATTGAACGGGAAATTATCAGGTAGTAATCTAATGTTATCTTCTAATATTTCTGAAGTTAGTAGTTTTCTAATAGCAATATCGGTAAAACTTAGCGTATTAATATAGATTAAGAAGTGGTGTAGTGATAAAATATTTGATTCACCTCCAAGTTCATCACTGACCACAACAGATTGCAAATTTGATTGAATATTGGCAAAGGCGTTCCGAAAATCAAATTTACTCAACTGTGAGAGTTTGTTAACACTTGAATCCTTCCCAAATGATGGAGACCCTATTCTTGATATAGCTTCTGATTTTGTACCAGTTAGTTCCTTTGGTATATATTTTTTTAAAACGATGAACGATGAAACTGATGATGTCGACGATGTAGAGATTAGTTTTGATTGTAAAGTCTTGAATTTCGTTTGAACAAATTTGACAAGGTACTCATTCTGGATGAAAACAACCAACTTATCTAAGAAATTTGAAAATATCCTATATTGGCCGGTATTGACCGTGTAGATAAGACATTTCCTAATTAGTAATGTCAGATCTTCTAACACCGAAGATATTGGCCATGAAGACTTGTCTTGGTGTACTATGTGTTGCAATGAAATAAATTGGTTTAGTGATGGTAATTCTTCTAAATTAATCGCTTTAGCAAATGATCTGTTCAGGAAATTTAATATCAAGACTTGAAAATTTATTAGATAATTTTCTTTTGCTAATTTAGCCAAAAAATTACCTTTTGAAATTGGATCAGGTAAACATAATGTTAAATCAATGGTCTTAGTATCATCACTATCAGAATCGCCTTCCTTGATTGTATCATTGTTCGATGACGCCAATTTGGAAAATTCTACCCATTTTACAGCGAAAAATCGCGAATACATTGACCAATTTTGTAATATTTGTGAAAATTCATTGATTAAATTATCTAAATCATTAATTGACGAGTAAAATTCACTGTTTGTGGTTTTCATTTTTCCGTCCTCATGTGTTTCTTCGTCGTTGTCTTCCTCTTCTTCTTCATCTTCTTCTTCTTCGTCTTCATAATCACTTTCTTCATCCTGATTTTCTTCATTACTTATTTGATTTAAAATTTCATTCAAATTCCTTTGTTCGTTAAAATAATTTATAATTAAGGATGCCTGTAATTCGGTTTCTCTTTCAATCTTCTCCATGATATCTGTCATGAAGTTTACTCCATAGCAATTTTCAATAACTTTTGAATGGTCATTGATTACCGTTGAAACAATTTTAAACAGTTGTAAAATCACCACATTAAAACCAGCTGTGAATTTAATAGCGCTCTCTGTAATCTTTTTGTTCTCCACAGAAATGATATCACAGATGTATTTACTATAAAGATCAAGACCTAATTTTGATTTACCAATCATTGGAAAAAGTTTGAAAAAAGTCGTTAACTTTTCAGTATTATTAGTCCTGACAGCATTTTCAAAATTCTCTTTAAATATCTCAGTAAGATCTGTGCTCCATCCATCAACTAGTTCAGCCGGTTCTGTGGGCAGTTCTGTCGAAGGTATTACATTTTTAGCAAATTCAGATGATATAATTTGAGGTGGTAAATGACGAATCTCATTGATTGAGGTAGCAGCCACAGTGTAGTTGTTCTCTTTTAACGCAGAATTGATTAATGTTATATTATTCTTCAGTGTACGAATATCTTTCAGAAAAGAAAGTGTATCATTTAAATATTTATGCTCTTTATCCGTGGTATTGATATCTGAATATATTGATTTGGCATCTACATTAGAAACATTAATTTTCGATAAAGTCAATTGGAAATTGGATAACGTCGACGTCAAATCAGTTCTCTTCAATTCTAATTTACGTAACTGTTTATTATTCTTTAATTGAGAATCCTGAATATAATTATTTAGGTTTTGAACAGTCGTCTCATGATCAGCCTCTATGACCTTAGCAAGTTTCGTTACTTGAGATAAAGTCGTTAATTTCTGCAATAACAATGAGTACTTTGCCAGGTTCTTAGACAATTGATCGTCAGAAATTTCATGATGTCCCCTTGCCTGGCTAATATATGATGTACTGGACATGGCTGAAGATGCCTCCCGTTCTATAATTGGCATTTCTATCCTACACTTTACTGTCTCTGTCTATAATCGATTGACTGAATTTTTCACAGCGTGGAAGAAAAGTGCAGTGCAATTTTTAATGTCGCGGGGTTTGTAAGCCATCGTAATATTTATTGTATTGCATAAGCATGCAACAAACAAAGAGAAGAACACAAACAAGCAACACAGAAAGGAGAACAACTGAAAGCCAACGTCGATACGGTATAAAATATAACGTATAGCATACTGCAGCACTGATAAAAAAATTTCCACACGAGAACGTTACCTATAGATATACAAGAGTGACTACTCACTAACCGTCATATATAGAATAGTAATGAACTTCACTCCTCCGACTTCTCCATCCCTTAACGATAACCATAATAACCATAGTAAAAATCACGGTAGCATTAATAGTGGAGCAGTTTCTAAAAGTGAACAAAGTAGTTGGCCTATTTCGCCAATAACTGCTACTCCTGGCACGTTCTCATCGCTAACAAATAATAATAACTTTCAGGACATTCCTAGTATGCTAGAAAATACCTCGCTGTTTCATTTACAAAAAGATTTGTTGCTATATAAGATCTCACCTACGAACCCTGTTTTCACTTCAACAACTGAAATGATATCGCAATTAGATGATCTGAGTGGTAAGGGCGATATCATGGGATCTATCTTTGCAAAAAATATCGATTTCTTAAACGATCCAAACTTAAAGGTATGCTCAAACCAACTTCTTGGGCAAGGTGCATATTGCTACATATATGAAATTCAAAGAGAGTGTCAAGCCGATGATCGTTACCAACAAATATTTGATCGTCAAATAGTGATTAAATTTCCTAAATCCAAGGGAAAATCAAGATCAATATTGAATGAAGCTATAATATTGACATTTTTAAGCATGGATGGTGACGCATCTTTCAATCATATTATCCCATTTTACGGTATATCATACATTAATAAATCTCATTTTAGAAGACTGAGATCGAATGAATTTATAGCGGGTTTATTATTACCTAAATTAGACATGAATTTACAACAATTTATTAAATTCTTAAAAGTTAATTATAAAGAAAATATAGATCTGAAAAAAAAAATTTGGTGGAAGTTGTTCAAACAAATATTAAATGCATTATACTTTTTAAAGAAGAAGAAGGTGATACACGGTGATATCAAGACTGCAAACATTTTATTACAGTATAGAGACGAAGATGAATCAAACGGTACCGATCATCCAGTTTTGGAAAATACAACCTTTTTTCTTTGTGATTTTACGTCATCAATCATAGATCTGTCACAGAATTCATTAATCACCACAAAACAACGTATGAATTTGGAGGCCACATTAGAATACTGTCCTCCTGAGATTATTAGAGGCATGACATCATCTGAAGCGGATAGTAATGATACTTCTTCTCTGATAAATAACCTCAACGTTGACCTTTACTCATTTGGTCTTTGTTTATTATCGTTCATTACTGGAGAAGAACCATATCATCAATTGAAAAATTTCAAATTCCATAACGGTTCATCGACCTCTTCAAATGAAACGAATGCGAGGGGCATTTCATCATCGGTACAGCACACTCAATGGTTAATTAACGCCATATTGAAAAATGACCCAATTAATTTGAATACGTTTGATAATAGAAATGATTATTTCAACGTTTGGGGTCAAGAACTTTCAATAATATCAAAAATATTAGTTGATAGAGATTCATTAGAACAATTTAAATCATATATATAGTTTATATATTTTTTGTTGATAATTTATATGCATGTGGTTATATTTATAAATATATAAATACTGTATGTGTGTGGGGTGGGAGGAGAGAATTCATGTGTCTATTTCACCATTGATAATTGCATTTAACCTTCTTTCCTTTTCTTCATCCATTTTCCTAGTATTAATTTCGTAATCTTTTTTAATCTTGTATTTCTTCTTTATAGTAATGTCATCCATAAAGTACTCATGGGTGAATTTAGGATGTGACATATCACAAGCTGCACCCATAGGACAAAACCCATTTATATAACGTTGACATATAAACTTCTTAACATGTCTCTTTTTGCAGTTAGGCCCCTCCATACAAAATCCAAAATCGTAGTCTTCACATCTCGGTATCTTGCCCAACGGATCTACATGTAAATATTGACATTCGGGACTCTGTGTACAATAACCGTTTTTACTGAAGAACACACATTCCGGCATCTTTCTCAAATTATATTCGTGTAGATATTCACATTGGTCATTCTTCTTACATAAACCACGTAACCAATGCTTACAGACAATTTTATTTTGAAAATTTTGAAGGATATGTTTCTTAGGACACGAGTTTCCTAATGGACATGACCTGATACCAATTTTAGGATCAAAGTTGGGACATATGGGTCTGTCAGGATCCCTTGTAAAATGATATTCTTGATTGAGAAATGGTTCAAACTTGAATGTATAATTATTACCGTTAGGATGTATCAATGACATGGGTTCAAATAATCAACTCTGACTGATGCTTACTTCTGTATAGAAATCATATAACAAATAATAACGACTTCCTCTTCTTCTTCTTTCATCTCTTTTATAAATTCATATTTGATATTGTCGTCTCCGGGTAACAGTTTCTTCTAGAACTATTTCTTAATAATTTCGCCACCGGAAGTAAAAATTATTCATAATATAAAGGATACTTACTACTTCGAAGTGTTTATACATAGGTATCAAAGGTGCCAAGAAATTCACTATCACTCTCGAAAAAATGTCTAAGGATCAATCTGATAACGATGAAATTCAAGAAACCGAACCACAATTGCAAATGGTCCCAAACTATGAAGTATCAGATCGCGCATTTTTATTAACACAGCATCAATTACCACTGGAGAAGTTGGAGGAGTCCAAGACTTTTATCCTGGAACAAATTCAAAAAGATGAAATGGCTCCATATTACAAATACTTGACAACCACATATCTCCCTGATAATAAAAAGACTCATTCAAACTCTGATGATACCACAAGTAATAATATAGATAATAACAATGCTAGCGAGCCATTGATTTCATTTGATCATGATATCTATGATAAGCTAATCTTGAAAAATAATGAGAAAATTAAAGAATTAAAAGAAAATTTAGAAACATTAAAGGCCAACGATGAAGGTCCATTGGAGATTGCCACAGGTTGGATAAAATTAGGTGAATACTACGTTCAAATTGGTGATTTTGAAAATGCCGAAAAGACTTTACTAGGTGATGCTTTAAATTTTGCCATTTCAATTGGTGCCAAGATCGATATATATTTCATGATGTTAAGATTGGCATTTTTTTATAACGATTTTCATTATATCAAAGAAAAATTAGATACTGTCAATTCTTTAATTGAAAAAGGTGGTGATTGGGAAAGAAGAAACAGATTTAAGACTTACTTAGGTGTTTATTCCTTAGCAATTAGGGATTTTAAAAAAGCTGCTGAATTACTAGTTGATTCTTTAGCTACTTTTACTTCAATTGAATTAACCTCTTATGAAAATATAGCAACTTATGCTTCCGTAGCAGGTTTATTTGCCTTAGAGAGAACAGATTTGAAATTAAAAATTATTGATTCTCCTGAATTATTATCATTGATGACATCTACTCCAGCATTACGATCCATTTCATCATTAACGATAGCACTTTACACATCTGATTATGCAAGTTTCTTCCCATTCTTGTTAGAAACTTATGATAATGTTTTGATACCATGTAAATATTTAAATAAACATGCAGATTTTTTCGTTAGAGAAATGAGAAGGAAAGTTTACTCACAATTATTAGATTCCTATAAAACATTATCATTAAAATCAATGGCTAGTGCTTTTGGTGTCTCTGTTGACTTTTTAGATAATGATTTAGGTAAATTCATTCCAAATAAAAAGTTAAATTGTGTCATAGATAGAGTTAATGGAATTGTAGAAACAAATAGACCCGATAATAAAAACGCACAATATCAATTACTAATTAAACAAGGTGATGGTCTACTAACAAAATTACAAAAGTATGGTGCAGCTGTTAAATTAACTGGTTCAGATCGTATTGCCTAAAATAATCGTTATATTTATATGTATAAATATCTATTTTATCGACATATAATATACTGAATTTTATAAACGAAACGTATTATCTTATTTTACTTGTTTAAAGATACCAATGAGCACCTTACTTTATACATCCGGTCGCTTTAATGGTATCTTCGGTATCGTCATATTTTTTTTTCTATATAGGAAACTATTAAAATGATATAATAGCTAAATACTGATGGGAACATAGTATAAGATGTTTTGTTTATCATTACCAGTTTAATATATTCAGTTGCGTCTCGTTACTAGCAGATAATTTTTTACTTTTTTATACTTTTAGTTTTTGTTGGGGCAATCCAACTTTTACACAGATAAAAATTTTTATTAAAATATCATAAATAATGCACTCTAAGAAAAAATATCAATAAAATAACCCCTAAATACAAATTGGGAAACCCTTTCCAGCTGAACATAATATTTTCTTGTGATTATTGTTTGTCCTTTGGTGAGAATTACTCTAAACTATTTAATCAAGAAAAAAATAAATATGTTTTTTTTAATAATTTATAATAAATCAAGAACCTACCAAGGAAGAAAAAAACTGTACTGTTAATTAGCATTTTTACTACATCTTTCTGAAGTCTGGGACAACTTGTATAATCCCGATTAACCTAGAAAGTACTATATTATACTTTCTAAAACCAGCCTTATTCTCTTGACGCCGGTCATTGTGGCTTTACACATATTCTTGTTTAATTTCAAGAAAATTGAATTAGCAAGGCGCATGCTTGATTCAGTTAATGATCTGAAAAGTTGATAGGTTCAGGCGAACTTTTGGAGAAAAACCAGAAACGCTAATTACACCGCTTGAAAAATTTTTTTTTCTCATAATATTGATGTCATGTCTCCCTCATTGAAACCAGCTAACAGGTGCTTTGGTGCAAAATCAAGAAATAATAACAGGTGAACGTGGGAAACCACATATTTTTGCAAGTTATGAAAATTTTGCCTCTTTAGCTTAGTGGTAGAGCGTTGCACTTGTAATGCAAAGGTCGCTAGTTCAATTCTGGCAAGTGGCATAATTTTTTGATGCTTCAGTCTGTTCTATGAAAAAGAATGCCTTTGAATAAGAGAGAGTGCAATTAAGGATATACAATTGAACTCTTTTTTGAAATTTCGAACATTATAGTTGCTGCAGTGGTAGCATAAGAATAGAAGACTCCTAATTCCAATCGTATTAGTCATATTTTAAGATTATGTCCCTGGAGGAATCGTTGTTCATGGAGAATACGAATGCATCTAACGAGAAAGTCTATAAGCTACGAAAGAGGAACTTTCAAAGGAATTTCAACAGCAACCTGTGTTTGTTGGGATACATATGCATAGCGTTACAATACATTAAATACGGAACTTCCTTTTATATTTTGATTATAAGAGCCGGTTGTCAGTCACTGTTATCAAACCCATTTCCTAATGATTCACAACTAAGAAGAATAGCACAACGAACAAATGGGGTTAATGATACACAAACAGATACAGTTACCGCTACTAATGTTGTTAACAGGATGCCAGGTTCATTCACAAATCCTAATGATGATAGGATTGCCACCGTTACTGAAGCTCTTCAGCAAAATGATATCATAACTGTGAAGATAAAAATAAGGACAGTGCTTTTCCATGGGGCTCTGACGTTTAATTTACTTTACCTAATATGGAACATTTTTAACCCTGTAGATTTTAAAGGTAAATTAAACGGTAATGCCTTACCTGTTGAGGGATTAAGTAACACACCCTCTCCTTTTAATAATGAAAATGGATTAATTGGCGGTGAAAGAAGAGGCGGGATGTTTTTACAACTAATTGGAGAGTCCATTCCTGAGAGTAACTTTTGGGGTAATTTTGGGATTATAGCATATGATTTTTCGATATTAATTCTTCAATATTCATTATTTATTTTCACTTGCATAAATTTTGGAGAGTTAGGTTATGAAGAACCAGTAGACAATCGGATGCAAAGAAGTGATGGATATGATGGTCACGTCTTTGTTGGTCAGTTGAATTATAATGATGCCATTAAAGACGTTATGAATAACAATAATGATTTGATCGGTCATTAGAAGATATATCCTCCTGTTAATTGAATTCTTTGTCGTAAAAGTTGCATACTCATATTTATCCGTATAGAGGCGGTTACTGAACCACTTAGATAATTTATTTACTTTATAGACTACCTTAACATTATATCGAAACTTTAATATTCAACATTTTTTTTCAAGTACTTATTCTATTCTTTTATACAGCTCAGTCTTTATATTCTACATAAAAAATTAATGTTATATGCTTATGATCTACTGGCCAATTGGACAGTTCCTTAAATATTCAGCTTTATTCTTTAAGATTCTAACCGACTTGAAGAAAATCTCTTCAGGTGTCATAGCACCAGTACTTTCAATATTAAAAATGAAGTGGTCTCTTATTCTACCTAACTTGACGCTATCTTGGAATTCTTCATGTCTTAGAACCTCTCTGGAAACTGTATCTCTTCTTGCATCTTTAACGTATGCCTCATCATTTTCGTTAATTTCAATAACGCCTTCTGGGAAACATTTTTGGAATCTCTTGGCAGATTCACCTGTTATTGGTTTAGTAATATTGATGTGTGGTAGTAATCTGTAGGAGGCGGTAGCTACTGGAGAGAATTTAGCATGGTCACCACCAATACCCAAGATACAATGAGCTCTCAATGAGATTTCTTGACCAGGCCTTAGCTTGGCTAGTAAAATGTCAGGATCGGTTGCCGTAACTGCGCAGTTGGCAAATGTTTCTAATTGCTTACCTTGTGGTTCAAACTTCAAATCACGAGCATATACATGCGCATTTCTATATAGAATCCTTGGATCTGTACAGTCCTTGGGAGCATCTGGATTCTTGGTACATTTAACGTTTAAAGTTAAAACAACTGTGTTTTCATCAGTAAATTTTTCATCTTCAGGTAAAGTTTGGTTGACCCATGTCAACATATCTGGATCAACATTTAATGGAACTAAACCGATTCTATGAGCTAGGACTTCATCTTGAATAACGGAAGTATTATTTAGGAAGTAAATATTTTCGGCAGCAACAGATGGGACTTCAGATATCATGATACGACGGAAAGCATTAGCAAGAGATGTATCAATGTGAACTAAATCAAAGTTAGCTTCCCTATCATTGAGACTAGCTATCTTGACATCAAAGGTTTCTTTGAACTTTTCAACATCCCAAGCATTATCACCTTCTGATGAAAAACCTGGAAAATCGGTAGAAGTCGTGTTTGTTACACGGTTGTATTCAATACCAACGATATTGGACATTATTGATTTAAGTGAAAGTTTGGGCTTTGAATAGGTAGTTATTACACTCTTTAGGAACAAATAACAAAGAAAACAATGGTTAAATAATACTCTTTTCAATAATAGTGTATATTATCTATCTCATCGCATCCACATTTTTAATTTTTTTTTACACTGAAAATTTTTTATTTCTGATAATTTTTTACGGCACAATAAATGCACTAAAATATATATTATTATTAGTATTATTTTTATTATTAGGAGGCATGTTATTCTCGTAGTAAGGAGATCTCTTCGAATCTATTCAATAAATATACAGATATACGGATATATACGTGAGTTTGGTTAGTCTATTTGTCTGCCAACATTTAAAAACTGTCCAGACCATTGTTTTCATCATCTTCAAGTTCCAATCTTTTTCTACCACCACTACTTCTTAGGTTAGATAGCTCGCTTGTTGCGACTTGCTTCTTTACCTTCTTCGTCATTCTTTCAATTTCTTCTTCAGCATCTGTAGCGTCTTGTTGAGCATATTGCATAACTAACCTACGGCCTAACAAATGTACACCTTGTAATTGGTCCATAGCGTTTTCTGCTTCCTTTGGCAACAGAAATTCTACAAATGCAAAACCTCTAGCTGATTTGTCAAACTTCTTTGGCACTCTAACAGATTTTAATTGACCAAAAGAGTTAAATAATTCGAAAACGTCTTTTCTGGTCGCTTCGAATGGTAAATTTTTAACAATGATTTTACCACTTTTAATATCTTTATTTTTGGAAGTTCTAGAGTTATTATTGCTAGAACCTTGTCTGTGAGATAACTTCAATTGTATCTTGTGACCATCGATGACAGAACCATCCATTGCTGCGATAACCGCATTAGCTTGCTCTTTGGTTCTGAATTCGGCAAAACCGAAACCCATGGATAAGGTCTTATCTTTATGTTTTGGATCTGCTTTTGTCTTAACTTGAGCAACAACAAACCCAGCAAACTGTTTGAATTTATCAGTTAATTGAATATTTGTGGTTGAGAAGTTCAAATTCTTGATGAAAATAGAAACAGTTGGACCATCTGCAATATCATCATTGTTAGTAGCATCATTGTTTTCATCCTCCTTTGATTTTGTCTCCATAATATCATGGACAGAAGGTTTAGCTTCCTTAACATTTTCAGGCTTATCTTCGGTTTCAATTAATTCTTCATCTATTTTAGCGGCTCTTGTGAAACAATCTTTCGGACCTTTTTCAAGATATATAATACCATCTTTAAATCTTTTGAAGGCTAATTTTGTAAAAGCTGCTCTGGCTGCTGTGAGGTCTCTATATTGTACAATAGCAATTGTACCTGCAGGTGGCATTAGTAATCTTTCTAATTTACCAAATGGTAGAAATAATTCACCAATTTCTTCTCTTGTGGTACCATGTGGGAAATTTTTAACCAAAATAACTCTTGCATCTCTTTGATCAGGACCCTTTAATTTTGAGAATTTTAGTAAATCAACTCCCTTATCTTCGAAATATTTCCTAACATCACCAATAACATGAGCCTCAGCTAAAGCTTGTTTGACAGCAGAACTTGAATTTTCAGCATCAATTAATTCGGATTTTTGCATACCTAATTTTGCTGCCACACTACTTAAAACGGCATCTTGATTCATATATAACGAATTCCAAGCAAATGTTTGCTTTGAGGCTGTAGCTTTCTTTTTCAATTCACGTTGTTTCTTCAGTGGCATATTCTTTAAATCAAATTCATCTAAACGATGTGTTTTCTTGGCATCGGCAGGAAGAATATGAAGTAATCTACCTTGGAAGATTTGTTTGTCCAATTCGATATAGGCTTGGACTGCATCTTTTGGATCCTTGAATAAAACGTAAGCGAATCCCTTAGATTGCCCTGTTCTTGTGTCTAAGGCTACATGAACCTCTTGCAATTCACCAAATGGACTGAAAAGGGTTCTAAAATCTTGTTCTGTCGAATTGTAAAGAATATTACGTAAGAACAGACGACCCGTTTGGTTTATTTTCTCGATGGCAATTTCTTCCTCTGATTTTTTGTCTTCTTCTTCCATTGGAATTATAACATCATTCGAGTCATCATTATCTATAATATCTGCTTCAGTTACATTTTCCTTGTCTTTTGGTTTAGTTGCGACATTTCTGACTGGTTCACTTTCACCCTCTCTAATTCTGACACGACGTTGCTTCAACCAGTCAAGATCGGTGATATTTTCATTCTTTGCTATATTATCGCCATCTTCACCAACTTGTTCCAAGCTCATCATTTGTTCTTCATCTTCCGCTTCATCTTCTTCTCCATCTGCCTTATTGAAGCTCTCATATTCCGAATCACTTTCATTCTCTTGAATCAAACCGGTCTCATTATCATCCTTAATGGCCAATGCATGAGCCAATAGGGAATTAGCCATAGGGGAAGCATTATCATTTTCATCCTGATTGCTAGCATTTATATCTTCTGACGCTTTTTCTATAGCTGGTTTCTCCCAAGAAGCAACTTTAGAACTTGGTTTCATTGTCTCTATGAACTCTTGTAATTGCTTATTCTTTTCGATTTCAGCGTCAATAGATGATCGTCTCTTTTTGTCAACCATTTTCTTCTTTTTATTATTTTCCTCCTCCAACAATTTATCTTCTCTTTCTCTTAACCTCTTGTAAGCTTCTCTTTTCTTTTCCTTCATTGACTTAGGAACTCTTGGATCTGCAAAACTTTTAGCCATCGAGACCTCAAGTTTTGCGGTATTGATATAAGAACCATTGAAATATTCGACTGCATCAAAAGCGTCCTCTTCGTTACGATACCCGACAAAAGCAAATCTTCTACTTTGACCATTTCTGTCTCTTAGAATCTTAACATCGGTAATCAAGTCATTTTGCGTACTCTGATGCTTCTGAATTAATCTCTTGTAAAAATGTTCTTTTAGTTTATCATCCGTTAGAAATGTTGGTAGACCCTTGACAATAATACGTGACATCTTGCCTATTCTTCCTTTTTTATCTGGTTTATCCTTCCTTTTGTTCTCTTCTCATCTGTTTTTAACTATCTTGTATTATACAAAAACCAGATGAGATGAGCTTCTCTTTTCAAAATTTTCAATTTCTGTGCGAAAATTTCCCTATTCAGAGGATATACCGAAACAAGTAAAACTCAAGAATTTCCAAGTTAGGAAGGTGTTGATAGTCTATCCATTTCTTACGCAAAATCTACACAAAAGCTTCAATTCTCTATCAAAAAATTATGTGATAGACAATTAAAACTATCCCAAATCACATGCTGGTGTACAAGTGGATGTTCATGAGATATTTTTCGTCAAAGCTACTTATAGTTCTACTGACACATTCAGCTTATATTTGCTTTTTGTCGCATTACTGAAAAAAACTGAAAAATTTTCAGATTCGGTAAGTTGCAAAGTACGCAATTTCGAGATTATTCTGAGTCAATAATTACTTTCTTTCCAATGCCATCGGCTAATCTCTGATGCTAACTGCACGTTTTTAAAACCTAGCATAGATCTGTTTATATATCTTTACATTTTGTTTCTTACGTAGTAATTTTTTTTTATTCCGTCAGGGCACTATATATTAATAAATCATATAATGAGTGATTTAGCAGGCTTACCTCCGGTTGATCCAAAAACTGGTGAGATTATCATCAATCCATTGAAAGAAGATGGTTCTGAAAAAACTCCAAAGGAAATCGAAAAGGAAAGAAAGAAGGCTGAAAAGCTTTTGAAGTTTGCTGCTAAGCAAGCTAAGAAAGCTGCTGCCTCTACAAACAATGCTCCAAAGAAGCCAAAGAAGGCAAAGAAGGAAGTTGAAGTGATTCCAGATTTTGTTGACAAAACCATTTCAGGTGAAAAGAAAATTTTAGTTTCATTAGATGACCCAGCTTTGAAAGCTTATAATCCTGCTAATGTTGAAAGTTCATGGTACGACTGGTGGGTCAAATCTGGCTTCTTTGAACCAGAATTTACCGAAGACGGAAAGATCAAACCAGAAGGTCTATTCTGTATTCCAGCCCCACCTCCAAATGTCACTGGTGCCTTACACATTGGTCATGCTTTAACTATTTCTATTCAAGATTCTTTAATTAGATACAACAGAATGAAGGGTAAAACCGTTTTATTCTTACCAGGTTTTGATCATGCTGGTATTGCTACCCAATCTGTTGTTGAAAAACAATTGTGGGCAAAGGAAAAGAAAACAAGACATGATTATGGTAGAACAGCTTTTGTTGAAAAAGTTTGGGAATGGAAAGATGAATATCACAACAGAATTAAGAACCAAATTCAAAAATTAGGTGCTTCTTACGATTGGACTCGTGAAGCATTCACTTTGAACCCTCAATTAACTAACTCTGTTGTCGAAGCTTTTGTTAGATTACATGATGACGGTACTATCTATCGTGCTAACAGATTAGTCAACTGGTCTGTCAAATTAAACACTGCCATTTCAAATTTGGAAGTTGAAAATAAAGACGTCAAAGGTAGAACTTTGTTAAGTGTACCAAACTATGATGAAAAAGTTGAATTTGGTGTGCTAACATCTTTCGCATACCCAGTTGCTGATTCTCCAACCGGTGAAAAATTAATTATTGCCACCACAAGACCTGAAACCTTATTTGGTGATACCGCTGTTGCAGTTCACCCAGATGATGAACGTTACAAACATTTACATGGCAAATTTGTTCAACATCCATTTTTACCAAGAAAAATTCCAATTATTCTTGACAAAGAAGCTGTTGACATGGAATTCGGTACTGGTGCCGTTAAGATTACCCCTGCTCATGACCAAAACGATTACAACACTGGTAAACGTCATAATTTAGAGTTTATTAACATCTTAACTGATGACGGTTTATTGAATGAAAACTGTGGTTCAGAATGGGAAGGTATGAAGAGATTTGACGCCAGAAAGAGAGTTATTGAACAATTAAAGGAAAAGAATCTATACATCGGTCAAGAAGATAACGAAATGACTATTCCAACTTGTTCCAGATCTGGTGATATTATTGAACCATTATTAAAACCACAATGGTGGGTTGCTCAAGGTGATATGGCTAAGGATGCTATTAAGGCTGTTAAAGATGGTGAAATTACTATTACACCAAAATCTTCCGAAGCTGAATATTTCCATTGGTTAGGTAACATTCAAGATTGGTGTATTTCCAGACAATTATGGTGGGGTCACCGTTGTCCAGTTTACTTCGTTAAAATTGAAGGTGAAGAAAATGAAAAAGATGACGGTAAATACTGGGTTGCTGGTAGAAATATCGAAGAAGCTCAAGGTAAAGCTGAAGCTAAATTCCCTAACACCAAATTTGTTTTGGAACAAGATGAAGATGTTTTAGATACATGGTTCTCATCTGGTTTATGGCCATTCTCCACTTTGGGCTGGCCAGAAAAGACTCAAGATATGGAAAACTTCTACCCATTCTCCATGCTAGAAACTGGTTGGGATATTCTTTTCTTCTGGGTTTCCAGAATGATCTTATTGGGTATTAAGCTAACTGGTTCTATTCCATTCAAGGAAGTCTTCTGTCACTCTTTAGTCCGTGATGCTCAAGGTAGAAAGATGTCCAAATCTTTAGGTAATGTTGTTGATCCATTGGATGTTATCAGTGGTATCAAACTAGATGATTTACATGCTAAATTATTAGTTGGTAACTTAGACCCAAGAGAAGTTGAAAAAGCTAAGCTTGGTCAAAAGGAATCATATCCAAACGGTATTCCTCAATGTGGTACCGATGCCATGAGATTTGCTTTATGTGCTTATACCACTGGTGGTCGTGACATTAACTTGGATATTTTACGTGTCGAAGGTTATAGAAAGTTCTGTAACAAGATCTATCAAGCTACTAAATTCGCTTTAATGAGACTAGGCGATGATTATCAACCACCTGCAACAGAAGGTTTATCCGGCAATGAATCCTTAGTTGAAAAATGGATTTTACATAAGTTAACTGAAACCTCCAAGGTTGTCAACGATGCTTTAGAAAAGCGTGATTTCCTAAATTCTACTAGTGCTATCTACGAATTCTGGTATTTAGTTTGTGATGTCTACATTGAAAACTCAAAATACTTAATACAAGAGGGTACTGCCACCGAGCAAAAGTCTGCTAAGGATACTTTGTACACTTTAATTGACAATGCATTGAAATTAATTCATCCATTCATGCCATTCATTTCTGAGGAAATGTGGCAACGTCTACCAAAACGTTCTACCGAGACCGCTATTACAATTGTCAAGGCATCTTATCCAATCTATGAGAAGGAATTTGATAATGCATCAGCAGCTGACGCTTACGAATTAGTCTTGAACGTTACTAAGGAGGCTCGTTCTTTATTAGCTGAATACAACATTATCAAAAATGGTAAAGTCTACGTTGAATCTAACTTGGACACAGCTTTTGAAACTGCCAAATCTCAAAAGGATTCTATTGTTTCCATGATTAAAGCTATCGATGAAGTCACAGTTGTCCGCACCGCTGGTGAAATTCCAGAAGGTTGTGTTTTAAAGGCTGTTAACCCGGATGTTAATGTCCATTTATTAGTTAAGGGTCATGTCGACATCGATGCTGAAATCACTAAAGTTCAAAAGAAGTTAGAAAAGGTCACCAAGTCTAAGGAAGGTATGGAAAAGACAATAAATAGTAAAGATTACGAATCCAAGGCCAATGCACAAGCTCAAGAAGCCAACAAAATTAAATTGGAAAATACCATTGCTGAAATCGAAGGTTTAGAGGCTACCATTGAGAATTTGAAACGTTTAAAATTATAAATTTAGTTATTATTTAAAGCACTATACTGTATAATTAAGTAAATTGTTAATGTCAACCAGAAAGAGATCAATTAAAAATTGCTTTTCGGGTAACGCGATAAACATTAAAGTTTTTTTGCCTGGAAAATTTTCTTGTTTGGAAGAATTCGAAGTTTTTGCCAGAAAGTTGTTTGTTGTTTAGCTAAGCTGGGATACGCAGGGCAACGGAAACAACGTCATGTTACCACGAAGTGGGATCTTTTTACAGAAATCATGTTTACATTTTCTATTTATTTGGTGTAGTTTCTTGTCTGGACGATTATATAGCAGTTACTGAGATTAACAATTGTTCTACGTTAACCCAAGAGTAGTAATATAGTAAGAGAATAGTTATGAGTCAAAAAGAAACTTCCAAAAAGGCCAGTGTGACTGCCGAAACAGTCCTATGGTACATCCCTAACCAAATTGGTTACATGCGTGTAGTCACTGCTATCGTCTCCTTCTTCACCATGACAAACCACCCAATCTATACTGCTATAGTCTATAGTATTTCCTGTTTATTAGATGCCTTGGATGGTACAGCAGCAAGAAAGTATAACCAGGTGAGTCGTCTCGGTGCCGTTTTAGATATGGTTACTGACAGATCCACAACATCTGGTTTATTATGTTTCTTATCAGTAGCCTACCCAAGATTATGTGTCTTTTTCCAAATCTTATTGGCTTTAGATCTTTCTAGTCATTACATGCATATGTACGCTAGTTTAAGTGGTGGTGTCACTTCTCACAAACAAATCAGTAAGGAATCATCGAAACTCTTACATTTGTACTACTCCAGAAGAGATGTTTTATTTACAGTTTGTTTCTTCAACGAATCATTTTTCGGTGGTGTTTATTTACTTGCCTTCGAACGTTTCCACACTTTAGGTAAATGGTTAACTATCATTAGTTTCCCATTATGGGCTTTCAAGCAAGTTGCTAATGTCATCCAATTGCAAAGAGCTGCTTTGATCCTAGCCACCATCGATGCAGAGGAAGCCAACCAAAGAAATAACGGTAAAAATTAGAAAAGAGGTCCTTTATGTGTATCTTATTTCCTTCCACCCTTCTCTATATATAAATATATATGTACATTTATATTGAGCATCAAAAATAACGACGAATATACGATCGATCCTAGCGCTCATATCAGTCTATACAGCTATTATAGGCACTTAGCTCGCCTGCTTGAGTACAGAATCTCCAGCTCGAATCCACGTACAGTCCTCATAATATGCATCAGTTCTGTTAGTGTTTCAAGCTTTTCCGCGATGTTTAAAGGTAACTACAAATTTTTGTGCCGGAAAGAACAATGCTTACATGATTTTCTCAGAGACGCGTAGTTTCTTGGTCACATGCTGGTGGTATATAAACATCATTGATTTATAATTGGAGTGCTGTTGCGCTTACTCCACTTCAAGTATAAGTATTCGACAAGGCTACCTTACGTTTGAATCACATCACATAGTTCGGTTAGTGGCACAATGCAATGCGTTATTGAATTTTTGTTAGACTTGCCAGCTCCTACTGCTTGGTATCAGTCTGTACTTCCATGGCTGGAAGATAAAAATATAATCACATCGAAATCCATCTTGGATAACTTACATTCTATTTTATATGTGTCTATGTTTTATCAGATGATATATCTAGTTGGTACATGGTTTTTGTTTCCTAAATTAGCTAATTGGAAAATCGAGAGAGATATTGAAGAGGAACAAAAAACTAAAGATCGTGTGCCTCATAAACACACACACACAAAAAGAGCTAAGATTTTATCGATTCAAAGTGCCATTCATTTGGTATCCTTTTTACAAACCTTAGTCGTGTTATACTTATCGGTTTTCTTCCTATTGGAACCAAAACTGGCTGTAGAGCCATATCCTGATTCCGATTCACGTATTTTTGGTGAAACGCGTAATACACAAGTAGTTTGTATCTTTGCCATTGGTTATTTTATCTGGGATGCATATATCTCCGCACTTCATTCAACTTTCCCATTTTTTGTACACGGTGTTATATCGACTGTTGTTTACATCATAGGTATGAAACCATACTTACAGTACTATGCACCCGTATTTCTAATTTTTGAATGTTCCAATATTTTTTTGAATATTAGATGGTTTGGAATGAAATACTTCCCAGCTAGTAATAAATTATTACAATTGGTATTGAATACCAACAATCTAATATTATTGATCGTCTTTTTCTTCTGTAGAATCGCTTGGGGTTGGTACCAAATTGCTAGACTTTGTTACGATTTCTATAGCGTTCGTAATGACCCTCGCTTCTTATTTTGGGACACTATGGTTATTGTTTTGGGTAATTTTGTCCTCGACATACTAAATGTCATTTGGTTCTCGACCATGTTATCTGTTGCCGTTAAAGTTGTTACAGGCAAGAAATCTAGCATCGATAAGAAGACCACTAAGGCCAAGATAAATTAATTAATACTCTTTTCAACTGGAATGAATACTTTTTCTTCCTTCTGCTATGTAACAGTCAATTGTTCCTTCGCTTACCCTTAGCCCGGCGCAAAAATGTAATTTATGTAGAATAAAACATATATAAATAATTTATCTATTGTAAAAGACGCAATTATACCTCGCAGACTAGCCTCTACTTGTAATGAAAGGGTTCGAGAAGCTCTGTTAAAGATCTCATCCAGTTTCCATGGCAACTGCCCGTTCGGCACACTTAAGCCAATTCCGCGACAATCCTTTTCGAGCTTCGTTATTTTCTGTATATATTAGATAAAAGCCACATATCCATCAACCATGTTCCTACAAACATCAACTTTCTGCCAATAATATGTCTTCTTTTATTTGGATCATATCGCCTAATGTTTTATGATAAATAATACCCCGTATCTTAATCTCTCAGAATATACTAATTCGTACACCCTTACACATCGGGTTGCTCTACGTTATCTGAGTGCCCCACAACCTTGCATAAGCCATGAAACTTCCGCTTTTCCCTTTATTTTCACGAAATTCTCAAGATTTAGTAAGATGATTACACCAATTGTGTTATCTGTTGTAATTAATATTTTCTGGTAACAGAGATAAGTTCGCATAACTAAAATTGGAGTTACAACTCGCGGCTCAATAGGTTCAATCACAGAGAGGGTGGTCGAAATTGTCCTGGCTGCTTGTTCCTGTAACAGAACGGCAACAAATCCTGTGTTGACTAGGATCTCTTTTATCAAATGACGGTAAATCCGGGGAAGGTGTATTTTTGCTATTGTTCTAAACTCTTGACTTATCATAGAATTGCCATGTAGAATGAGGGGGAGGGGCAACGGCATTAAAGTAGTTAGACACCAAAAGTCTTGAAGAGTTTGTTATAGCCGCAACTCCTAGTATAGGTAACTTTAATTAAATTATACACTCTTAATATCCAATCCTCCTGTCTAACTATGATCCGCAAAGTTTCAGTAGGCTGGTTGTTGCTATGGTTCTTTGTAAGAGGCTTGTATTGAGCCGATATTACATACTTGACGGTTAATCTTTTTCAAAGATTATATAAGAAGAGTGGATTTCCTTTTTAAAAGAACCCTGATTCTTGGTATAGTTTCTTGGAAGCTTTTTTTCATTCTTGGTATCTAATTTATAACAAATAAATCTTAACCGTTATTTTTAGCGAACAAATAATTTAAGTAGCTTGAAATATTATAATAATAATGACAGGACTAGTCACAGATAAATCAGACTCTGATAAAATTAAAGAGGATTTTATTGAAAACACTAATTCTCAGGCCGATAGTACTAGTACCATACCAAGGTCACACAAAGGATTTGATGAATCAAACTACTTAATTAAAACTATCTCAAATCCTGTCACTGAAAATGCTGAAGAAGAAAAATTAAAGGCTGCAAACTATACCGTCCCTAAGACCGATTTAAGGTCACCTTTATATGTTGGAATTCCAGTTCCAAAGAGCTCGTACGTTGATCCAAATCTTTACCAGAGGAAAAATTCAATTACCGTCAAGGCTGACGCTGATAGATTCCACGAAAATAATTTTGTTAAGGAATATCCAACTACTATTTTAGTAGACAGATTTCAAAAATGGAAAAAGATATTAAAAAGCTTAACCCATTATTTACAAGAAGTTGCTTACGCCCAAGAACAATTCGGTAGGATTAATAAACACTTAAAAAATTCAGTAAAATTTTCCTTTATAACCGATTTACACGAGAGTTCTCATAAACTGTATGATCCATTACTAGATAAAAGAGTTACCAAAATTCCTCAAACAGTGCCATTAATTGAACAAGGCGCTGTAAAGCCTAATGATCAATCTACTCACGAACAGAAGGAAACGGAACACCAGGAAGTAGAGCATAACAATGGTTCTGCATTTTCTGGCTTTATGAAATTTGGTTCTAGATCTGTTCAAGACGTTCAGGTAATTTTAAAAAAATATCATGCCTCTCTAGCAAGTCAGGAATTTAAGGTTTCCAAGGAACTAATAAACGAAGTTATTCCAGAACTAGAAGTATTAAGAAAACAACTAACCGCTAAGTGTAAAGAGATCAAGGATTTGTCCAACGACTTCCAAACTGATCTGGACGCTCATATTAACTTGACAAATAGACTCCTAAACGAATATGATTCTGTCGTTAAGGCAGCTGCTAAGGAGAACAAGGATTCAAAAGTCGACCCGGCAAAAGATCCATTTCTTGTTAAATTACAGTTAGATCTGCAAATCAAACGTCAATTATTTGAAGAAAATTATTTAAAAGATGCTTATATTAATTTGCAAACTTCTGGGTTGCAATTGGAAAAGATTGTCTACAGCAAAATTCAACATGCTTTGCAATACTACTGCTTTTTAATGGATTCCGAAGCCCGTTTGATTATCAAGAACCTTTGTCATGAGTTGAAACATGGTATGTTATCTCAAGTACCTGCCGCTGAATGGGATCACTTCGTTGAGCACCATCCAACATGTTTATTGAATTGGAAATCTATTGACCCCAAACCTAGGGACAGAAGTTCATCAGATATAATTTATCCACAAATGAAATCCCCATTGGCGAAATGTATTAGATTTGGTTACCTGAACAAATTGACATCAGAAGAAGCCAAAAAGAGATATTTCTTGTTAACGTCACAATACTTACATGAATTCGAAAACAGCGACTTTTTCACAAAGCCAACGACCGTTCGCTCATCAACATTGGGAACTGAGAGGTTATCATTACTGCCAAAAACAAGTATTTCGTTGAACGATTGCAGATTGGTACGTTTCAACGATAATGAGTTTGTTCTGGAAACAAAAACAATATTTGTTGATAAGCCTAAGGTTGCCAATAATCCTGCACCCCAACCGAAAACTAATCCATCCCTGTCTGGTTCACCAAAGTCTTCACATATGAAGGGAGTGGCTAAGTTTTTAGTTGGTCAAAAACAAAAGTCTTCGGAATCTATCCCGCAAGTAACTGCAAGAAGAAATTCATTAACAAAACAAAATTTATCTGAACCATTGGCGATCACATTCAAGATTGCTTCCTCTAACCCAACAGCTGAAGAAATCAAATTTTTCAAGAAATGGATCCACGATTTGAAGTATTTAACACCTTATAACTCTACGGCTACAAGAGTTAAATATCTTGGAGAAAAGATTGGTAGAAGAAATGCAAACAACACAAGAAGAGAAAGTGCTTATAACTCAAATCGTGACAATAACGAGGAGTTATTAATTAATGGTAAGGCAGGAACCTCGCCAGAAAAAGCTCCTTTGGATTCGTTTAATTTAGGAACCCTTACAGAAGCGGTACCAAATAGACATCAGTCAACTGGCAATATTGATCCATTAGAAAGTCCTAGCGAAGGTATCAATACTGTTTCTCAAACTGCGGTTAATACTGCCAATGGATATTTTGAGAATTCACTGAACAAAGAAATCTCAAACTATACGATGACTTCAAGTGTAACAGCCCCAAGTAACTCTGCAGATCCAAAAGTGTATTCTCTTCCTAGTGACAACGATACTTTCAAGAATGGACAATCAATTAAAAGTGGTAGAAGAGGTAGTTCTCAGGGCTCTTTAAGCTTATCAAAAAGTAGATCTACGGGCAAAGAAACTGATCTTTCACTTAAACTAACTAGTTCTATATATTCTTGAAAAGGACTTTTGAGTGATTTTTTTTATGTATAACGATATTCAATTTTATGTAGTGAACTATTATTCTTTCTTTCAATCGCAAACCTTTTAATAAGTTGTTCAGTAAAGGCCCTAAAGTAAGTTCGGCGTTTTCTGTGCTACAAAGTAAGTTTACAAATCGAAGGAAATAAATACCGGAATAAAAAGTTCCAGATCCATATTACAACAATAACGGCCATACAAAAGTAAATTGAACTCTGTTACATGACAATAAAAACGTCCCTACTAAGGAACTTGTTAATTACAAATGTATCCAGAGGAGTAAGTGAACTACCAAAGAGAACTTCGCCGCTATTTTCGAACTTCGAAAAATGGGCAGGAAAGAAGAAAAGGTTATACTTTAAAGATATTAATGATCTGACAGCTAAAAGTATACCTAATTTTAGCCTTAAAGATAATTTGTTTGCCAAGTTATTATCTTCTCCTACTAGACACGAAAGATTGAGCCATGTCAAACTGCCGAAGGATTTAATGATCCAAATTAAGTCAAGAATGGAGGAACTTCATAATCCAGTGCTAATGTTTGAGCATACTAAAGAAAAAAAAAATTCATACATGTTAAACTCAGCTGACTATTTTAAGGAGAAAGTGAAAACCGTTATGTCAATCACTCCAATGGACATTACTTCTTCCCATAAAAGTCCTAATATGAAGCTTAATGCTGAAGAACTACTAGTAAAATATACAGAAGTTGCACAATCAGCCCTCTTTGATAAATTATCCAAGATATCCGTTGATAAAAATAGGATTCTGGAAGATTTAGATGTTTGCGTAGTTTATAATGAGAAAAGTCAAAATATTATGGAGCTTAGAAACATTAAGCTTAATGGAAAAGATAAGTCGCTTGTAAGTTTGAATTTTGGAATTCTGAAGAACAAAGATTGGGAAAAGCTCATAGGAAGTTTTGGCAAAGATGGTATACGGCTAACTCTAAGATCAGATGAGAATTTAATAATTTTGTTATATAGATTTATCATGCTTTTCAGTTGACAGTGGTCTTCCGTTAGCCATTTATCGCTTGCTGTACGTACTTACTGATTTAATGGGCGGAGAGAAATTATAGAGGCTTGATAAAAATTTAACATATATTCCTCATCGAGTCCAGAAGTTTCTTCAAACTGAAATTTTTTGTTTCCGCGATTTTATAGTCTGTTATTGATTATGAAAAATATTTGAGTGTACTACGGAAGCAGTGTAAGCAATTAAGAAGAAATTTTCACTTTTGTTTATATTCATTTTATAGTTTATTTAAGTAGCTTTTAACTTCAGATTTTTGATGTCTACGATCTACATTTCTAATCAACGATACCACACTTCATTGCTCAATAATAAAGCATACAATCTTCTCTGAAATTAACGCAGCACGTGATTCTGACATTCAAGGTAAATTCAATTGAAATTTAATAAGCATCGGAATCATTGTTAAGAACCGATATAAAGAGATATCTTATAAACAGCGTTAAAACACACGATTCATATCAAATATTCAACACATTCAAGAAGTTTTACACTAAATATAGCAGACAGCTTTCTTTTCAAGATATTCAAGCTAGAGTTTTAATAGTCCACATTGCAAACCTGACACGCATGCTAGAGGTTCTATGGGAGAAACTCTTTGAGTCTTTCAAGGTAATCATTATACTTTTGATTGGCTCGCTATTCTTTCAGAAGCTGCTGAATGCATTTATATCATGGGTGATAATATTCACACATACTCCGATAACGAAACTATCATTTGGGTACGTCTTAGGGACAACCGTACTTGGAATCCATATTTCAACTCCCACATTTGATTTAAGGATAAAGAAACTAACTTTAAAGATTGCATGGAAACCTTCTGTGAATTTTCAAGGGCTCACCTTAATATTGAAAAAAGATGAAAGGTCAACCATATCCACTGGAAAGACAATACCAAAGATTGGAAAAGAAACCTACTTTGATTCCACTAATGAGACATTCACATTTTGTGTAGACAAAAGATACCTTTCACTCCTGAAATGGGTTTTCTCATTGAACTTTTTTATTAGATCATCAGATATTACGTTGCCTGGCGGATTACGGATTAAATTTAATCTTTGTACAATGACTATTGTTCACAATATCGATAAAAGTGTCGCATGCGAATTCTTCATACATGGTCTAAGTAACGCTGAAACCAAAGAAACTGTAAATTACATTGGTTTTCATATTAATTTTAAGATGTCAAGGAAAACTAATCCTGATGAAAAATATGCACATGTAACGCTTAAGGGATGGCGTTCAGCTTTGAAGATAGGAGATGCTCATATACATATTGACGAACATATAAAGAACAAAAATCAGGATGCTAACGGTGCACAGGAGAGACCATTGTGCGAAGTTAAAACAATAGAAACTTATGATGAACAAGTGAAAGCATTGATAAAATCTTTCAAGTACCCATTGAGAACATTGAACATTTTGGATCTCAAAATAGAAAATCTTAGGATTTCTTATAAGCAAGTTGCAACCATCAGCATATCTAGTATTCAAATTTATCTAGAGGCTGTCAATGTTGTCAATAATGGTACTTCGTTGGATACTTTACCTCCTAATAAGCATATGTGGGGTAACTACGAGTTATCCTTATCAGCAAACGCAGTTATAATAAAAATAGACAAAATATCCACCTTGCGTATACCATTGATTAATCTTATAGTGACTTCCAATGTTATATTACATTTTGCAGAGGACGTTCCTCTAAACAAAACTATTATCTCCTTCACAACAAATATTATTAACCCGTCCATCTTTTCAACAGTACAAGAGATTATTAAAGCGGTAGAATTTTTACAAAAGATTGAATCAGAACTGAACGTTAAGCAGTCTGAAAAAACGTCTGTGGAAGCTCAAAACCCTGAATCTGGTAACATGGATATTGTTACATTATTAAGAACAAACATCGAAAGATTACCAAATTTTACTTTTGAGGCGTCTCTGTCAAACTTTACGTCAACATTTCAAACCTCAAATACAGAAAATATTACATTTAAGTTATTTAACACACAGGCTTTATTTGGTAGAATGAGCAATAAAAATTTTCAGATTAAAGATTTGGTTATTCCTAAAGAGGAATCGCCATATACACCCAGAAGCCCTACCAATATATCACTTTCTAATTACATTAAGGTGGTTGGCGCAGAATTATCTTACTTGAAGCTACCGGAGGATATTGCAGAACTCCCTGTATCGATACCGATTTGTGGTTTTGAAAGAATTGATACATTTCTAGATGAGCTGACCAGTAGAAAAATGAATGTGCAATGTACATTAAGACATTCTCATATAACCTTTGATGATCTTACCGTACTAGATAGATTGAGCACCTCTTGTTCGACGGTGTATAAATCCATATTGTCATTGAAAAGCCTGAGCAAACCAACGAACCATCAAACCAACTCCAAAAAGCAGTCATTTATTTTGGATTGGAAACTGAAATTGAGATTGAAAGATGTTTCTCTTTCAATGGTTTTAGCCAACTATATCCCAAGATTATTGGACCCTGTAGCTTTAGAAACCCAAAATCTTACAGACATAAACCGTGGTATTAGGGTTGTACTAAAAGAGACCATAATTGAAATGGATAATAAACACAAAACCTTTGAAGTTCTAGACGCTACAATATTCAGAGTAATGGACACTGATAACCACGAAAGTGCTTTGGATGCCATAGTCCGCTTGAATAATCTCATTTTCAGTATAGACTCAAAAAACGAAATAACTTTTGGATTGCCGATAATAAATGTGAAATTTGACGTGAATATTTTATGGCTAGCTTTCTACATTAAGAGTATTTTCAAAAAATATATCCCTATATTAAAGAAGAAATCCCCTACAAAACAGGTTGACTCAACTTCAGTTGAAACAAAAAATAAGAACTTTATACGGCATTTGTTAGATAGATTAAACGTCAATATCAGTAAAATTGTTATTAAGATAACGCTGCCAGAAGACGTTGAGCTACTATTTGTTGTAAAGAATGTTCAGTACACACCAAGTGATAATCTTTTGTTCATCAAATCAGTAAGTCTGTTAGTGAAATCGGTATATGTTAAAGATACGACTGTGTATGTTATTTTGATGGACATACAAGATTTGAGTGTGGATATCAAAAAATTGTTGGAAACCAAAGAAATTGTTATGGCAACATCAACTATACATTTACACACAGAATATCATTTTAAATTCTACATGATTTTAGACAACTGTATTACCACGTATAAATCGTTCAAACAGATTAAAAGCGCATTTGCCAATTTGGACAGATTTGAAAGAGTGTATCCATCGGCGCAACAACCTCGAAATATTCCACATCTCCGACTCACTGCTGATAACCTGCAAATTAACATTGAAGAAGACCCCTTTGAACAGGAACTGGGTTTGATCTTAAAGGTTGGTGTTTTAGAACAACGTGAAAGACTTGAAAAAATGAGGGACTTTGAGAATCAAATGAAGATTGTAGGAGAAAGTGAAAGTAGGTTTGATGTGAACAGTTTTACAAAGGAAGGGGAATATCTTTCTGATTTCAAACTCAAAGCAAGAAACAAACTGTATGAAAATTTTTCAACATCTTGGATTTCGAGATTTAGAAAAGCCAAGCTCATTTTTCATGGAATGCCATATTTAGTTGAGCGCCATACTGAACTAGGGTTTGAGTATGTGTTCTTTTCAAGGCAGGAAACAAGTACGGTTGCAAATTTAGTTGTCGACAAACTAGATTGTAAATTGCATCCGCCATCATTCCCTACTAACCAATATCAGAATTTTCTATACGACTATGGTAAAGGTGTTCCAAGGGACGTAGCTTATACGTTACTTATTTTACTAGGTATCGACTTTAGGACAGAGCTGTGGGAATTAAGGCTTAGAGATTATCCAATTCCTGTCTTATCGTTTCCTGATACTCATACTACTGGTGATGTTGTATTTGCAGAGAAAATGCCGGAACAGTTTGGATTACACACAGTATACGTTCCATTCGTTTCTTCAGCAGATGACGAGATATATACAGCCAACAATTCCATATATGGTTCGCATATTATTCGTACTATGAATTCTCTCAAGACGTATTTCAACATCAAAACTACAGTTGAATCTGCTTCTCCAACATACATAACATGGGGTAAGTCATTACAGCCCGGTTTCGAGTCTTTTATGCTTTGGTTCGATTTTTTAACTAAACCAAAATTAGATCCCTCTGCCAAATTAGGCTTTTGGGATAAATTTAGATTTTTAATGCACGGCAAATGGATTTACGAATTCTCTGAAAAAAGTGACCTCCACTTAAACATAAAAGGTGCTCACGATCCTTATAAAATTGTAGATGACGGTGCAGGTATGACATTTTGTTGGTCGGGTGGTACCTTATTAAAAGTTCACGAAACTGCAGATCCGACCGAATTCCTTAAAATCGAATCGAAAAGCTTCATGCTTGCTGTTCGTGACTTCACCGTACAAAATAAATTCGATAAAATATTGATGAAGTTGGACGGGCAAGTCCTTTGGAAATTAGGTTTGTTGTTTGAGGAAGGTGATTTTCAAAATCCTGGTGATACAGAACGTGTTACACCATATAGAAAACATTATGATATTCACTTAGTAAATCCAGAGGATATCACTAATATTGCCGCTTACGATTCATACAAGGGTTTTAGGAGTAACTTCATACATATGTCATTTGGCGTATATTCATATGGAAAGGACTCTTCAAATAATCTTTACCTCGGACCAATCTCCATCTCACACTTTTTAGTTTGGTGGAGACTATTCAACACATATACATCAGGGCCAATTCGTCAAGGTCCCCTATTTTCGGAGCTGGTACAAAATAAAACAAAATTTGGCCGTTCACTGTTCACACTGAAATATCAGTTGCACTTAGAAC
This sequence comes from Jamesozyma lodderae, assembly GCA_030571655.1. NCBI lineage: Eukaryota > Fungi > Ascomycota > Saccharomycetes > Saccharomycetales > Saccharomycetaceae > Jamesozyma > Jamesozyma lodderae. Next base: position 25,594 of record JAJLYF010000030.1, on the reverse strand, counting down.
CATTAACAATAGCACATATTTACAGGCATTTGACACCGCAATATTTACTAGATGGAAATGTCAAGTCATTATTCACAGGTTTGAAGGGCAGGCTAGAATCACTGAAAATTGATTTACACCAAAAGAAAATCAAGTTGACTCATACGAATGAAAAGCTTAATAGATCTAAACCTGTTTGGAAATTTAAGATGTCTACTGGTGAAATTGATTGCAGTGAGGTCGACATGAGAATTATTTCGGCTATATTTGACAAAGAGGCTGTGGATGAAGTTTTATCCAGCGACACTAGCGATATTCCTAGCAGACCTTTGTCACCTCACGATGTTGACGTACTTAAAGAGTCAGAATGGTACGACATCGAGGACTATATGGACTTAGATCAGCTGTCACTATCGTCATCGATCCCTTTAAAATTTGATGCTCTTCCGTTACTGTACTCACCAAAAATCTCTTACTTCAGAAAGCTAAATGATGACGGTTTCCCTATTGCCTTCCCCTTTGGTAACGAAAAGTCTCATGAATGTCTGATCGGTAAGAATCATCCAGAAAAAACTCAGGAATTATTAGCTAAGGAAAGAAAAACGGAGATTGAAAACCAAATTAGAAGCATTAATTTGTCGCTAAAGAATTTGGAAAGCATGCCAGGTCATAACAAAGACAATGACAAAAATATTGCTGAATTACACCATGAACTCCATGAATTACAACACCGATTGCATATCATTCATAACATTTTAAATGATTTGCGTCTGTCAGATGTCGCTTCAAATACCTACAGTAATGATCTGTCAGAAAGCTCTCTTGATGATGAAGAAGATTCTGGTGAAAGTTCTGACACGGATCTTTCTTATCAAAGCTTTCCGAAGAACCACCTCAATTTACTGAGAACAAATACTGTTGAATCCTTTATTTCCATGAGACGTGCATCGACGGTTCAGATTCAATCTTCGTATGATAACAGGTTTATGTTGCATAATATCCAGCTAAAAATTGACAAAAAAGTGAGAGATTTATTGTTAGAGTTTGCGGCGAATATATTTGAAAGGAAAACGATTAAGTTTGCGATGACATATAAATCCGTAAGAATTTTAAAAGAATTGCTTGGAAATGTACTAACGAATGTAAAAACAAGAATTGAAGATATGAGTATTTTTGATGACGAGGACATCGTATCTAATACAGAATTTATAGAAAGATTTGAAGAACTAGTTAAGCAGGTACCAGATGAACATTTCGACGCTGTAGATAGCTACTTATTTAGGTTAATTTCTCCTCAAGTTCAAATTTGCTCGGATTTAGAGCCTGATACTGCTGTCATACTCTCAGCAAGAGATATTGAATTTGGTATTATAGATATTATACAAATTATGGGCAAGTCAGGAAAACCGATTGCTATGGACTTGGATACAATTGTTGAAACAAGGTACTGTGCTATCACAAAAGATCTTCAGTTGTTCACTTTATTCAAGGAAGATCTCTTAGCCACAGAAACAAGATTATTTCATAAGGATGGTTATGGCATGGATAAATGGTCAGATTATTGGCCACCATGGATTCCATTAGAAATGTGTTTTGACGGCTCTCTTTTAGAACAACATGTGTTTTTAAAGAGAAGGTCTATGTTCTTGACGTTTGTATCCCCAAACCCTCTTTACTTTGGGGATAATGATGTACTGACTTTGTCAAATGACTCAAAATTTCGAATTGGGTTTCCTGGTCTAGTTATAAGCTCGAATTCAGCCCAATACTGCTCAGTATATGCTATTACCCAAGATTTATTATCCTTTAGTTCAAACTTTGACAATAAAGTTGAAAAGTTAACTAAGGTACTACTGGCTGAAGAGGTAAGAAATAATTTAGATAAATTAGATGTCTCCGTCGTTACTAACCTTCAAAGGAAAATCAAGGATTTATACTACACTCGAGCTTTTTTGAAACAAAATAAACCAAAGCTATTTAGTAAGGTTTCTCAGGAATTGGTTTACGAGCTTCAAACTAGTGTTTTAAAGCTTACAATTTTGATGACTGCTATAAAAAAAAATTATGACTCTATTAGTAATGACAATAATAATGTTCAAAAGTTCATTTGGCAAGTTGGCACTGATGAATTAGTTTGGGAACTTTACGATGATAAAAATAGTCCATTTATCACAATTGGGTTAAGCCCGTCGACATATACTAGATCTGAAACATCCGATGGTATAAACAGTAACAAAGTGAGTATAAGTTCCCTGCACTGTTTTAATCAACAAAAGAAACCTGTCTTTAGTCAATTACTGGCCCCATACGAAGACCATAAAACTTATAGTAAAAAAATACCAATGATTGATATATTTTGGATACAAGGTCAGCCAATAGGTGGGATATCTACTTTAGAGGAACTTGTTGTTTCCTTGCAGCCTATTATATTCAAAATGGACAACAATTCGGCTGATAAAATAATGGATTATTTGTTTCCTAAGGTCCAGTCAAATGTTGTGGCTCAAAATCTATCCGTTGGTCCGTCAACCATGTCTGTACTCCTTAACTCGCCAAGAACAAGTTTGGGAAGTTCCAACGGCACTTCGATATCTGACTTGATGAAAGATGTTGATTCCTGGGACTTGAGCAGCATAAAAGGTAGTTCAAACCCTGTGAAACCTAAAACAACTCGCACAAAGATGAAAGTGAAAACTGTTGCTACCTCGATATATAGCCAACACGATCAAAACATAGACGAAATGGTTGAAAGATCTGGAACATACTTTAATGTCAAGTACATCAATATAAAGAAAACAGTAATGTCAGTCTCTTATAAAGGTACACACCACCTTCTTTCTGATGTTAATAAGTTGACTGTAAAAGTGCCCGATTTGGAGTACCGCGATAAAGTATGGTCTAGGGATGAACTCTTTGCAGCTCTAAAGCACGATGTGATTAAGGTCGTTGTCCAAAATCTTGGAGGTATTATTGGCAACAAGTTTTTGCCTCACAAGAAAGAGGACAAAAGCAAAGTGACTGAAGATATGAATAAAATACTAGAAGCAGAAGCTCGTGAAGCAAATATTAGACCAGTTTCTTTTACTGAAAAAAATAAAACCCATTATTCTATCTCCTTGAAAAAGGCCAAATCAAGATCAAGCAGCTCCATAAAATCGATAACTTCTGATGGGAAGAAGAATAAGGTAGATAATGCCGATGACATTGATGATGAGGTTAAGCCATTTTTCCCAATTGATGGTTAATGATGCGGTTCTGTAATTAATAATAAAAATAATCCACTTTATATGTAATAATTAATAAATATAGACTTTTATGATTTCCCTAATGGATATATATTTAGAAATAAACACTTTCTTGTGTAAAACTATTGTGTGTTAGGTACAACGACAGTTCTTGCTATAATTTTTACAAATTACTTCCCAAAAAATTAATAAATCTCCAAATCCGTTCAGTAGGTGGTATTTTCTACCGTGGTTACTTAATTTTCTTTTGTCAGAAAACTTGAAAAACAGAGGCCCTCTCAAGTGTTGGGCGTTCTAAAATTTCTGACGATTATCCCATTTCTCATTCTAAAAATTTGTCATAAATTTAGGTTAAGTGAATCTGTTTTTTGAACATGGGAATTTCGTTAAAGTTGAATAAACTCGGTGATACTACCGATGGGCTGGTACTTTCGATGTACATTGGAGAGTGAGGCAAAATGTGCTTGATACATTATTACTCCAAATTGAAGATTCCAGAGCTGGAATCACTTTAATTCTTCAAGCAAAAATGTTGTTCAACTTATAAGGACGGCATAGTGTAAAAAATTGTGTCTTCTCTAATCTCTTGTTCATAAAGGTTCAACTTAACGCGTTTTTTATCTAATAGCTAGTCCGTATTTTACGACTCTTATTGACAGTAAGAAAATTATAAAAAAAAAAGAAAAAGATTCTGACAAGCAAAAAGTCGAACAATAAAACAAAATATATCGAATAAAATCTTTATACTTTGTTTTTAGGATGACATTTTGATTCAATAATTATTATAATTCTCAACTATTATGGGCTCTACAAATCGGTTGAAGATTTTGCTTTGTTAACCTTTTTACAAAAACTGTGTTCTAAATGAGGATCACTGTTAAACAATGTAAAATTAAAGGAAATTCTTGCTTGCAAATTAGTTGATATTTTCTTTACTAAAGCTGTGAAAGGTTCTTCACCAACGTACTCTGCTGGAAATTACATAGTAATTTTTGTTATTTTTATTAGGCATATTTTCTATTATGCGCCAGACTACTTTGTCGCGCAAAAAAGTGAAAGTTTTTCAATGTTGACTAACAAAGTTGAAAAAAGAGAATAATTAACTATATACATTTTACATATTGTTATATAAGAAGAAACCAATCCAGTTAACTATTATTACATAGACCTATAATGGCCAAGTCCGAAACGTCTTCTATCCAATATAATTTTTGTTAGACCTCTTGCAGTTTCTTTTTTAATATTTTCTGGTTTTATTTCAGTTGTTGCTGAATTTTTTAAAAAATTGCAAACCCCGAGCAACTTCCAATTGTCCAAATGTTTTAGGTAGAATCCCATATAGATTGCTAAGCACTAATAATAACTATTATGAATACGAAATTGTTAAAACAAATGTACAATCAATTTGGAGGTGACAATATTGCTCAAAAATGACAAAATTGTTTTTGGTACTCTGGCCGAGTGGTCTAAGGCGTCAGGTTAAGGTCCTGGTCTCTTCGGAGGCGCGGGTTCGAACCCCGCGGGTATCAAAAATAACATTTTTTTATTTTTTGGTGGGGGTTAATGACCTATGTCATATATAGCTTAAGAACATTCATAAGGTTCGGAAAAATTGAAATAATCTTTGAATAGCTTGTTGTGTTTGGATTAATCTCTACTCAGCGTCTTTTGAGTAGATATCACCATATTGTGAGCAGCGCACTGTTCGAAAATAATTCAGGAAAAAATTACAGATTTTTCAATATAAATCATTTCCTCTTGAAAAAAAAAAAAAAAAAAAGATGATCAAACAAGCTTAACTCCCAGCGTTTAGGTACACTGGTATTGATTATAGTATAGTGATGTCGTTGGAAGCTATCGTATTTGATAAAACGGATAAGAAAAACCTCTCGGTCAAAGTTTTGGATCAACTTCTATTACCTTATACAACAAAGTATATCTCTATTCACGATATTGATGATGGTTTTAGCGTTATTAAAAATATGAATGTCAGGGGCGCCCCTGCTATTGCCATGGTTGGTGTGTTATCTGTGCTACTGGAGACTCAACTGATTGAATCGGAAGATTACATGAAAAGTCAATACTACTATGATCCCGTTAGTTGGGAGTCTGTGAAGGAAAAATTATCCCAGAGATTAAAATTCCTTTTGAGCAGTAGGCCAACGGCTGTTAATTTAGCTAATGCTTTAACGGAAGTTTTTAGTATCTTGAAGGATTCTGACAGTATTACTATTTTCAACGATGCATTATTCAGTTACTCATGTAAATTATTGGAAGATGATCTGGAAAACAATTTTAAAATGGGTGACAACGGTGCCACTTACCTTTTAGAAACGTTAAGTAAAGAAGGGTTTGAAGAAGACTTTGCAGTCTTGACGATTTGTAATACCGGTTCGTTGGCTACCGCAGGCTACGGTACGGCGTTAGGGGTTATTCGTTCTTTATGGCATGATTCTGAAAGTAAAAGTCATACTACAAATCCATCGAAGAGGTCTAAAACGTTGAAGGACACTAAGGCTAAGCTTACACATGTATTTCCTCTAGAAACAAGGCCATACAATCAAGGATCGCGGTTAACCGCGTACGAATTGGTTCACGACCAAATTCCTGCCACATTAATCCCTGATAGTTCTATAGCATATAAAATCAAGACTAGTCCAGTACCAATCAAGGCCGCTTTTGTCGGAGCAGACAGAATTGTTCGAAATGGTGATACCGCCAACAAAATCGGTACGTTTCAATTATCTCTTATCTGCAAGCAATTTGGTGTTAAATTTTTTGTAGTGGCACCTAAGACTACAATTGATAGTAAGACGGCTACTGGGGATAGTATTGTTGTCGAAGAGAGAAAACCTGATGAATTTAAATTGGTCACCGGTACTTTGATTGATTCGGAAAAGGGTACACCAATCTTTGATGCTACAGGCCAGCCAGTTTCTGCAAAGGTTGGAATTGCTCCACCACAAATCAATGTATGGAATCCATCATTCGACATTACGCCGCACGAGTTTATCGATGGGATTATCACAGAAGATGGTGTTTTCGTTAAAGATAAAGAAGGCAACTTCAACTTAGAGAAACTTTTTTAAGTATTATGTAGATTTATAGAAAACTATGTAGAAAAGCTTGTGTTTACTATTGCTTGCTCTTCTGTTATTATTTTTTACCAAACACAGTAAAAAAAGCGTGTAACCCATGCTAGAGTGTTGATTACAATACCGATACCTAACTCAATAAACTTTTCAAATAATATGAGAGAAGAATTTTAGCCTCTTTTGCCTAGGTTAGTCTTTGGTGTGGCTATACCATAGTATAATCCGCCACAGCTCTTAGCGATTATTATTTGCGTTCTTCATCGCTCTCAGCTGATAACCTTGGACCAACTCCTTCCACGCTGAACCAATCTTCAAATAGAAAATCTTTTACATCAACAAATACCAATCCTTATCCATGTTGTTCTGCGACTTCTTAGGAATCGCTCTCTTGTATCACTCAATACGTTCTGCGACTCTGCAGGCAGCGACCCGAACGGGTAATTTGTAAATAAACAACTCGGCCGAAATAGGAAAAACATCAATACTCTGTTTTTCCTTTGTGCCCCACTTTCCTACGGCATTTTCTGAGAGACCTTTCAAAATGAAATTGGATCGATGATCAAATCAATTTGTTTGTTAGAGGCTTCAGAATAAAACATGCATAATTATAGCCTTCGGTGATCCGTTTCAACGACTGACTATCACCATTTCTGGGAAAAGAGCAACAAAGATGAGGTTTTGTTTTCATTTCATTTCGATCTCTCATATTTGACTTTCTTTGTTCTTGGAAAATAAAGCAGGTTACAACAGAGTAATACAGCGCGTATACTTTCCTTCACTTAGAATTCCTTCTACTCATCTGGTATAGGGTTGCAGTAACTAGTTCAGAACTTATCGAAATTTCTACCTTACATCAACAGGTTCAATACACTCTCCTTACGTACAATTCAGTAACGTATTCTGTCGCCGGTAGCAAAGCAAAAAAAACATTCATCCCATATTTTTTTTTTCTTTTGGATATACTGCTTTTGGCCTTTTGTTATTGAAAAGTTTCAACCGTAAACTCATATATACTATTTGGTTTCAATCTGAACTTGGGGGGAAATTAACTATTTTTAACAAAACTTATCAGAAAAGTAATTTTATATATATTATTTGATCCACAGTTCCAAATTATATTTTCTCTTCCAAAAACCTCAAACATCGATTTAGTTAACCCAATAAAAGCAATAATATCAAATTCCTTCAGTCTTTTCAAGTGCTGAGTCAATATTATACAATTGCAAGAATCTAATTGTTTTAAGCATTTTTTTTTTTCTACTTCATTTCTTTGATATTGTACACTTTTCTTTGTTTCCAATTAATTTTAGATTTAATAAGTGGTCCATACTATAGTACAATACCTATATCAAACGAAGGACTTTTCATAGCCTTTTATTTGTTTTAGCATTTTTTCAATTGAGAAGTTTTATTCCACTTCATTATACTTTTCTTTCAATTCATTCTTTAATTCAACTCTTTTAATAATTAATAATTCCGTAAGATTCGGTTTCACTTCTTCTCCATTTAAAGAATAATATACATATAGACTAAATTTCAAAAAATCATTATGTCTTCCTCTGAAAACAATGAAAATCTAAATACTACCTCAGCAAGGCTTACAAGAAATGTTCAACGATTGGCATTAAACAATGTTACAAATACAACCCTAGCGCAGGAAAGTTCCCTCTCCAACTTGAATCTAAGAAATATAAAAACATCCTTGGCAACAGCCAAGAGTGAAGGTAGCAAAATACCCCAAATTAACAAAGACTTAGCTCAGCGTTCTAATATACTGAAAGAGTCGAATAATAGATTGACTGCATCAGCAACATCTTCAATTCATGTAAAAAAAATCCAATCATTACAGGATTCTTCCTCGACGTCATCTAGACTGCAGTCTGAACTAGCAAACAATAGATCAAATTTAGAAGATAAAGAAAATCAAGATCCCTATTTGACGTCCAGTAAGGTATTGCCATCAATAGAAGAGGAACAAGAGAGTAGTAGTATAGTTGATGAAGATCATGAAGAACAACTACAAAGATCGACATTAGATTCGAAAGAAATTATAACCAACTCCTCTACCGTTTCAGATCAGATCCTTGATGCTGGAAAGAAAAGACCAATTTCCACTGTCGTTGAGCAAGATGAACCTAAGAAATTTAAAGTTTGTGATGAAAATGGTAAAGAAGAATATGAATGGGAAGATTTAGATGCAGAAGATATAAATGATCCATTTATGGTTAGCGAATATGTAAACGACATATTTGACTATTTGCATCATTTGGAGGTAGTAACTTTACCAAGGAAAGAAGATCTTTATAAACATAGAAATATAAGGCAAAACAGAGATATTTTAGTTAATTGGTTGGTTAAAATCCATAACAAATTTGGTCTTCTACCTGAAACATTATATCTTGCGATAAATATTATGGATCGTTTCCTTTGCAAAGAACTTGTACAATTAGATAAATTACAACTGGTAGGGACTTCCTGTCTATTTATTGCCTCCAAATATGAAGAGGTTTATTCACCAAGTATCAAACATTTTGCCTCCGAGACAGATGGGGCTTGCACAGAAGAAGAAATTAAAGAAGGTGAGAAATTTATTTTAAAGACATTGGAATTTACTTTGAACTATCCAAATCCAATGAATTTCCTAAGAAGAATCTCAAAAGCAGACGATTACGATATACAATCCCGAACACTTGCTAAATTTCTTCTTGAGATATCATTAGTTGATTTTAGGTTTATTGGTATTTTACCTTCATTATGTGCTGCAGCTGCAATGTTTTTGTCAAGAAAGATGCTCGGTAAAGGAAAATGGGATGGTAATTTAATTCATTATTGTGGAGGTTATAATAAAGAGCAATTAGCACCGGTGTGTCATATGATAATGGATTATTTAGTCAGTCCAATTGTTCACGATGAATTCCATAGAAAATATCAATCAAGAAGGTTTATGAAAGCCTCAATAATTTCAGTTCAGTGGGCTCTCAAAGTGAGAAAAAACGATTATAATATAATGACTCTTCATGAATGAGAATTATCGAGAGTGTCCAAAATCGAAGAAAACACTTTTTCTTCTGACTAGAATTAAATGAAATCCTCTTCTTGACGTTTAAACTTTTTTCCTAAATGCAAATCTCAAAAAAAGTTGTACAATTAAATTGAATCTCTCAAAACCTAATGACATACTATATAATTTATTTTATCAACTACCTGCCAATTGAAATGAATATTCTTTACTTAAAGATGTTCCAGCTGTTTCCGATTCTTCTTTAAAACTGAATGTAAGGTAGAATATTGAATTATGTCCTTACAATTTCAGAAACACACTATTCCTTTTGATTTCCATAGGTTGTTACTAAATTAAATATTGATCTTTCATAAACTATAACAGCTACTTTTGCACGTAAGTTTAACGCATACATGTAAATTAATTTAATGACATATACTTTATTGTTTTATTTATTCTATCCTGTGAAAAACAAAGATTGAATTCATTTTTGTTTAGTTCGCGAAAACTCCGGTTTGGAAAATATTTAGTAAAGTAAGTAAAACATTGAAACTGACATCTTATGAATTGAGAAAATCATTAATTTCATAAGCTACTTGATAAGAATAATAATTATTTTAAATTACACAAAAAATTATTTTCGAAAATATTAATATTACAACTTGAATAACTCTTCAAAGTTTTCCATTACCCGTGCGCCACACCATATGAAAATGGTATTGGAAACATCACCAAATTCTCTTCTTGAATATTTTTCCTTTATATAGTCTAGTTTAGTCTTTGGGTGACTTATTTCTTTTATCAGTAGTTTGCAGTTCTCTTGAAATTCTTCATCTTTTAAAGCATCAATTCCTCCGCTATAATGTTGGAATACTTCGTTCCAGAGTATGTCATTCTTGTTGACCATTCTCCTAGCAATATACATGGACATAGCGGCAAGCATAGAAGGTTTTGTTGTTATGAATAAATGGCAACAAAGTGAATACTCCAAAAAAAACTTTGCGTAGTTTCTTGTTCTTGTATGGTAACCATCTGCTTTAGAGATTCGTCTTAAAAAATTCATTGCATTAGGCCAACCAAGATCGAAGTTTAATTTTGTTAACATGTATAATTCTGCAGTTTTAATATCTGATTTAGTAGCCGCACCATCTGTGATATATGCATATTCAGCTAATTTTGGTAGATGCACTTCTTCGAATTTAGCCGCTATAAATAATGAGGTAACCACAAGAAGTTGCAATTTATCTGTATTAACTGAATTATCTGCTAAAAATCTATCCATTATGTTTATTGCCAGATAAAGCGTTTCTGAAAAGCATTGAAATTTATCATGGACCTCCTGAAGCCAATCGATCAAAATAGCTCGTACTGAGGGACGAACATATGTTCGTGAACGTGTTATGCAATAATTATTCGAGGGTGAAGTTTCTAATTCCTTTTTATAAAGATATTCAAAAATATCTTCTGCATATTCTGGAACCATATAAGGATCATCCTTCTCTATATTTTCCAAATATTCCCAAGGAACTTTCTTGTGAAGCTTTTCATTCGTAGAGTCTGGTGCTGTTCCATTTTTATTTTCTAGTTGCTGTACATGTTTTGGCTCTTCATCTGGTTCACTATTGTCACTATCTTTATAAATCTTTCTTTTCTTAACAAGGCTGTATCTCACTTCACTTGTTTCTCTTCGTATCCTTGATTGTCGCAGAGCCACTGCATTTTTTAAATGAGTAGGTTTAGCATTTGCATTGACCTCACCTAAAGCTTCTCTAGCATCGTTATCTTGCTTTTCCTTTACCATTTTCCCCCTTACACTAGAGCCATTTTCTGAGCAAGGGAGGGATGTTACAATTGAATCCTTATTTGATAAATTTGTAGAACTTCGTGATAACTCCTTATCAATCTGGGATGAAGTCCTTGTGTTACTATCGCTCATCCTCAGCTTTTCTGTGTATCAATTGTAAAATGCAGAGTCTTTCTCCCGACCTTTAAGATATCAAGTCGTGATCACTAATGGATTAATGTTCGTTTACTCACTGATAATGAGTAATAATGATCTCTCAAGGGAAGAGATATAAGTACTAAAAGACAGATATTGAAAATAAGATCAGACTGATGAGGCCATAAGCATTAACTATCAATTCCACTTGCAAATCTCCAGCCAGACCGCCAAGCACTTGCTATTTGCACAAACTCATCTCAATCAATCGCCAAATATCTACTGGCACAAATGCTTACAAAACAGTATTGCATATTATTTCCCGACGCGTCAAAATGTCACAGAAACGCGTAAAAGAACCAGCAGAGCAACGCGACCGAAAACTTGTTTACTTGTCTTTTCGTGTGTCTTAATGAAGATATATTGAAAACATTGTGAGAACCACAGTAACGTATTCTTGAATTAGGCTAGCGATCAATTCAGTACCGCTATTGTTGTGTCGAGGATATGTCTCAGTGCAAAGCTTAAATTATTTGAACTGCGTATCACCCAGCCGTTTAATAGATAGGGCTGATATTCTAATATTTACTTGTGGTTTGAAAACGCTATTTACATTCCTGTGCACTTGTGCGTTTGTATGCACGAACTTCAACATCACATTCATGGAATTTCTATTTGACGTAAGCGCAGTTATATACTTTTACAGTTCATTCATTTCCTCTGGCAGAACTTTTTTTTAGAATAGTAAGACACATGTAAATGCTTCCCAGAGAAACATATATAGTAACCAAATGGTCGAATTATATCGACCATAGTACTTTATATCCTTTACTGTTCTTTTAAGATAAAAGCAAGGTCTGATCAAAAAAAATATATATATAGATATTAGATTAGTGCTATTTACGGGTTTTGTTTTATTATCCTCCTATATCTTATACGCCTGAATTTGGTTTTATTTTTTGTTTAACAGCTTGCACGGCCTTTGAAGCTTCTTGCTGTTGTTTATCAATATCATCTAAACTCAACTGGTCCTTAACTCTAACAAAGGAGCTTTGCTCTTGTTCTACTTCTTCCTTCATAATTTCCTCCTGTTCCTTCAATTGTTCCAGTTTTTGCTTGGCAGTTACCTTGTCTTCTTTTACAACATTAACTTTAACTTCATGATATAACTCATCAGGAATACTGGTTAAGACATCACATAATGAATCATACAATGATTTTTTAGAAGATACGTCACCATAATTATAGGATGTTGCCATGATAAGCAATGTAGATGGGATTTTATCTTTCAGTCTCATATTCAACCATAATCTTATATTGTCTCTTAAAACAGCATCAGAAGTGTTTTTAATTCTAATACCTCTGGATGCACAGGCACTACGCAGTTCAGATGAATTCAATTGTTCGGCATCTTCATAATATATTGAAAAGTCGTCCTTCTTCAATTCTAACATCTTGTATCTTATACGGTATCTTAACATGACATCGGTACCAAATGGTTGAATATTGATATATTTTGCCAAAGCATGTAAATAAGGTCTCGTAACATTATCCAAAACGGTATCATCGGTAAATAGCCTTGCGACTTCAATAAGCTGCTTACGAGATTCCGGTTCACCAGTTTTTCTAACATGTTCATAAAATCTATTAAATAAAATCTTTTGCTCATCTGAAATACCTTGTGGTTTGAAATGAGTTTTATTGTCTCTGATGATGCCAGCAACTAATTCTCTAGTCTTTCTTAAACTCTCTAACTTAGTTTCTTTTGCTTTACTGGACTCATACGTTGAAGGTAATAAGTTTGGGAATAATTTTAAAGCTAATGGTAACAGTAATTCAGCAAATGGGATTAAAACAAATGCAGCAAATGGGACCAATCTGATGACATCTTGGGTAGTTCTTTTCAACTGTAGCATTTCTCTTCTTGTTAAAGAATTACCGGCAGACATCTTCATCAATAATCGCGAGGAAATTTTGATTTCTAAACCCAATAACTTAGTGCCAGCCCAATAATGACTAGCTCCTTCTTTTATAGTCAGCCATAAGTTCTTTTTTTGTTTGGTATTGACAACTGCCGATTCTGAGGGCTTATTGGAGTTAAAACGAATTGATTGACTGTTTCCAATGAAAGTACTCGTTCGGGATGGCAGCCCAGCATATAAAACGGGTTTTACGTTTCCTGAACGCAATGCTAGGCTCCCTTTATATAATGGAACGGTTCTCACTCTTAGCATCGTGTAAATACTTGATGGATCTATATGTATGTTCCTCGAAGAAAGGAGTGGGTTGAGTTGAATGTCCGAAAAACCGCACTTGACACTTAGAGTACAATAACTACGCTGAAGAATCAGTGCTCCTTTACCTTTGTTACATAAATTAACTATATTTCAAGATGATGGTAGGGTTGTAATGCAGAGATCGATTGATGATCAGACAATATCTCGGTGGTGTCTTACGGAAGCAATTGGCAATTGCATCTCCCAATCTCGCATTTTTTTCCAGTTCCGTTTCCGCTAAATTAACACCGCACATTTGCTTAAATAATACCTTCTCGTTGGTTAAAAGCAATTCTACAAGCTCAGTAGATGAGGTTAGTCTCACTTCTTAGACAGTGTGTAATTATCTTATAACTTGAAAATTTTGTATTCAGCTGTGATTCTTAACCGGTACTGTTGCAGTGGCACAAAGTAGAAGAGAAAAAAAAATAATTATTTCATGTCTTTTTATCTGAGGCATTTTAACCTTTCATTACATTAATAAATTAAATTACAACCTATGTTATCTATACATATATACGGGCAAATGTAAATGAAACAAAATAGAAATGACAACAAAGTTTATAACAATAAATGTCTATCAGCAGAATAGCCCACTTAACGATATCTTGTTTCATATCTTTACAATCTGTAATCACCATTTAACCAAAGTCTCTAATCATCTAGAAGACATACTACTACTTCTGTTAGACTTTAACAGCGTCTTGAACCCATTACATAATTGAACTACACTTGGATAGTTATAGTTAACCAAATAAAACCCTGTATTTGTTAGTCTGACGTTCCATGTGTAAAGCTGACTTTGTGCATTGATTTTGAAATTAATAAAGAACCAACCTGGGTGCTCGTAATTAAAACTGAAATAATAGACAGATTTCTTTGGATTGACCTTTGAATAATCTTCAATGAACTTTATGACTTCTTTTGCTGTACCCCGTTTGAATTTTTCATTGGATGTCATTTCATTTAATAGTCTGATCTTGTTCTGGAGGTATTCAACAATCAATTGATCTAAGTCATTATACCTTTGATTTTCAACAACCAATATTCTACCTAAAGCTAAAGGATTTTCCTTTTCCAATTCCTTGATATCAATATGTTCAAATAAATCCTTATCTAACTTCCAAGTAATAGTCAAATGATCGTCACCACGACTTGACTGTCTGATGACAAAATCTCCACGATTCTTACTTCTTAAATAGTCTTCCGCCTGCCTGCTGTTGAATGGGAAGTAATATGGATGATTGATAACACGATGCGTTCTCTTAGCACGTGCTCTTTCATTCGTTATCTTCTTTTCCTCTTCGCTATCCTTCAATTCTTGCTTTAAATCCCAAATGGATGGATCTTTGCTGTAATTAATTGGTACATATTCATGCTTGACATCATGATCCAAAAGGGAAACTTCAGCAGAAATATCATTATAATCAATGTAAATGACCTTAGCAGGATAAGTTTTACCAATTTCATATATCTCATTAGCGGCTCTTTTGAACTGAGCACCGGCATGACGTTGAGCATTGACGGTACATTCAACCTCAGAATTTGTTATACATTTAATATCATTATGCCAGAACCTCTCAATTCTGACAGGGACAATACACCCTTTGAAGAATGTCTTTTCAGTTTCACCAGTCAAAGTATGGAAAATCTCTTCTCCTTGTAACGGATGGAAATCATTTCTCAACTCTTCAAATCCATCTAACAATTCTAGAACAATGGTGCTCAAGTTGTTCAACTTTCTTTGACCAGTTGTCTTTTCTAGCTCTTCAGCATATGACTCTAGATTTAATGATTCTAATTTAGTTCTACGATCAGGATCATCTCTTAAGAATTCAATAAAATCACTCATTGTACCTTGGTCTTCTTTTTCAGCAATGACATCTGGATCATATTCCAATGCATCTGCGGCAACTTTGGTGGCCAAGTGATAATCCTCTGGGTGAATTCTGGTGCTGTCTAACTGATCATGTTCTAGATCTTCATATTTTTGTCTCTTTTCATTCCATGAAATGTACAGGAAGCCAGCTGAATTCATAAAAATGGTCTTATGCAAAATATTGTGGGTGATTAATTGTTGACGAGCTAACAAAGGCTCATTTAATCTATGTAGAGATTGGATGAAATCAATAGCCTTACGTTTACCAAAACCAGAAATGTATCTAAGTGCATTAGCGTAGTATGTATTATCGGTAGCTTTATTGACTTCAACACCAACTAAGTTAACAATATCAACAAAAGCGGTTTCTAGTGCACGCTTTAAAATATCTGCTGGCAGTAGAGATTGGAATGGATGAATTGCCAATGAAATCAATTCTTCAGGAGATAAGTTAGCATATTCCAATAGAGGGGAATGCATATAACGGGCTAAACCAATACAGTATTTCACCAATGGTGCCTTGTTAGGAAATTCTTCACCGGCACGTTTAGAACTTTGGTAACGAAGAGCGACTTCATCTTCAACAAAAATGATAGGAATACTATGACCTCTGTTGTCAACTATTTGCTTCTTGTGAATAATCTCTTGTAATTTCTTATAAAATTTCTCTGTTTTTGGATTAGGGCCATTAATACCAATTGCGTTTGGCTGACAATTCTGGATAATATTGTCTAATGTTTCTTCAAACGCTTCTGGATTCATTTTGTCAAAAGGATTTTCAACAATCTTAAAATCTTTAACGAAATCCCCCTTACGATTGACAAAAACACCGATAATGGCGTCAGCACCAAATCTACCTTGCCCACATGATAATGTTAGAATTCTTGGAATCTTTGGTTCCTTTAAATTTGGAATAAATGGTGCCTGATCTAGTTTAGTCATAAATTTATGACGGACAATCAGTGCTACTAATTTTTGACAAGTTTTGGTTAAATCATCTTTAATTTCTCTAGATATATCAGCAAAGATTTGATCCATTGCGTCTCTAAATGCAGTCTTACGGAAATTGTTCCATTCCGTGGCTAGTTCTGACGTATTTGTTGTCTCTAATGCAATTTGGAATAAATGATCAACATACTGCGTTTGAGAAGACATATGTATCTTCAAACTCATCAGGTTCAGCGATTCAGCTTCTAGCATACGTAAAAAAACGCCAGGATCCCTACGGAAATGCATTGGAGTTCTGTTAATAGCGTATTTGATATCTTCATAAAGAGAACCTCTCTGGATTTCATTTTTACCCTTCTTCGTTAATGCAACGTCAACCAAATAGTATTTATAAAAATCGGATCTTACCTTTTCTCTAATTTTAATATTTTTGGACAATTCTAAAGAATAATATTTTTTAACCGTTTCAATTGCTAACTTCATGTTGGTTGAGAAAATTTGTAAGTCAGTTGGATGCTCTTTTATAACTGAATCAATGACTTCGGACGGTCTGAGACTTGGATGATCAACAGCAGTATTTATTTGATGCTGAGAGCTAATATTCTCACCTACACGTTCAGCAGTGATACCAATGTCGTTAACTACACGATATAAAGGACTGTTCTTGAATTTTTCGTAGTTAGAGTTCTTCAAATGTTTCTTAGAAGAATTAGCGTCACCATTCAATAAAGTTGCATTGATTTCCTGGGCATATTTGAATTCAAGGTAATTATGAATATCTTGTAAGGCATTAAGTTCAGCGACAGATGCATTGGTTTGATTCTTGAAATAATCGTCTACATCGACATCGTTAATTTTTAGTTCTTCATAAAACTTCTTAACATAGTCTCTCTTGTTGATGATACTATGGAATTCTAAGTCCAATTCAACAATTGCCCACAAATCATCTTCTGTTAGTACAAAACCGCCACTTATTCTTGATGAGATATAATTACGACGGTAAGCATAAATGAATGGAACTTCTAAATTATCCTGTCTTATGAATTTTATAGCGTTACCAATAGCTTCTTTAAATTCTGTTAAATCATAAGAAGCATCAAAATTTTTATCTACAGAGATTTTATCGGTAATCCAATTTTTTTCTAGTTCCTGATCTTCAACCGATAGACTACCGTAATTTTTGATACCTGTTCTGGATTCTTGAAATCTTTCTGGGATATCTGTTTTCCTTATAATCATATCTTCTTCTGTTAGCAGGTTTTGTTTCAAATCTTCTAAATCATAAATATCTTGAAGATTAGTGGTCCTTTTAACAGGTCTTGTTGCATCAAGTCCTTCTTCATCCTCATTTACTTCGGCACCTTCTTGAGCAAGATTACCTTCTTCCAATTCTTCATTTTCAATCTCTAATGCCCAGTCATAATCATGGCCGTCACCAAATATATCATACATTTCATCAATTCTATCGGATGATAAACCGGATATTTGAGCAGGTGCTTTCATTCTTTGTTCTTGTAATTTCCTTTCAGTCCTTCTCTTTTGTCTTGTTTCTTCATCTTCATCAGAAAATTCATCTTCTTCAATGAAATCATCCAGTTCATCCATCATACCACCTTTACGGTCTCTATTCAAACTTCTTTCCTGATCGTCTTCATCTTCCATATCATATTCATCTCCTCTTCTTCTATTTCTAGATCTTGGAACATCGTCGATATCTTCAAAGATAGAATCTAATTGTGAAGTGGCACCTTGTTTCCTTCCTGAGTCATTTTCTTCGTTATCGGAAACTTCTTCATCCTCAACTCTCTTTAATCTTTTTAATCTACCAGAAGAGGAATCCTTATTTGTGGTACGTTTTACACCTGCATTTTCCATCAAAAGATCTAAATCATCTTCAGATAAACGGTCATATTCTTCATCTCTATTTCTTCTCTTATGTTTTCTCCTTTTTTTAGAAGTAGCGCCGCCAGTGACTTGGTCTTCATCTTCATCCTCGTCATCATCCACAATGAACCCTTCTTTGACTTTCTTTGCTTCTTCTTCGTCGTCATCTAAGTCGGCATCTTCATCTGAAGAATCAAAGACGTCTTCACCTTCTTCTTCATCACTAGGAGCTTTATCTTCGTTGGTGTTGTTATTTATTATTTGATCGTTATCGTTATATGCGGACGACATTCCATTTGAAAGTGTATCTTCGTCCATTGCTTCCTTGAAAAACGAGTTGGTTAATTAAAGAGAATACAATTTAATTACCAAGTGCAATCTATTTATGTTAGGTAAGCTTTAGTGAAAAAATGTTACCGTATGAATTGTATTTCATATGAATTTCTTTGTTGTCTTTCAATTTTATTTTTATTTTTCTTATTTTTTTCATTTTTTTTTCAATGAAATAAAGGGAATTTTCCGCCTCGTTAAGAGCGATTACAAATTTGATAAGCATCTTTGACTTGAAAAGAATAGAATCAATTGAGTTAATATATAGAGATATAGAGATATTTACATAGGGTGTAGATTAGGTTGAATGTCTGAGGCAATCATAAATTGGTGTATTTATCTGCAGGCAACAGATTTGGATCCATTTTATCGCTCTGTTCTTGTAGCCTTGCTGTTTCAGACATTTCTCTTTCGATATCCTGATCTACAAGATTGTTATTTGGTTTACAGCCACATTCGCCAGTTTCTTTTGGCGTCTTGGTGACGGTTTTTTCATCATATTTTGGATTCGAAGGAATACTATCAGTGTCTGTTGTATTAGAAATATTATTGTTATTAGTGTTATTACCAGAACGATGTCTTCCACATCTGCACTGGGAACCACCTGGACACTTTTGAGTTCTTTCGATTTCCCTTTGAATGTTCCATCTTTTTAACATACTGATTTTACATCTGTTAAAGAAGACTTCACATAGAGATAACCCTGTTATAACAGCAAAAACATAAGTTAAAACGAAGGACATGGTTACTAACATTAACATGTAGATTAACATAGTTGACGTAAAAATCAATAAAATTCTTATTGTATCATGGAAAAGACTTATCCATGATGGGGCAAATATATCAAACATTAAATTTGGTAATTTAGGTAATGGTTGTACTTGAAGATTGGCTTCATCTGGATATTCAGTTTCGGTAGCGTCTTCATCATCTTCGACATTAGCTACAGTTGTATATTTTTTGGATTTATTCCATTTTTTGAACCAATGAACCTCTAAACACCAAGTTGTGAATAAAAGAAACTTGTAAACGAAACACGTAACAAGAATTAACACAAATATACCAAATGCATCTTTCTTCTTCTTTGCATATAATTTTTGAAAGACTACTGGATAATTTTTAAAATGTCTTGTTAAATAATAATTCATGTGCATATTTTCCATACCTGCCATACTGCTCATTGAAGTTGAATTCATAGACATACCGCTCATATCCATTGAACCAGACATGCTCATAGATGAGGGCGTTGACATAGACATGGTCATGGATGAAGAGGTTGGCATTGACATTGACATTGACATCGACATTGACATGGACATTGACATTGAACTTGTACCCATAGCAGCCATGTCCATATCTTCATGACCTTCATGTTTCATCTGCATATTAGCAGTAGCAACATTTGTAGCAATGCTAGAGGCTACCGCTGATATTGTCGAAACTATATTCTGAGAAACACTCATACTTGTATCTTTGTCGTATCTTTTTTTTTTTTCTGTATCCCTTAAATAACTAAATTCAGGAACCAAGAGATCTCTTATATTTATACACACTAAAGTTCGAGCACCTAATTGAGGTAAGTGTTTTAAATGTGAATTGATCGAGTGAAGAAGCAAATAAATACAATAATTAGCAAGGAGAATAGAAATATCTAGTTTACTGATGATATATATACACACACACATATATATATATAAGGAATAACTAATCCCGAGGATTAAAGTTCAGCACAAAAACAATCGCCGTCCTCAAACAATAGCTTCACGCCTGAATTCAACTGCACCAGTCAGAATCCTCGAGCAATTATATCTCCGAGTCATCTGGCCATACTAAACAGATAACAATTACACCTCTCGCTGTTTATTGTATAACAAAACCACTAAAACGTGCTTGAAGTATCACTATAAAGATTCCCATCGCCGTTGTTTCCTCAAAGTGCCTTCTTCGCTTTAATTGCTCATTTTCAAAAAGTGAGCAATTAATTGTTTTTCAGCGAAAAAAATTAATTTTAACAGACGATATTTTACCCAAACGGGAAATGTGTCGTCTGCCAACCGTAATCAGGTTTGTGAGGTGAGGTGCAATTAATCAACTTGTTGATTCATGTCTGTATATATTCACATCGTTTAATTGCATCAAAGGTATCGCCGGTTCA
Source organism: Jamesozyma lodderae (assembly GCA_030571655.1). Classification (NCBI taxonomy): domain Eukaryota; kingdom Fungi; phylum Ascomycota; class Saccharomycetes; order Saccharomycetales; family Saccharomycetaceae; genus Jamesozyma; species Jamesozyma lodderae. The sequence continues at coordinate 4,863 of JAJLYF010000030.1, read as the reverse complement.
AACCCGGCTTCATATTTACTACTGACAGAAGAATCGTCGTTATCGTCAGACTTCCATCTTACTATGTCTCCCAATCGTTGTCGTAGACTGAGACCCACAATGGTCACTATCTCTTTCAATGCCGTGGTACAAAGTTTCCAGGCCTCTCTTCGACTTCGAAATTCTTTAAACAAATTCTTCACTAGTAATGAGGGTCTACCTCTGGAGTTTTTTACTATAGCTTGTAATTCTTCGCTCTTTATGACAAATCCTTTCATCTTAAGAAAACTCTCCAACATTAAAAATATTCTGCGGTCAACGATTTCCTCTTCAGACATTGGACTGGTTATCATTACCGATAATTTACTTCTTGTTTTGGAATGAATTGATATCTTGTCACGGAAAAATTCAAGGTACTCGTTAAATGTTATTTTTTGAATAATCTCCATATCGACAAGTCTCTCTGTCTCATTCATTTCAAATCGATAATCTCTATCAGATATAAGGTTTCTAAAACTTTCGTGCTGTTTCATTTCCCGACAATTTAAAGATTCATAATCACCTTTTTGAACATTAGCAATAATGCCATTCATTAAATTAACTGGTCCACCATCGCTCTCTACCCCATCGCGTCCTTGACCTTGACGGTCCAAGACGTTTAAATATTTCTTTACATATGTTTCTTGGAAATTAGTTTCAGAGGATATCTTTATTAATTGTGTTTCCAAATATAAGAGGAACTCGTCAATTTTACTTTCCAAACTCATGGGTGAATTGCTAGACATAACATCAATGTGTAACCCTATGGAGTCATTTAATACTCTGGTACCTCCAAACACCGCATATCCAATTTGTTTTTTGGTTCGTAAATCTGAAACTAATGTTTGTGACATGAAATAATCCGTAAACATCGTTAATGAACTGATCCTCTTGTCGAAACGAGATCCTGCTTGAATGAAATAAACTATACTGTTGTTTGGATCATCTAAACTGCCATTATAGGTTATGTATGCATTAGTACCAGGTTCCAAAATTTTTGTCATAGGTCTCTTCGCCAAGTCACCAGCACTACCAGCATTCTTTGACAAATGATGGGTAAGAGAGCGATCAAAGTATTGATTGATTTCATCTGCATATGTCAAATTCCCTTGAATGAAAAGGGTGAGGTAATTCAAATCATCACTCAAAAATTTATTACAAAATGTTTTGAAACTTACCATATCGCCATCCTCCAAAGCTTCCATCCTATCCTCTAATGTCCACATATATTTCTCTAATAAAATAAGTATACCAATACTTGCCAATTTAACACAATTATCATTTGCGGCACTCTTATATTTGCTTCTTACCAAAATACGAGCTTTACGCAAAATCTCATTGGTAAGGAATCCATCCGTTCCTTTCCCAATTTGTAATAACATATTAATAATATTTTTAATAACCTCAAATACACCCTCTGAAAATCCTGATACAGTAAACTGAAGGGTTGCTTCACCTTTCTTTGAAGCATCAATCTCATACGTATAGCCCAATTTTAAGGATGGGTATAGTTCACAAGATAACAGAATTGACAGTACCTGTGCAAGGGTCTCCAAATAAATTGTATTTTCTGGACTAGGTTCAATATTTCCTGATAATAATTCAAAAGAAACAATGGTCTTGTCCATAAATATGGAGCCAAATTTGTTGTCCTTTATCCACATTTCATATCGAGAATTAAAACTTACCATGTGAGGTATGTCTTGAGTTAGATTTAACTGCATAGAAGGTCGTAATGTTGCAAATTTTGATTTTAGATTGGTCTCTAAAAATACTTGCCTTAATGTTAATAGACTATTATATGACTCAGGAATATATTGGTTTTTTTTTGGAATAGAAAAATCATGTTTCCAAATATCGTTGCCAATATTAGGATTACTTAAATCTATGTAACCCTTATAATAGTTGAATTCATAAAACAAATCCGTTGATAATTTTAATTCCCTCCCCAATAACAAAGGACATTGTTTTACTTCATTGCCTAACAAAATAAGCTTTGTATTTTCACTTGACATAAATTCCTTCATGAAAGTTTGAAATTTAATTGCTTGTCCTATCCACCATCTTTGATTCTCTTCTCCATACTCATCATACTGTTCAACATTCATGACCGTATCAGTCTCCATGACGGTAGGTGATCCTTTGAACAAGTAAGATATATTTAAATCATTAATATTCTCTTGAAGCAATTCACTCAACTGGGAACATTCTTCCATAGGAGAAACCTCTACATCTTGATATAGAAATCTAATCAAATCTATTTTATTTTGCTCATTCATGAAAACGGCAAGATCATTTGTTTTCTTTGTGGAAAATTGACTAACAATCTCCTGGACAACTTTTACTATATCTTGAATATTTTTCCAGCCTGATTTTGTTAAAGTTAATTCTAAAACTAATCCGATATCAAGTGAAGTAAATTCAGATGTAAATGTACAACAATCTGTTATCCATCCTTTTGCACTGAAAAAAGAACACAAAGACCCTTCAGTTTCATCTCCAAATAGCTCACACCAAAACTTGCCAAATATCTTGATTTCCTTTTTGTTGAACCTGGTGTTTTTGTCCGTAACTGGAAACAGTAAACGTAAGATAAATTGCTTATTTGATTTAATGGCTATAAAGTTTTCTAAATTCGAGCCGTGCTTTTGGAAGCAAGTTTCATCACCATACTTTGAGGCCCAAACGTTTTCTAGAATATTATAGCTAGTTATTTCTTGTAATTCTGTTGGAGAACTAGGTTTTGATTTATTCCTCATACTTGATCTTATTGACCCAAATCGACGGATTTTTACATTATTGTCGGCTCTAATATCACTAAATCTAGTCACCGCTAATTTGGTCAAGGTGTTTAAAGACTGAGGTCCGCGTAAACAAAGGGTCATCCTAGATGCAATAAAATTCTCTTTGAAATATGACTCGAGTATATTTTTCAAGTTTTTATTTTGTAATTGGGGAATACTGCTCAAGGTATGTATATTTCCAGTTGAAAAACGACTGAAAGGATGTTCATTGTTTGCTAAAATCCTTGTTGCATGGTACAGAATTTTATTCAAGGAAGACATATTCCCGTCATGTTCACTATTTATAGCATATATTTCCTTATTGATTGATAATGGATTAAATAAAGGCTCCTTCAAAAAGGAGGCTAAAAGATCTAAAGTTTTGTCAAATACGAGTTCACCTTCAACGGCTATATTTGGTACCTCACAATAAAACGTTGTCTGTTCACCGGAAGTAAAAGCATTCTGAGAACCATTATACTTCGCAATTAACTCATGATATAATCCTGGATCTGGATATTCTTTTGAACCTGCTGCGAGCAACATATGCTCACATAAGTGGGCAAGACCTGGTAGCCAGGATGGATCGTTATGCGAACCTGTGGCAACAGTTAAAGAACAAGAACTAAATGTATCTCTATAGTCTGAAATTAATAGTGTTAACATTCCATTGGGTAAACGACATAGTTTATGACTTCTGTTACTATATGCTAAAGGAGTATAGAACTGACAATCATAGTTTTTTATATTTGACCAGGACATCTATTATGCCCATTAATTAAATACTATTGATCCTTTTACCAACGAAGCTAAATAAATAAGCGTTGACTGTCACTTTATTGCATATCAAAATGATGACTGATATTTCAAGAAATCTGTGTGGAATTCTTTTGTTGACTGATGCATTTTTTAACACGCTTTTTTACAAGCAATTTCCTTTTGAAGTAATGCACATCGACAAAAACAAACAATTAAATAATAGAGGCCTGTAAGAACGTTCGTGTAACACCTGCATGCGGAGGCTTAAAATAATATTACTATGAACAATCAACAAATGCTGTGTGACATTGTTATGGCATGGCATACTAGCAGGTAGAAAATAGGTTTAGAGTAGGGACTCTTCGATTTTTAGAGCTTAAGCTTATCTTCGGCCTTCGGACTCATTTAAATTACTAGTTTTAATAGGAATCATTCAATTCCTATTTGAAGAAAAAAGGAAACAGACCTTATCGTCGGCATATCTACTGATGGCATAATTCAAAGTGCATTTAACAAATCCAAGTCAATGAGCTTAGATTCTTTGAAAGGTAATGGTCACGCTAAAAGTGGGAAAACTACCCAATTTAATTAAGAGTATCCATGTCTCTTCAGTTAAAAGGAACTTATTTATATGAGATGTCCTTAAATTTATGTCTTTTACGGTTCTAATAACTTTACTGGAGGTTAGGTATAATACCAACATTTTTTTTAGTTTGAAAAAAAAAAAAAAATAATCAAAAATATATCTCCAGGGGGCGAGTCGAACGCCCGATCTCAAGATTTCATATTCAAATTACAGTCTTGCGCCTTAAACCAACTTGGCTACCTAGAGAATTTTCGAATTTTGTAACAACGGTACACATTTGATGAATAATTTTTAAATCCTAAAAGAAGCAATGTAAACCCATTGTTTTGACGTTAAATGTAATTTCCTATTAAAGCTACTTTAATAGTGATGAGTTACCAAATTAAGATCTTCCTATCGACATTGCTTCGATAGTGACATCAATATTTATGACAAGAAATATTTACTCTTACCTATTGACATGCAATCAATAGTGACAAAGAGATGCAGTACTTTAGCCCATTCAATACATAATAAATGGTGACATTGAATTACTTATAGTCTCCTATTGGCATGCTACCAATAGTGACTGGAATGAATCAACTCTCCTATTGGCTTGCAACTAATAGTGACTGGATTAAACTATATCAGCCCGTTGACATGCAATCAATGGTGACAGTGAAATTAAGATGTTTACTTATTGATATTACTCAATAGTGACTATACATTATATTACCC
>JAJLYF010000029.1:0-124680 GCA_030571655.1 Jamesozyma lodderae | reverse complement strand
GCCGTTGTGCGGCATTGCTTAGCATTCAGGATCCTGATTCTGCAGACAGCTGCCGTCGTCGAGGAGTGACATTTACTAAGACAAACCGCTGATTCGACTGAAGGTTTTCAATTTTCTGACTGAGCGAACACACCCTCGCTGAATTTACTGAAAGAGGTTTGCTGAGCGTGGTTCAATTATGCTTGATGATATATAATTAACAACTCTTGTTAATCTCATTTACTATTAACTTCTATATCATTGTATTTATTAACACCTTTTTTTTATTATAATTCAATAACTGTTATTATTTTTAACAACTACCTATATTATTAAATATGAAAACCAAATAATAAAATATTTCCATTAAATTTATTTTATATTTTACTAGTGTGTATTCCAGCTTATTATTGAAAAAAAATGATATGATAATGAGCAACATTAAACCCAGCTATGTTAACACTCAACATATATACCGTTACTTTGGGAGATCTTACATTAGAGGCTACACTATAGTTATATTTGAGCGAGGTTGTCATTATGCACTGACAAAAATAAAAATTTTCATACTATAAATGTTCTAACTTTAACAAGTCACAATTATTTTTACTTTCCATATTCTAGTTAAGATCTATTTGACTTAAATTAAATAAAAAATAACTCTTTTTCCTGTTAATATCCTACTGCCATTAGAATTTCTTTAATATATTCAAAATCTGGACAATTATTCCAGATCACACAATCATTTAAATCCATTCCACTGAATTTAGATTGATAAATAATACCTCAATCTAGAATATTAATTAAATCAGTGATAAAAATATTTTCAATATTTTTCAAATTTGAGTATCACTTAGGTAGCCATTTTTTTTTTTTCAAGCGTTGTATAATTTTATGAAATTGAAGCTCACTTTAAAAGAACAAAACAGAGAATAATCACAGCCAAACCAAGAACAAGAAACACGTATGACGGATTCGTAAAGATATTTTTTTGAGAATTATTGGATACGCACTTCTATATGCATGTTTTAGATTTTGACAAGACGCAATATTGAAACTTATTTCTTTGTGGTATTATTATAACATGGGTAATGACAAATCACTTGGCAAAACATAAGAGAGATAAGGAAAGATAAACTCGTAAACACTTTTTCAATGATATTGAACAACCTCTATTAGCTTAGACTATAGACTTAGAGTTAGCTTAAAATTCGAAACTTTTTCATTTCAAAAATAATATTAGGGGAGAGTAATATTTCATCGATGAAGTATGAAGAACCCAAAGGCAAGGCTAGCATATAACTATATTTCCAGTCTTAATGAGGGTATTCTTTAATAAAAGGTTTTAATATTCACACTACAGCCCGAATTTGTCACAATATGAGACATGAAATCTGGGAACAATATCAGAGACATGGAAAAAAACATAGTGGTTACAACATCCTTTTTGCAAAGACATTACAAACTACTCCTTAATATTATTTATTGAATTTAATAATAATAGAACTGCTTGGAATAACTTATTCTTGATATATGAAAATATTATTTGCAACAGAAGGTATTCAGTAATCTGCCGACGACTTCTAGGTAAGAACAATAAAGAAAAATTACTTAACACTTCATACAAGTGCTACATTCCATATATTACAAGCTAATACATTTGATAATGTTACTTAATGGTGACTATGCCTCCTATTTTTACTTCATTATTAGCTTTGATATTCATTGAACTATACCAATTTGTTTATCGAGGAAACTACCTTTACTTATAATTTTGGGACACTATAATCGCTTTAATCAACCTTACTAATGACACATGACTGACAATATGGTTGTAGAGATACTACGCATACTATTTGTAAACTCATATTTTGTTGAGTTCAACTAAGTTCAAATGCTCTTTATAAAATTAAGTTTCACAAAAGTATTGATAACAAGACCGCTGCCCAGAATTACGTCTTTTTGTTTCATAAACACAAATAAGAACTGTTTTCTGATTCCAAATATATAACTAACAAAGCATACAACTATATCCATGTCTACATAATATGTATAGATTATCAATGAAGTCCATTTTAACTCTCAGTTTGTTCTTATAACTCGCTCTGGTAAATTTTCCAAACTTTTCATTGACAACATCTAACAAAAGAACGATGAAGCACAGACTGAAACTATACAAGAAACCGGCAAGACAGACTCATAACATTATTTCCAGCACTATCAACAATTCTTTTTTACATAAATTATTAATCTCACAGGTTTATTATCTTTCGTGCTTAACCATTGATATTCTAAATGACTAGATGACCGGGGTAACGCCAAAAACACATTACATCAATTGAAAACCGTGAACATGGTAATAATATGGTACAGTAAACTTAAATCTTTCTTACACCCTGTATCGTAAAACATCCAATACAATGCTTTTAATAATAGTATAAAGACTCTTTTTTAGAACGACTCACATTAGGCAAACATATCCAATGACAAAATGAGGTTACTTTTGGTACAAATGGCCTTATCTGAGTCCTCATGTAACCGGAAAACATCCAGTTATCAAATAAAGCAAATGCATAAGTATCCACAGTATATGAGGTATATGGAAAGAGGAGGAGATTGAGTGGCTTCCTGGGACACTTTCATTATAAATGCACCTCTGCCTTAGACTTTTTTTCTCTATGCGCCTGTGAGAATTTCTGGGTACTTAACTTGAATGGGAAGAGCCTAAGAGAAGTATGTCAATAAGTAAAATGCAAAGATCAGATGTTGGCCTACATAAAGAGATGATGGCTGGTTCACCCTCTTCAAATAATTCATCAAGCACATATCTGTTGCGCCTGCTTTGGTATTGTATAAAAGGCATGCCCTGATATCTTCTATAAGAGTACCGTTGACATCATCGGCGACTTTCCTGGTTGTGATACTTTTCTTAACATTACTTCTAGCTTGTGAGGTACTTTACCTCCACCAAAGTAACTCTTTAATGCTTAAAATTAGTGTGTGTCCAATATGATATTATTTATAGGTCTCCTTGGTATCAACTCCAACAAGTAAACATACCTTATTATCATCCCTCTTGTCACTCACATTTTTAACTTGATAAACTGATATAGAAGACATCATTTTATCAAAGAAAACTGAAAACAATTACTAAGAGCTCAAAATCGTGCAGATTTTATCTTTATACCTAATATGCTGTTGATGGATTCCGCAAGGAATATTCCAAATGTTATCGTATGGTCGATAACCAGACTTCTGAAGTCTTACGTCAAGATAGCAATCATCAAAAATATCTAGAATAATGCACATAGCCAGTTTTCGCTCATATTTGCTGTCTTCTACACAGTCAGTTAGGGCATTGATAATCTCTTCTGCAATATCGTCACTGTCATGTCCGTAACACCTAAAAAGAGATGACCAAGCAAAGCCCCACTCTCCTTCCTTTTTGTTGAAAACGTAAACATCACTTGTCCTGACATGATCTTTACCTAAGATGACTTTAATCAGCTTATAAAAGGTTCTTATTAATCTTATTAGACTTCTTACAAACTCATTGAGCGAATTTGTTTGTTTAAATCTTTTTTGGGGTTTATTTGCGCTATAACTATTATGAGGGAATTCACTATCATTTCCAACCCAAGTACTGTTATTGTCTCGTATAATGTATTGAGATACATAGTTGCCAGTATAAGCTTCCTGGTCATTTACTGCAATCTTATCTGCCGTGTTTTCAAAACTGGAGTAGTTTGCATATGGATCCATATCAGAAAGTTGGCTACCAATTGACTGGCGTACAACAAAACTAATAGTTATCAAAGCGAGCACCTTAAAACTGATTCTATTCATTGGCTTTTTGTTTGTTGTACTAAATGGGTCGGAATGTGCAACGATAATCGCAGCTGACTTCAATGATGGCAATATATTGTATCGAGTACATTAGATGTGAAAATCTATAAAATAATATGACGGTTTTATTAGTGTTGAATCACTAGGAAACTGCTTTAAATATTTTCGGAAAACCATGCCAGCTATGATATGCAAAACTTTAAACGCAGAAGCAGCCAGCAGAAGGAACAACTCCGAAGGTGAAAATCAAGTGATCAAAAGGAAATATGGAAAAGAAGGAATTACAAATAATTGAAATGAAATTTGTGAGACAAACTATATGGTAGCATTATAAATATTTGATAAGCTTCAATATGGCAGGAGATACAATTCCAAAGGCAGTGCTAGAGAAACCTTAGCCGAATCTGTTAATTCCGCCGGTGTGAACGTTGACTGTCAAGTGCCAAATACTCCTTCTCAAACTTTTCTAATTTTCTTGAAATATCGTCCTTATTTCAACAGGCTATGGGAGCAATTAATCAAAGACAAAGGACATACAAGCAGACATATGGAGGAGTTATAAACATATCTTGCGTATTCACTTCCACTAACTTCTAAGCAGAACGTGGATAAGAATCTGTTCCCTACGAAAGAATTTGGTGACAAGTACATTTATCGTAACAGGAACTCTTTAAGCACGTACACCATATTTCATCTTTCATTGAATATAAATGAATAATTGAAATGATAGTTTGGTCACTTAATTGAATAAACTTCAGCAAACTTAACTTGATCAAAAGTTCTTTTTATTCTAGTTCAAAAAATCCACAGTAGGAATTATTTTACTATAATGCAGTCCGCTTCGGTTTTAGAACTATTTAAATTTTGCTATCTTCAATTGTCAAAAATATGAATATTTTATGCAAGGTAAAGGTATCTAAAACTCACAATAAATTTATATGCAACTGGAAGTACTTTTATCTGACCGACAAGAAAATATCTTTGATTCAAACCGCTGAGGACGCCACTATCGTACAGACCGGACGTGGCATATACCACATACTATCTTACACGATTTGCTCAGTATCCAAATCAACGACTTGGAAAATGATGACAATGCTATGAGTATCTTTTTCAACCAAAGACCTCAAACTGATCTATGATTTAGTCATCCCACTATACCTTAAAAAATATATTGTGACAGCGGCCTTGGTAGTGTTCCCATAGCGAGAAAGAGCATTACTTATATGCTCAGTGATTGCCCCATATCTCGGAGACAAACATGCCTGCCCTTGTCGTGCCGCCATCAGCAGCTACTGAATTACAAGCTATATACAACGCCATTTTTATGAAAGTATATTCATCCGATCCTTTGTACTATCTCTTTCGTGCCTTCGTTTCTCCATTCTTTCTTTTTCAATACGCTTGTTGCCTTATTCGGGATCTCTCTTCATTTTTCCGCTCGCCTTAACATGAGTTCAACTATTTAGCACGTGACTGGCAATATTGAAACCTGCCAATTTAGCACATCTTGCTGAAGCACCTTTAACGTATCATATCTTATTGCTACATTGAGTTTGTTTGTTCTGTATTAACTATTTTTATGTTAGTATGTGGTTTATTATGTGTTTATGGTCTTATACGTAAGATTCCTATATATCCACGATCAAGATTCATTAAGGGAAAACACCTATTTCACTCATAATACATTTAAGGAAATCGCTTTTTATTTATTTCTTATGTCAATGATGCTTTTATATTTATTTAGAAAATATAGGATTTGAACCTATAACCTTTCGTGTGTAAAACGAATGCTCTACCAATTAAGCTAATCTCCTCAAAATAGTGCTTTATTTATTACGTGATTGATCTTCCGTTTTTGTCTCCGATACACACTTCTATTATTTTGCTGCCCACTCCGTTTTATTATTACAGTTCTATCTTTGATACCTTCTATAGTTGCATTCTTTACTTTCTTTATATGGTTCTTCTCTGTAGTTGTCCTATAATTTATCTTTTTCATACTTCCTTGGTAATTAAAAAATTCTTTCATTTTAAGTTTTTTTTATAGTTATTCCAAAATTCCACAAGATATTATAATTTTCCTAGAAAACAGATATTTTGTTGATATATACCAGGATAAAGTATTAAAGTAGAACTATTTCCGTTTCTCGTAAAATCAAAATAAATGGGAAATCAGAAATAGCGGCAGCTTTGAAATTGATTATCACAGTAAACATCGTTGATCTTTTTTTTGTTGGAACAAACTTCGACTGCTGTGCTACTAAAAGGTAAAATAAATCGGGTATTTAAATGTTAATTAAGTACATATCTATATTTAAATTTATTATTACATAGAGAATATAGTATTGGAACCGTCCATTAAAAACTTACTTCAAGCAAAATTGACGTAGAAGTCGGAAAATAAAATTAGAATTAATTTGTAAGTTGGTTCAAATAAGAAGCATAATACAAACGGTGTAAACAAACATTGAAAATATGCTGGAGTTTCTCTTAGAAGCAGCATTTTTCGTTTGGAGAGCAAGAGAGGCAGTAGGCTGGCCAGTGCTGACTGATTGAACCGCAATACTATTTGTTTGGCCAGTCGTAACTGATTGAACTGTAATAGTATTTGTTTGCATAGTGCCTTCTGGAAGAGTCTTGAAGTACGTCATAGTTTGCTCTACAGTTGCTGTGCCCTGTTCAGAATAGTCAGTTGCTTTGGTTTGCTCAGTTAATTCAGATGCCAGAGTAACTGGTTGACCAGTTGGTTGATCAGTTGGCTGGTCAGTTGGTTGAACAGTACAGCCTCCTGGACAACTAGTAATGGTAACAAGCGTTGCAATTTCAGTGGTGTAAGTAGATGTGAAATAACTCAAAGAGCTAACGCTTTCCCCTGCAACGAGGGCTGGTGTAGAACACAATTCAGTCACTGTGGATGTGATGGTGCTAGCTTCAGTAACATACTCTGTGACTTGCTCAGGTGGGGAGGTTGGAGTACAACCGCCTGGGCAACTCGTAATAGTCACAACTGTTGTGATATCAGTAACATAGGTCGACGTGAAATATTCAGTAGACAATTCAGTTTCTCCTGGAACCGATGTTGGTGTCGAACATAGAGTTACAATTGTGGACGTGATGACAGATGTTTGTGTGAGATACACGGTGTTTGGCTGTGGCACGCAGGTTCCTCTGGTACAAATAGTTGTCGTGGTTTCAGTAGTAGACAATACTGTTACATTTCTGGTGACATTCGTGTAAGGTAAGATTACGGGTGTCTCGACGTGGTAAATGCTATCAATTTCGACGTTACCGGAAGAGTCGGTCAGTGTGATTGTCTCGGTAGAATATGTTGTTGTGTATGGTTCAGGCCCTCTGGTGTAAGAGGTTGAATTTCTATAATTGGTTTTGATTGGAAGTGGAGTTTCAACATGGAAAATTGTCTCAATAACAACGTCGCGGTTTGGCTTGGTAGAGGTAACAGCTTCTGTTGAATAGGTTTCCACGTAAGAATCGGTCCAAGCAGTGTAAGAAGTGGAGTTGGTAAAGCTTGTTTTGATTGGAATTGGCGTTTCAATATGATACAAGGTCTCAATCACAAGGTCACCATTTGGCTTTGTAGATGTAAACGTCTCAGTGGCATACGTTTCAGTCGATACGCCGGTCCAGCTCGTGTAATCAGTACTACTTGTGAAGTTTATTTTGATTGGAATTGGAGTTTCCACGTGGTATATGGTCTCGATCAAGATATCCAAGTTATCTTTTGTGCTGGTTGAAATGTCGGTAGAGTATGTGTTTATACTAGCTCCTGTCCAGCCCTTGAAATTAGTGGTCGTTGAGTGCTCGGTTTTGATTGGGATTGGAGTTTTGACGTGGTAGACGGTTTCGATAACAACGTCACGGTCGGAGTTGGTGGAGGTAGCCACTTCAGTAGAATACGTTGTCGTAGAAGCACCAGTCCAGCTTCTGGTCGTCGTAGATGTCGAGTATCTTGTCTTGATTGGAAGTGGTGTTTCTACATAATAAATCGTATCTATGAAGATATTACCGTCCTTGTCAGTTGAGCTTGCCACGCTAGTAGAGTATGTAGAGGTAAAAGTGCCAGTCCATCCTTTGTAGGAAGTCGTCGTGCTTGAGCCGGTCTTGATTGGGATTGGAGTTTCAATGTGGTAGATGGTTTCGATAACAACGTCACGGTCTGTGTTGGTGGAGGTAACCACTTCAGTAGAATACGTTGTCGTAGAAGCACCAGTCCAGTTTCTGGTCGTCGTAGATGTCGAGTATCTTGTCTTAATTGGCATTGGTGTTTCTACATAATAAACCTTATTGATAAAAATATTACCATTTTTGTCAGTTGAGGTTGCCACACCAGTAGAATATGTAGAGGTGGAGGTGCCAGTCCAGCTTTTGTATGATGTGGTCATGCTTGAGCTAGTCTTAATTGGGATTGATGTTTCAAAGCTTGTAGAAGTTGTCGTGACAGATAGGAGACAGGATCCACCAGTGTCCTTGTAATATTTAACGTAATTGTCAAAAGTAGGGTGATAAACACCATTAGGATCAGTGAAAGAAACATTTAATGTAGCACTGCCATCAACATTCCTGTAGACGACTCTAATTGGATAGGATTTACCCGCCACTAACTTAATAGTTAGTGTAGAAGGAAGCGATGTAGCAGATGTTTTGTCTCTATAAAGTGAGATGTCAGACGATAAATATGGTAACTCCGTTGAATCTATGTTACAACAAATGAAAGTGGACGGATTTCCAAATAATAACATAGCGGCATCATCAGTTTGTGCAAATGAAAAGACATGATTACCTGTAGTTTTTGCAACAAAGTAACCAGTATACTCTACTGTAAAGTTAGAAATAGTAATTGGTACCCCATGCAATGAATTCGAAGGAGTTGTGGAACCTGAAGAACCTGGATAGTATTGAAAATTAAGGTTAGTAACCCCAAAGGTTTCATTAATATAACTATTTTGGAAAAATCTGTAAGTAGAAATTAAAAACGTTCTAGTATCATACGTCGCAGTGTATGAAGAAAAATAATGATAAAACCGGGCTCTAAAACCATCTATTGTGACGGAATTTGATGGAATTAGACATTCATTTGAAGGAATGACAACCTCAGTAGCATCACCCTCCTTACCAGATGAAGTCGAAAATATGATAGAAATTATCAGAAATAATTTTAAGTAGAATGAACGTATCATCAATTGAAAAAATTTTATTTTGTTGTATAATATCTTTGAAGCAAAAAAAAGGGTACTCACAATATTAACAAAAGATTAAATTAAATGGTCGCTAGCTAGAAACATGAATATATATATATATATATATATATATATTGATCAGCCATATGCCACATTTAATCGTCAGTTATTTTTGTGCTTATTTTCTACAAATAAAACCGCATAGTTTGTCATTTGAAAGGTATGAGATAATCTAGGATCAAATGCTTTCCTTCTAAGAGAGGAAACTGCAGTATTAGACAAAATAGAAGAAACCGGAACCATAATCTTTTTGTGACAATTGAATCTTAAGCTATTTACTGATAATCATCATTCATCAGGCTAATCTTAAGAAGCAACTGGATGCAACAGGTAATTCTTCTGGACTTCCTGCACTAATATTAAAGCTACGCCATTATATAGGAAGCAAGCGAAAGTACTGAAATAAAAAAACATGGAAGAAAATCACTAAAGGAAAGAACAAGTATCTTTTATCAAGTTTGAAGATACTCCAAATGATAAAATACTAGTACTTGGTGGGATGATTTTCTTTCGAGAGCTACGCTCGTTTCCGTGATGAAGATCTGAATCTCGCGGCTGCGTTTTTCAATTTCAATAAAAAAAAATGCGGAAGGGTACTCCCTTCCGCATTTTTCACAGCTGCAGTAAAAATGGAAGAACAAAGAAAAGTGCATTTAAATGCAGTAAGCTATATTCGACATGCTCCATTAGGATTTTAATGATCACTTTCGGGCCCATTTTCTATACGCCTTACAATATATTGGTGCTTATACTTCATGCTGGAAGTCGGAAAACTGCTGTTGGTGTAAATGTACCTAATTCGCAAGCACATTTGTTTATATTCCGGGCATGTTTAATTTTGTACCTATCTAACTCAACGTGACAGTACATAATGTATTGAATCAACAAAGTAGTCGCTAATAAGTTGGCGTTTCTTTATGATTAAAAAATAGAGCTGTTATTTATATGGCACAAAGCAGGAGCTAGGTTGTTTAGCACATGACCACTGGCATATAAATATATAGTTCAGTATATAAATGTCGTTAATGTCACGATTAACCTTATATGTTCATATAACAGTTACTGATATGGTATTGACCGTATGTCAGTTTCAAAAGGTTTTAGAAAGATTGAGTTTCTCCACAACTCAACTCAAAAACACTGTAATGGGGAACATTTTTCAATGTTACGTCAAAAATTCAATTTACTCCTGCTGGCCTTCTAAAAGAAAGGCGGACTTACTTATTGACTCATAAATGATCATTTCAAGCATTTAGAG
This sequence comes from Jamesozyma lodderae, assembly GCA_030571655.1. Lineage (NCBI taxonomy): Eukaryota > Fungi > Ascomycota > Saccharomycetes > Saccharomycetales > Saccharomycetaceae > Jamesozyma > Jamesozyma lodderae. The sequence goes on along the minus strand of JAJLYF010000029.1, from coordinate 114,339 downwards.
CTATATATTTGTTTGTTTTCTCTGATTTGAGCCGCTTCAATTATTAAAATAGCTCTTTCTCTTTATTTCATTTATCTATATGTTTCTAGTTTGATATCGAGGTCTCTTATATATTATAACCGGCCGTATGTCAGTAAATTCTCTTTATTACTTGCGTTGTAAATTTGTTAGATCTAAAGTAATATCATCTACAGTATGAATCGGTAGATTATTACTATTGATTTAACCACTAATTAATTACCACAAAATAGACTATGTATCTCTTATTACGATATTAAAATTATGAACACAAATTTTAGGTATTGATTGCATCGTCGATTTATTCGGGAGAACTGAGAACATTTCAGTATAAGTTTTTGTATGATAGATATCAATGTCAGTTGACTATTATGAACTGTTTAAGCATTATATTTTACTGAGTTATTCGTGAAATTAGGATATTTACTCATCCAATACTCATCAACAGAACCGTAGTATATTTTCGCTGCTCTTTGCTTGGTAGTTTCTTCAATGGTTTCTATCACACCGATATGAGTATCTGGTGATCTTGTTTCAGTACTGCCAGCTTGAGCGGTTGCATTCAATTCTTCATCCCTATTGGAATTTTCTGTCGTCGCCGATTTAGCTTTAGAAGTACAAGAAATTTTACCTTCTATCAATCCAACAAAAACTTCTTGGCATGAGGATCCATCAAAAAAATAATATGGTGTCCCCCAATTATGTTCATCATATATAAATTTATTCATGTGACATGCAACTATGCTCCATGATTGTCCTTCGACACTTGGTTTATTACGAATAACCTCTTCATATAATTCAATTCGACCAGTTGGGCCCAATAAGTGATGCACGCAACCAGCTCGACAGCTAGTAATCGATGGTCCTAGAAGTAAAATACCTAAGATAATGAACAAAAAATGGAAGCGGTGTCCGACTGTCATATAAATTAAGAATATGTTAATCAGATTAATTATTAATGCAAACAAAATGGGCTTTGAATGTAGCCACTCATTCAAATAATAAGTAAGCTTGTTTCTAAATATATCCCTTGGTAGAGCAATGTTCCCATTAGTTTCAATCATTGGCTCCGACTCCCTCAACAGTTTATTTTCATTGCTCATTTTCTTAATGTTGTATTTGTAATGGTGAGATGATTAACTCAAAAAAAAGAGTCGTTCCCGTTTATTATTTCGTTTGATATTGATAATATGTTTTTATATGATATGAAAGCTCATTCTAAAAATCTTTTAATTTATTGCCTTTTCTCGTTATGGCTGTACCCGTTAATAAATATATTTATTTTGCGTGGGATGTGTTAAGGGTGAGCCGAAATGAAGAGAGAACTCGAACAAAGCAACAGGCATGCTGAAACGTAAAGCAATTAACAAAAGAAAAGCCAGTAAAGGAAAAATTATGATAGAGAAAAGGTATAAGAGCAAGTGAGTTTTCCAAATGTATTATAACTAAAAGGGTATCGCTGTCATCGTAAATTCTTGATGTTGGAAAAAGAGGAAAAACACAGTTAAGAAAGCCAACTAACTAACTGTATAGTAAGATAACAACTATTTCACCAAACTACAAGATGGCAAGAAAATACAGTACTAGAGGTAATGCAGCAAAAGCGTAAACCAACTCTACTAATTCTGCAGGTGTAGAAATGGACAGTCACGTGGCAAATGCTAAACCTCAAAATAAATAGAGAAGGAAAGAATTGCGGCAATTGCGATAGTAGCAAGTATAATGTCTTCCAAAAACCGACCTATATCAGTTTGAATTATAAAGTTGATATACTTGTAAAGTACTGAAAATAATTTCAACTTTTTTTTTATTGGCCCCCAACGAAGATCTCTCATAAGCAGCAAAGAAACTGTATTTTCTCAACTGCAATAGCTCAATTAGTTCTGTCAGTCACCCATGTAAAAAATATAATTTTTAGTATTTGACATAAAAATGAAGTAATAAAGTATGTAGTCATTGAAATACATTCAAAGAAATTATGCTAATGATATACAGGATTTTTTTTGTGTAATTCCTTTTAGCTTAAGCGGCAGACCTCGAAGATTGAAAAAAGTTATTTACATAGAAGCATCGCACTTATATTTAGCTAGAATAGCAACTACAGGGTAGTAATTATTAATTGAAAACAGTTGTTGTGTTGTGTCATGTATGTTAATAGCTGTCACTAATTAAATCAACGCACAAGGTTTTTTCGGACACTTTTAACTTATAAAGCAATAGTAACTCCACCAAAAACGATATCGAAAATCAATTCTTATTCTAGAAGAGAAAGAAAAATAATATAAGTGATCTATAAAAAAAATAAAAATATTTAACCCTGGTAAGTTGTTGGATCCCAGTCACAGCAACGAGCGTGATCATTATCGTGAGTAAGCTTTTCCATATCGTCATCCGAAATGCTAAAACCAAATAAATCAAAATTAGATACTAATCTTTGTTCGTGGACGGTCTTTGGCAAAATAATGTTTCCTTTTTGTAACGACCATCTTAAAAGAATTTGTCCAACATCCTTATTATACTTACTTGCTAATTGCTTCAAGATTGGTTCATTTAGTTTTTTACCTCTAGTTAATGGAGAGTATGCCTCGATAGCTATGTCATTTTCTTTGCAAAAATCGACAATCTCTTTTCTTGTAAACCATGGATTTATTTCAATTTGGTTAACTACAGGCTTGATTGTAAGCCCTTCCCATTCTAATAATTCCTTCAAATGAGGGATACCATAATTGGAGACACCAATTGATTTAATTAAACCTTCATTAACTGCTTCTTGTAAGGCTTTCCAAGATCCTAATCTCTTTTCTCTATTACTTTGAGGGGAATGCATTAAAAATAAATCAATATACTTCAAACCAGAAACCCTATTCAAAGAATCTCTAATTGCTTTCTTAGTCAATTCATAACCATGATAATTATCCTTTAATTTGGTAGTGAAAAAAATTTCATCTCTTGTGTTTCTATTAGTATCGTCTTTAAACCATGCTTCAATACCTTTTGCGGCTGCAGCTTCATTTGCATACCATTGAGCTGAATCAAAGTGTCTATAACCCACTTTTAATCCGCTGTAAACAACATTTGTTGTTTGTTCATCGGGAGTTTGGTATAAACCTAAACCAATGATTGGAATTTTGACACCGTTGTTCAAGGTTTTGAATCTGTTAATCGTTGACATTTTACTAATTGTGACTTATGCCCTTGCTGCTTTCCTTTTTTGTCTTTCTTTGACGGAACTTTTTACTGTTGTGTTTCATATATAGTGGGAAACTACTCTACTTAATCAAATTGGCTTATATAACAAAGAAACAAACAACCCCTAATCCGTGTCTTAGTGACAGCGATCACCAATATTTCCTTCACGGGATGGTTAGAAGATCATTTACAAGAATCGCTTTAGGGAGAGAAGGGGTCCCTTACTTTATTTTTCGTATCTTTCAGGAAAATTTCCGTTTAGAAGATGTCAACAGACGTTGAACTCCCTGTTTATTGTAAACAATAAGAATCTGTAACAGTAAACAATAATGAATACCTGAAGCGTGTGTCGAATTGAAGGATTATTTAGGAACAGAAGAAGAAATAAAAATAGGGTACGTTTTTACAATGTTTCTTTACATAAATTTATACCAGTTTGTGATATTTACTTGGCTGAGGCATGGAAAATAATTATATTGGGAACCCTCTATGGGTGACTCCTGCTGTCTTTGTATTGTGATGTAACAACAATTACATTTATCTATTGAAAAACACTGCTTAAAGATTTTTATTCTTTCTTTAAGAGCTCCTCAATTCTTGGTGCTATTGATGAAGGTTTCGTTATCGATATATACCTATCAGTAACATTTCCGTTTCTGTCAATTAAGAACTTCTCAAAGTTCCACTTAATGCCTCTTAAACCCAGTAAGCCAGGTCTTTGTGACTTCAAATATGTATACACTTTATCCTCATGGATCCCATTAACATCTATCTTCTTGAGTATGCAAAAACTAACACCATAATTCAACGCACAAAACCGTGAGATCTCTTCATCTGATCCTGGTTCTTGGTGGCCAAACTGATTGCATGGGAACCCTAATATCACAAATCCTTGACTTTTGTATTTTGTATATATTTGCTCTAACTCTGTATATTGAGGAGTGAATCCACATTTCGATGCCACATTAACAATCAGAACCACTTTACCCTTTAGTTGTGAAAACAGAAATGGTTTCCCTCTTATATCTGTAGCTATCAGCTTGTAAAAATTGCTAGACATTCTTCTTTTATAGTGTTATAGTTAGTTGTCCTATTTTTTTTCACTGGATCTCATCACTTTTATTATCTAACTAACTTGCTTACTTATAAATGATTTTCGCTTTTGTTCTCGAAAAATATAAGATCCGCAAACAAATACTTAGTTTACTTGATAACTTAAGATCCGGAAAGTTCCAATGCCAAAGATTCAGGGAATATCATAGAGCGACTCTTTCCATTTCCTCTCTGACGGGTGAAAAGCTGTACGGCTTCCTGCCCTTGCTACTTTGTAACTATATATATTATCTCTGAAAATGTCATAAAATATAACCTATCCAGAATATAACTTACGTCGTGTCCTTGAAGTGAAGAATGGCTATAACTTGAATACTTTCTATGTCTTGTGATTCCAGTAAGGTATGAATGCTACTTCATAATCTTTATATCTCTTATTCAAAGAATAGCTCGGTCCTGCCTTCCTGTTTGAGTTAGATAAGTTTGTCCGAACAACGACAAAAACTTCTCCTTTAGTCAAGAGAAAGCGATCATAAATTCCATAATCATGTATATATTGAATCAGCACATAACTCTAACATGCCTATCTCCCTCTAGGATGAAAATAAGTAATCATGAGTGGGAATTCAGAGAGAGGACAGGATAAGACCTTTGAGGGCTGTTGGACTTGCAGGTCCCGCAAAGTGAAATGTGATCTTCGACGTCCGAGATGTATTAGATGCGACAGATCTGCAGTGAAATGTGAGGGATATGATATTAGACTTCGTTGGCTAAATTTAATCAAATTTGATGAAAATGGTAATCCAACATCTAATATCGATGAGCCGGCTGACAATAATGAAAGCTCTTCCCTTTTTAACCCTGATGGTCATGAAAATGAAACCGTTTCCCAGAGAAGAACTATGGGGTTTGTACGATATGAACAGGGATCTATATCTAAAAAAGACCTAGATAAGAATTTAGCCTTGTTAGATCATACCATATCTGATAGCTTAGTGGATAACACTTTAACAGTTGGGCATTTTGGTGCATTTCAAGCTACCGCTGGGGTAGGTCGCTCAATAGTGAAGCAAAAGAGGCGAAGAATTTATAAAAATAAGAGTAAACCAGCTGTTAAAGCTAATGAGAATACTACTGAACATGTTAATCTAGCAGCTGCTTCTGATAATTTTGACATAACAAAAACAAATAAAATAACAGATAGTTCTATTTCGCCAGTTGATACGGAAAACGCTTCTAAGATTGCTAAGGAAGGACTCGTAATGTCGCCTGATCTGATACCAGATAATAATTTTTTTGATTCCAATCCATCTGTATTTAATATACCAGATTTTGAATGGATTTCAAGTGAATTAAGAGACGATGTTTTATTGTCAGCATTTGCGCTTCAGGGCTCTTCTGGCAGCAATTACTTTCATAATACCCAGGAGATTGGTTCACAAGAAGATTCATTTCTTAACTCTTCAACAACTCTTCAGAATAATGAGCCAAATGGACAATCGATTATAGTTAACAACAATAATGCTATATCGCAACAGAATAGAGACTCGCATGAAATAAACGACCAAGCTCTGCCTGTAAGCTTGCGTTCTTTATTCACAAAGCAGCCAACTCCACCAAATCAAGACTTCTACGCATTTGCACATTCACATCAAAACCTTCCAGAAAATAATAGTAGATCTTGGTCACAAGATACTGCTAATATTATTTTACTTGACCCTTCAAATAAAGAGTCAAAGATGCCGAAAACCGCAATGGAAATAATACCGTTACATATAGTAGATGAACAGTGTATTTATGATACTTTACAAAAATTTGATCCGTCATTCCTAATCCCCGAAACAGGTTTATTGATTCATGGACTAACTAGATTTCTATTAAATCATTACATAGATAAGGTTGCTGATCTTATGATTGTAGTAGCACTATCTAAGAACCCATGGAAAACCTTGTATTTTCCGAGAGTATTAAATGCGTTAGGTGATTTGGGAGGCTTAGGGCATACCTCGAATTCGCGCAATTCTTTATTAAATGCAATATTAGCAGTCGCTTGCTTTCATTTAATAAATAAACTCCCCAAAAACTCTAAAGAACAGAATTTCTTTTTAAATTTGGGGATTGAGTTTAGAAACCAGGCTTGCCACTTTTTGAAGTTATGCTTAAAGACAACTGTTTGCAAAGAAAGATATAAGGATGTCTTGACTGCGATCTTAGCAATGAGTTCAATTGATGTAGTATGGGGTACCATGGTCGACTGTCAATATCATTTAGATATATGTGAAGATTTTATAGAATCAAGGATGAAAAAAAGGCCAAGGTTGTCAGAAAAGGCAAAAACTCTACATAGAATATTCTCTTTTTTAAAGCTGATTCAGGATAGTACATCATTGGATAAAGTAAGAGACAAAGAAATTGTTTTTCATGATACCGCAATTATGAATAGCAGTACTAAAATAAATGCTGTCGATGAGAGTGAAATGCGTGACCTTAATAATGCACTTTCCAACGGAACTCATGGCGGTTCATATAAAGAATCAGTTAATGAACAGGATGGAAAGATCACGATAAAATTTGTCAAGACACCAGACTCTGAGGATACAACACTTTTGTCAACACCAAAAGATTCAAAGTGCTGCCCTCCAATGTTTACCAGTATTGCCTCTGACTGTTATTATTATTCAGAAGGGAAACCATTGGAAGCAGAAATTCTTGGTACAGACGCGCTGTATGGCTTACCAAACTCTTTGATACTATTATTTTCAGATTGCGTCAGGATTGTTCGACATACAGAATACTATAGTCTGAAAAGAATGTCAATTCCGCGGGCATTTAGTGATTTATCATTAAATTTTGAGAAAAGACTTTTGGGGTGGAAGCCAGAATGGAATTTTTACTCCGATGATGATTGTAAAATTTTCAAGAATGGTATAATAGAAGGTGTTTATCATCATACAATGAGCTTTTATTACGGTTTGATTATTTACTATTTTACAATGGCTCGAAATTTAGGAATCGACTTTTTGCAGTTATATGTTGATAAAGTGTTGAGGCACTTAAAACTATTATATTGGTTAAGAGTGCATAAGGACGTCAAGGTATTACCTTTAATATGGCAAGGTTTCATTGCAGGCTGTGCAAGCGTCCCAACTGAAACACAACAAGAATTTAAGGAATGGGCAGCAAAATTGGCCCAATATGGGATGGGTTCGTATTGGGGTGCTAGACAAGTTATGTTTGAAGTGTGGAAAAGGAGACAAAACATGCAAAAAGGTGATGATTGGTATTCGGTGTATAGAGATTGGAAGATGAATTTAATGCTTTTCTAAGTTTCTATTGAGTGGGTGAATGTCAAACTAGAGAAGTTTATTTTAATACATATTCGTGTTCACTTTTACAAAAAAGGAACTTAGAACGGCAAACTTAGAACGGTACAGCAGTTAAAGTTTACTTACATTATCTGGTTATCGATTCCTGTGTCGTAAAAGTGTCATTACCAAAACTCATTTTTGTAAACAAAAATGTCGTGATTATATATATTCATATATTTTGAACACTATTTGAGGTTAGGTTGATCCTTCTTACTTACCTGCGGTCTTAGTTATTTGGATGTACTCTTCCAGTCTTATATCTATTTTCACAGTCAGTGAGTTAACTTTCAGTAAGGTATTTAATGTTATTAAAATAGGTGTCTTCTTTTTTATCATGTATTGACAAAATAAAGTAAAGCTCATCCAATGGATGAAATTGTTACGTACTGTCAATGAAGAGAGTATAATTTTTTTTCATTTTTCATTGTTATATCAATAAGATCATGAGTAGTTGTCCACAAAAAGACCTTGTAATTATACATGAAAGACATTAAGGAAAATAATTGCAGTTTTCGTACTGATTGTATAATAAAGATAACAAATACTACCAAATGGCATAATTTAAAATATATTTGATGTCACTTTATTAAACTTTCACGCCATTAGTCTTAGCACATAGGAGAGATAGTCCGAACACTTAACAATAATGAGGTGAAATTTTACTGTTAAGTATGTGTAAGTTTGGAATTCAGTAGTAGAATTTTGCTAGACTTGTAGATGTTAACAAACTCTCAAACTTATAGATATCAAAAAAAAACAATCATTAAAAAGTATATAGATCTATCCGACATTTATAGGCATTATTTTACGAGTTATCAATTGCTCTTCTTAGAAAAACTTTTTGTGCCATGGTTTATTATCAGTTAGAGCATCTTCGGCATTATAATCGTGTCCTCTCCTATTACTTGGAACCCAGGCATCTGATTTCCATGGTAAAACACCTTCTTCATACATTTCGTTAACTTCTTCTAAGGTTAAGCCTTTGGTTTCACAAACAAAGAAGAAAACGTAAAAGTAAGAAAAGATTAGGCAACCCATGAATACATAACCATAGTTGAAACCGATGGCACCAGTAATAAATGGAGTGAAAAAGGCAATTAAGAAGCCCCATAACCAGTTGGCACCGCAAGCAATAGCCATTGCACGATTTTTAATACGAAGTGGATAGGATTCAGCAATGATAACATAAGCAATTGGAGCCCACGTAGTAGCAAAACAGAAAATAAAGAAACATGTGAAGACAATCATACAATTACCGGCACCCTTAGAAGATGCATGACTTTTACCGTGTGGATACAAGCTTTTGACACCAACAGAAGCAAAGACAACAAAACAACAAGCCATAGTGGCTGAACCCCATAGTAAACACCTACGTCTACCAAATCTTTCAACAGTCCATAAACCAACAAAAGTCGAAGCAAAGTTAACAATACCAAGAACAATGGATGTTTCAAAGGAATCTGTCATACCGACGGCTTGGAAAATGGTAGTACCATAGTAGAAGAAATAGTTATTACCTGTCAATTGTTGTAAACTTTGAATCATGACACCCATTATAACACGAGAGAAAACTTTACCTCTCTGAGAAAACAATTCACCCCAAGATGCGGAACCTGCAGCTCTTTCGGCTTCAACACCAGCAGTGATAACATCCAATTCAAGCAAAACGAAAGGGTCATCTATAGAAGCTTTATTAGATTTGGCCAGAGAAGCCTTTGCATCTTCATATCTACCCTTTTCAACCAAAAACCTTGGCGATTCCGGTACTAAAAGCATACCACCAATCATAAAAAGAGCCCAAGCAAAACATAAACCGAGAGGAACTCTCCATTGGATAGAGTTGTCATAATTTTTAGTACCAAAATTAGTACAATAACCTAAAAAGATACCTAAAGTGATCATCAATTGGTAAAATGCGACACAGGTACCTCTTAAATGTTTTGGAGCGGTTTCAGAGATTAATGTTGGACCAAGGACGGCAATACCACCAACACCTAAACCAGAAATAATTCTACCAATAAAATATTGAAACCATTTATCGCCTGAAGCAATTTGAATAACAATTCCGACAATATAAACACATACAACAGCCATTAAGCCAAGACGACGACCGTATATATCACCTAGACGGCCTAACGTTAAACCACCGAAACAACAACCAATGTTGAAGATACCAACAATTAAACCTGTTCTAACGTTAGATAAGTAAGGTGTACCGTCGTGGTGTTTTTGACCAAATCTTCTTAAGAAATCTGTTTGAGCGACAAAACCTGAGATAGTACCTGTATCCCAACCAAAAATAAAACCACCAAATGCAATCATAAGACAAAGACAAATGACTGTGAAATATTTACCAATTGGTTTAGGAGCATCATCGATGACTGAATTGGATTGAACCGGTTCCGTTTTTAGTTCGAAATTGTCAGATTCTAATTTGTTAGCTGGTGTCACATCACCAGAACTAGCGAAATCTGAATTATTCCCTATACTTTCACGCATTATATTGTATTAATTAGAGAGTAATATGTTATTTTATAATAGAATATTATATTCAAAATTTAGCAGAAAAGAAGGAACCTCTCGAGATATTACATTCTATTATCGACAAGAAATTCTTCTTTATATACAGTAATATTGTTACTTACGCACCCATTCATCAAAAATATGCTTTATGAAATCAGTAGAGAAGGAACGAGTTCAAAGAATTGCTCTTCCCCGGAAAATATAGCTGCGTTGTAGTACACCATCTGGTAAAATCTTATTGAACAAAAATTTGCCGTTTATTAGATCTCGAATTTGTTTTATCGTTCTTGAATTTCCGTGGAATAATCTGAACTCATTGATAAATCAGTTTAAATAAGTGACGGGTTTCTTGTCGCATCTAAGCCAGGATTCATAATTTCGCAGGATAATATGTCTTCTCCACCTGGCTTTATGCATTTGTAATAAATTTCAGTAGTGACAGCAGCTCACTGTAGCATGCATAGTTGTCATTGATATCGTATATGTTCTTCCTCTGCCATTAGAGCTTCTGGTATTCTACGAGATCTACAGCCATTAGATAATCCGAAGTCAGTTTCTCCGCAATTTCATCGAAATCTTTAAAAAGGCAAAATTTTGCGGGTTTCAGCCGGTACATATGGAAGTAAGTGTCTAACATCTTCATGAGGTTTATCGTTGAATAAAAGGAATTTGGTCGTTCAACTTAACTCATAATATATGATAACGTCTCCTACCACTTAAAGCTTTGTCAATAAATAAATTATTATTTTTGGTCACGTGCATCATGAAAAATCCAACTTTATTGATATTTTAAAGGGAAATCTATGGAATTGAGTTTAAGATGAACTACATTGAAAGAGAAACCAAACATGAAAGAATCCTGTAGTAAAGTTATAATAGTTACTGGTGTTTCACGTGGAATTGGGAATGCCATTGTCGAAGTATTACTGGAACTTGACGCAAATACCGTCGTCTACGGTATTGCCAGGACTGAAAACACTTTGCAAAAAATGAAATCAAAATATGGCGATCATTTTAACTATATAGTTGGAGATATTTCAGAAGACGCTACTCAGAAATCGCTAGTTGATCTGGCTATTAAAAATCATGGTAAAATTGATTCAATTGTAGCCAATGCTGGTGTCTTGGAACCTGTTGCCCCAGTTGGAGAATATGATTCAAAAGCATGGAAATCTCATTTTGATGTCAATTTCTTTAGTATTGTCTCATTAGTGTCTTTGACTTTACCATGGTTGGAACAGACTAATGGTAATATAGTTTTTGTTAGTAGTGGTGCAAGTGTTAAACCATATTTTGGTTGGTCCTGTTACAGTGCTTCGAAGGCTGCAGTTAATAGTTTCGCTCTTAGTGTTGCATCTGAGCGACCATTAATCAAGGCAATCTCGGTTGCACCGGGTGTCGTAGATACGCAAATGCAAATAGACATCAGAGAAACGTTTGGTCCAAGATCAATGACTCAGGATTCCTTAAAGAGATTTACGGATTTAAAACAAAATAATCAACTACTAGACACAAAGATTCCCGCGACAGTTTATGCGAAATTAGCATTATATGGTATTCCAGAAGAATTAAACGGCAAATACGTTAGATATAATGATGAAATATTACAATCTTTGTAGGTACTATATATTTTTTATATTCTTAAGTGACTGAAATGAGTCGTTTTTATTTTTCCACTTCTTCCGCCGGAATTTGAAGAAAATTCCGGCGGGAAAATAAGCTAACTGAAAAAGGTTAGTCATCTTTAAGAAGTGATCAGTTATATATGGTCAAATAAATGTATATAAAAGACCTCTGTGTTGACTTTAGAAAACAAACCACTCACTGACTATCAAGCAAAAGATCCAACCATGACACTCACTTTACATTTAAGGGCTGAAACTAAACCATTAGAGCACCGTGCTGCTCTAACACCAACAACAGTAAAATATTTAATCTCGAAAGGTTTCAAAATATACGTAGAAGAATCTCCACAGTCGATCTTTAATATTAACGAATATAGAAAAGCGGGTGCTATTATTGTACCAATGGGCTCGTGGATCTCTGCGCCACGTGATAGGATCATCATTGGCTTAAAAGAGATGCCAGAAGAAGATAAATTTCCATTAGTTCATGAACATATTCAGTTTGCTCATTGTTATAAAAATCAAGAAGGCTGGAAAGATGTTTTGACTAGATTTATTAACGGTAATGGTACTTTATATGATTTAGAATTTTTAGAAAACGACCACGGTAGGAGAGTTGCTGCCTTTGGTTTCTACGCAGGTTTTGCCGGTGCAGCATTAGGAGTCAAAGATTGGGCCTTCAAACAAACACATAACGATTCAGAGGATTTACCTGAAGTTTCACCATCTCCAAACGAGACTGCTTTGATAAATGATATTAAACATGATTATCAAGAGGCATTACAAAAAGGTGCTAAGAAACCAACTGTTCTTATAATTGGTGCTCTTGGGAGATGTGGTTCAGGTGCTATTGATTTCTTACATAAATTAGGTTTACCAGATGAGAATATTATCAAGTGGGATATGAAGGAAACCGCTCGTGGGGGGCCATTTAAAGAGATTGCTCAAGCAGATATTTTCATTAACTGTATATATTTGTCCAAGCCAATTCCACCATTCATTAACTATAAACTTTTGAACAATAAGAATAGAAGGTTAAGAACAGTGGTTGACGTATCTGCTGATACAACAAATCCACATAATCCAATTCCAATTTATACTATTGCAACAGTATTCAATAAGCCAACCGTTAGGGTACCCACTACAATTGGTCCAAAATTATCGGTTATTTCCATTGACCATCTACCTTCATTACTACCAAGAGAAGCATCAGAATTTTTTGCAAAAGACTTATTGCCCTCTTTAGAGCAGTTAGCTGACAGATATACAGCACCAGTTTGGGTTAAAGCTGAGAAATTATTTGACAGAAATTGTGCTCGTGTATATAGGTCATCTAAATTATGAAAATTTGAACACATATTGGAGATTGAGTGATGTTTCTTTTTTACTGATTTAAATAATGAGCTACCTTCTTCATATCTTTTTTAAAAAAAAATCTTTTATTAATATCTATATTCCTAAGTTTACTTTCATTTTTTATTCAAAACATAAATTTTTTACAAAAATTCAAAAGTTCTCTATTGAGGAATTGTCAATTTACATAATATCTAAAATCACATATGTGCTTACATTATTCATGACCAATACATATTTTACTATCTTTTCATGTCTAATTTTACATTAACTGTCTATACACTATCCTACTACCAAATCATTCAGTTTTCCAGTGTTTTGAAAATTTTTCAAGTTCTCATTAATGTAATTTTTCATTCTTTGATTACCTAACAATATTTTACCCAAACCCAACATCAAATAACTTTTAGCGGCTATAGTGAAATTATAGATATAATTATCTGTATTATCGTCGCTGAACTTGATTAAGATAGACCAGGTAAGTAATATCAATGTTAAAGGAATCCAAAAGAATAGTAGCATCCTGTCATTTTGAAAGGTCTTCTTTTTGTAATGAAAGAATTTATTTCTTTGAAATATGACATCTTCATCTTCTTCTGAGGATGAGAAAGAAGATGTTTGTGATTCATTTGTTGATATCGTGCCTGATGGTGTGCTTCTGGAAGGAGTAGCAACAAGAGAATCAATACCTACTTCTTTCTGCAAATCTGTCTGTTTTGCATTATATAATTTTGGGAAAAGATCATCATAACTCGGCAAGTCATCATTCAAGTGGGTTAACATTCTATTCCATAGCGAACTATTTTTTGTATTATCTGTCTTCTCTTCTTCTGGCGAATGGCAATCATCTTGCTCTTCCCTTTGTACCATGGACATATTATTAACTTGTTGCTCTGGACGCTGCGTCAAGAGCTCTGGTAGATTCTTTCTTGGTGCTTCATTGTCGTTATACCTCAATTCCTCATCTGATGGAGATAAATAATCATTATCTTCAAAATCACAGTCATTAAACGAGTAATCTGACGAATTAAGATAAGGAGGAACATCACTGCTGCTCACAATTGGCACATTATCAATTGATTTTGTCTTAGTTACCATTGATGTTGTCATTTCATCCTCACAAATATTTTCTTCATTGAATATACTCGAGTTTAAACTTGACTGTGAAGATTTTCTGGAAAGAGTCATTTTTGCTTCATTGAACAAATCCAATATTTTATTAAAATGTTTATTCGTTTGTTCATCATGGTTAGTAGTAAATAATTGCTTTGAATCCATTCCGTTTAAGGCAATTGAATTTGGATTTAAATGACAATTTAATAAAAGACGAATGATTTTATAATTACCGCTAATTGAAGCAAAATGTAATGGTGTAAACCCAAAAGAATCCTGGACGTCAATACGTGCACCACTTTTAATTAAAGTCAAGGTTAAATTGAGATACCCACTATATGATGCTAAATGCAATAAAGTACGACCTAACGTATCACACATTGATAGATTAGAGGTAGTTTTATTTAGTGATTTAATGACATTGATGACAAGTGATTCATCGTTTTCATTTATGGAAGATAAACTATAATTATTCATTGAAGAATTTTCTGGTGATATATTATTATCAGTACTTGTACTATCATTAACACTATTGTGATTATCACCAACAATTTTTTTCGCAATATTACGGGCATCTTCTAATTTACCATTCATTTTTAAACCAACAATTTGTAAAGCCAATTCTATTAATTGTCTATCTGTTTCATCTATATAAGTGAAAATGACTTTCTTGCTTGGATGAATATTCTCTTGAATATGATAATCATTTACGGCATTTAAGTTATTTGGGTCAGTAATTGTGACAAAGACTTGACCTGCTGTTGTTGCAGGAGGTAAATATGTAACTATAGTAGATTCGTTCCAACATTGAGTTGATAAGGCTAAATTATTACCAAATTTTACCATTAGACTTTGTTTAAAATTTGACCCCAATAAAGTGACCTCAATGCCACCGTTGATAGGACCCTTAGATGGAATAACACGTTGAATTGATGGATCTGTTGAATTAATATTAAGATTATTGAGTGCTGTTGAGCTATTAAGATTCTGTAAATGGATTAAAGATGGTGTTGTTGATATAAGATTTAAATGAGATCTTTTCCTTGGGTTTAACATATTATTATTATTATTATTGTTAGTTGTTGATGATGATGGTAAATGATTTAACTGTGTATTCATTACAGAATTAGTAGTTGCCGATGATGAATAACTTTGATAATTACTAATATATTCACTAGTGAATGATTCAGAACCATCTTCACTCAAAGACGTTGGAGAAGGTATTATTTTTGTTCTTAACAAAAGGTTATTATTATATGGTGTTGCGGATTCGTTTACATTAGTTGTACTGCTACTGTTGTTATTTGACAAAGTCGGTACAGAATTATCATTTGAAAATTGATGACTGGTTTTTGAACTGGATGGTTTTTTATCAGTGATAATAATTGGATCAGAAATTTTTTTTGCCAAAATATTATTTTTTGAATCAGATAAGAGTAATAATAATCTGAACCCATTATTTGCCTTATGGTGTCGACAATAACAAACGATTCTTGTGATCAAAGTGAATTGATTATCCTTAATAATTAATAGTTGTTTGTTGTTGAAGATAATTGCATTTCTATTTGGATTATCACACCACAGCATATTATCACTTAAACCAGATTTCCTTCTCGAGGCTCGTCTTTGTTCTCTTTTCACACATTTTAAGCAAACTTTTATCGTATTATTGATGTTATTGTCATTATCATTATCACCAGAATGGTTTGGTATTAAGAAAGCATTTAGAAAAAGTAACTGATCCGTAAAACTTTGAGGATAACTGTTTATATCTTTGTTTAAATAAAATTTTTGTCTTGATATGGAATTCGTTGGTAGATGAACCATAAACTTATCTATCGAAGGTGATATCTTTAAATTTAATTTAAGTTGATTTTCCACTCTTGTAATGTTAGGTAATCCATTAATGGTTAATTTATGAGGTAAAGAGTCTTCATCTAAATTTATTAAATTGGATAAATCCAATGTATTATCTGAATTTATACTAAATAAACTCACTCTAGAAGACGATGTTGTTGTAGGAACATTTTCATAAACTTGATCTTTAATCGGATCGGTCCTACCAAACACAATAGTATTATCAATCAGGGACTGAAACTTAGATTGACTATCATCCGAAGAACTATTATTCTTTATTGTTGTCATAGTAACATTCGTCATATTTTCATTTATAATCGGGTTGTTACCCGGAGTACCAAATCCAGAATCAATCATATCGTATAAATTCAACAGCGAGTCAGCACCGCCGGCACCCGCCTGACGTATTTCAGCATTATGGTCATAATTATTAGAGCCTAGGCTTATAATAGAGTTGTCAAATAAGTCATTATTATCCAAATTTAAGAAATTCAGATCTTCATTTTCAATTTCATTTTCGTTGTCATTTTCAGAGCCAGATGTAGAAACGGCAGTCTGTCCCATCGAGAAATGAATATTCATGTGCGTTTCAACCTTCATATTAGCAGTTTAAAAGTACTTTTTTTCCTTTCTCGAGACAACATAAAACGTTCCTATGTACCTGTCATCAATATCCGTCAATTTTCCTCTATATATATATATATATATATATCTAAATAGGATTCTCCGATGGCGGTTTTTTTTTCGCGCTCAACAACGAAAATTCCGAACGGCGCGCAATTTTGTTGAGTTTTCTGTCGCTGCAAACGGCGGCCGTTGAGAGTGAGGCAAAGTGATACAGCCGTGTCTTTTGTCAAAAACTGAAAAATTTTTTAGTTTTTTGCGATGAGTTTCTGATATTTATAGAGGAATAGTGCAGAGACAAGGAAAGTAGTATATTTATATTTATAGAGAGTAAGTAAAGTATGTCTGCTGCTGATAAGGATCCAATTGCTACTGAGGTGACAACTCCTACTCCAAAGTTGTATGCCCCTCATCCAGATGTCACGAGGGTTATTGGTAATATTTATTTGAGTGGTATACAGCCGATAGTGGATCATTCTCCATTGAAGGCTCAATATAATATTACGTATATTCTTTCTGTCATCAAGTTTAATACTATTCCGGAATATCTGATTAGAAAAGGTTATACGTTGAAGAATATTCCTATTGATGATAACGACACGGAAGATATATTACAATATTTTAATGAAACCAATAAATTCATAGACCATTGTCTTTTCCCTAATGAAATTGAATATTCGCCAGAAAAAGTCGATTTTAAGAAAAAACCACAACGTGGTTCTATTTTGGTCCATTGTCAAGCAGGTACCTCGAGATCCGTTTCTTTTATCATTGCATATCTGATGTATCGTTATAAACTGTCATTAAATCAAGCGTTGTATGCCGTTAAACGTAGAAGAGATAATATTGAACCAAATGAAAATTTTATGGAACAGTTACGTATTTTTGAAAAAATGGGATCTGGTTTCATTGATTATAATAATGAAAAAATATATAAGATTTGGAAACTAGAAAATTTGTCAAAATTGCAAAATTATGAAATTGATGATACTTTATATTCAAATGATAATGAAGATGAATCAAAAGCCCTTATCAATGAAAAAGATGTGACTGCAGTTAGATGTAAGAAATGTAGACATAGATTAGCATTATCAACAAGTTTTATTGATCATGTACCACCAAGTAAAGAATCTTCAGAAGGTCATTTTATTAGAAAAGCTGCAAATTCTAATAGAGTCATCGATATTCAGGAGTCACAATCGACTTGTTCTCATTATTTTACTGAGCCGTTACCTTGGATGAAACAAGAGTTATCAAAACAAGAATTAGAAGGTAAGTTTATGTGTCCAGGTTGTTCAATGAAAATTGGTGCTTATAATTGGAAAGGTTCGAGATGTAGTTGTGGTAAATGGGTTATTCCTGCTATACATTTACAAACTAACAGAGTTGATCGTTTCCCATTAAATAAAACTAATTTACCAAATATTGTAAACTTCAAAAGTTCTAATTAATAAGAACCATTTTCTTTTTATATGCTAATATATTTATACCCCCTATATATCAGGAGATCTTCTCCCCATGCAAAAAATAAAATAATAGATTATATCATTTTACCAATTCGAATCATCTTTGATATCTGCTCTACTAAATTCTTCATACGTACTATTCTCTTCCTCTTCTTCAATATTCTCATTTAAATCTTTTAAGAATGAGTTGTAATTATTTGCAAATGAATCTATCCTTCTTTCTCCAACTTGTTCAGTCTCATCTTCGTCTTCGTCGTCATCATAATAAACGTTAGCGTCGTCATCATAATATTCATCATCTTCTTCCTCTTCCTCTTCCTCTTGTATTTGTTGACTTACTTCATCCATTCTTTCACTGTTATTAATTGACTCATGAAACCTAAAATTCAACTGTTCTTCGTCTAAACGTTCAGTAGAGTTATTTTCTCCAACTACGTTATTATTATATGTAACACCTGCGTTTTCATCTTCAGGTTCCTCGGGCCTGTTAGGTGATAGAAGTTCATCTAACAACCTAAATCTCGTTATATTACTCTCACCAAATGGATTCCCAAAGTTATCTTTTGTGTCTTTTTTCTTACTCTTGTTGTCATCCACTAAACCTATAGGCTTCAAGTATCCCATGCCCAACGTTTTAATTTCATTTCTTTTTCTTTGTTCTGACTGAAGCTCTATTTCAAATCTATTTATTCTTCCAAACCTATCTGTTGCCAGTATTTTAGGTTCAGAACTGCATACATCATAAGAAGACAATAATGGCAACTGAATACCATTTTGTTCACGCTCTCCGTCAGAACTGCCGCCCATTCCAAAATCTCCAAATCCATTGATTCTTTCGCCATTCAATCCAGTATTTTTGTTATTTGCATTCCTTCTACTAATCATACCCGCTATTCCGCTTCTACCATCATTATTACTCGAACTATTGTGACTATTTTGAGATTCCAACATCGATGCTTTGATCTCTTGAAATATCGGTAAAGAGGCCAATGAACCATAGCTTTGGTTGTAGTTATATCCCATCTTTTTTTCAATAATTCAATATATTAGTAGTCGATCGGTAATTGGTTGCACAAGCAAATATTATGACTTTAGCTCATCATCCTTATTGTTTTATATTCGATCTTTTTTTTTTATTTACTTGTTTGCCTATTTTGGTGATACCCAAATATTTTTTTTTCACCTTTGAAAAACAATTTATAATAATGGATGTTGACCATACTATAGTCAAAAAAAAAGAAAACTCTTTTAAATCATTAAAAATATGTTACAGGTATATATATATCTATATGTGTGTTTGGTGAAATATTTGTTCTGTATTATCATTTACATACTCTCTTGATTAAATTCTCAGAATCACCCTCCGTCCATTCTCTTAATCTCTTTTGTGTTTTGATAACCTCGACATAACCAAGCAGTAATTCTTCGTTATTCAGTTTTTGTTCTTCTAATATCAATTTTCTCTTTAGTTGCTTGTTGTTATGGTCATTATATTGCGAAGCTGAGTTGATGTCATTTAACGACCTATCAATTTTTAACTTGTGCATTTCAACGTTTGAAATAGCACCAAATCTCGTAATTAATGCTGAAGCACCATTATCGATTCTTTGAATTTTGTAGTAGATGGAATTTATCATTGAGTTCATGTTAGCATTCAAATATGGTAAATTCATCAAATTTCCTAACCATTCAATGACACCTCTCATTTTCAATAAATTGACATCCTCGCTACTCTTGATACCATCCTCTAAGGTTTTGAGAACCCAAGATAATTGTGCATAGTAAAAATCAAAATTAATATCCGGTTTTTGTGGAGATATTAATTCCAGTAGCATAGGAATATCATTTGGCCTAATTAATGGACCACTTAAAATCCAACGGTAGGCTTTTTCATATAATGGAGTAGCTGGACGAAGTAAAATATCACAAATACGTGCAATTGAAAACCAGATAACTGGTGCAATCATTGATTTTCCATTTCTCGTAGTCTCGAAAGTATACACTATTTTTTTCAGCAAAAGTTTGAAAATGTTACCATCTTTAAATTGTTGGTTATCTTCCAATGAGTACATCATTTCAGTCAAAATTGCAAGGGAAATTTTCAGAAGTCTCTCATCATTGTCACCCAAAGAACATATTATTAGCTGGAATAATTTAGCATTTAAGAATTTTTTGACTTCAAAAATATTTTTCTTGACAGTACTTTCTTTATCATCAGCTGTCGAGGATACATCATATCTGACTAATTCTTTGTTATGAAGAGACGTTAAGATTAAAAAAACCGGATCATATATGGTACCAAGGGTCCCATTCAATAACAGCCTTTGTGATGTCTTGAAGAATTTTGTCAATTTCGTCCATGAACCAGCATTTTCCATTTTTAAACTTGGAACTGAAGGTCTATCAATTTTATAATTGGTAATAGTATTCTCAATATAATCTTTTCTTAATGTCAATATTAATCCTTCCCTTTCTTGTGTAATTAGTTTTGTCTTCCCGATTAATTCTAATGTTTCTTCCTCATTGCTTTCCAAGAAATCCCACGTGTAAATACTGTTTGTCCAAGATATCGATAACTTAGATTCGATAATCTCAAGCATCTCTAGAATCAATCTGTCAGTCGCAGAAATAGTACCAGAATACATTGTCAATAATTTCGTTTGAACGATACTGTTGCAACTCGAGGATGGATCTTTTTTGAATAATGAGTAGATACAACTAATATTGCAGTAACGAATAAATTCATCAACCACATTGTTATCGTTGATCAAAGGACTATTCTCATTATTTAACAAAAACTGAATCATTTTGTTTGACTCAATGGTCTTTGCGTTACCACTTAATACAACTAATATCGCATATTCCATAACAATGGCATTCGACACCCAATGGCTGTTGAATATAACTTCTAATTGGGAATTTAGAATATTATTGTTGACTTTGCTCCAAATGTTGGTCTTTTCAATAAGGTTCCTGAAAGATTCAAGGACCAAAATGTATTTATTCGTTAGTTCCGTACGATCAGAGAAGATTCTTGTAGTATACAATGCCATCTTTCCTAACCACTTGACGATGTAGTCTTCTTCGAGATTCCCCATTGAAACAACAACATCGATAACTAAATTAGAAAACTTATGATCGCAATCCGTTGTTAAATAATAAACGAGATCATTTCTTTGTTTATCATTTAAAAATTTGCCTTCATTTAAGCCAAATAATTTAATGCATTTGCCAAAATTGTTATGATCGAAAGTCTTGTATGATTCGTAACATAAAAGCGTGATTTTTTGAACGAAGTTGGCAACAAGTTCACTCTCATCGATAAACTTGGAAATACCAATAGCAATACATACAGAAATATTCAAATTATCAACTTTTTCAATTTGAGAGATAATTTTGTCTAACTTGAAGTATTCAGAATCAAAGAAAGACTCCAAGACTGGAATAAATTTATCACTTCTCAAAATGAAAGGCAGTAAAACATCTGCATCAAATGAATTAACTCTGTTACATTCAATAAAGTTACTCAATAAATTTTCAACAGATGGGCTAGCATTTTCTAAAAGCTTAAAAAGGAAAGAGAACTCAATCTTTGTGTCTTTCGATATGTACAGTTTTTGTAACATGTTTTGCAGAATTTCCTGAGAAAATGTAATATTCATAGTTTGCAGTAATATTAGCGTATGCTCGATGGTTAAAGAGTCGATCAAGGATGCAATCAATGATCCAAATATAGGTAATTTGACTGCCTCTAATAATATTTCAGATTTTACTAACCAGTTAAATGTGAAATTTTCAAAATCCCCTTCACCTGATTTATTGACATCGGAGAGTCCTGTCGATATTTGTAATAATGTTTCTATCATAAAAGCAGATTTCTCTTTGATTACATCATCCGCGTCAGCTGATGTGATATTATCGAAAAGTGGTTCATAAATAGGCTGTGCCATTAATTCAAATGATTCATCATTAAAGACATAGCTTGCAATTTTAGACGATAGATCATCAACAGTTGTCTTAAAATTCTTGTCAAATTTAATTGAATTATCTTTAATTAGTTGCTTTAGTCTGAATATCAAACCAATCACATCTAATTCATCAACTGGAAATCTACTAACTGATTTCATTTTTGAAAATGGTAAAAGTGTAATGTATTGGAAAAAAGAGGAATCAGTAACAGAAGTCAGTAGATATTGTGAATCGCCCAAAGTTTCGTTATGATTACCATCAATATTTAAATAGAGGTCAATGTCAGCTTCTGGAATGCCTTCAAGGTATGTATTTGCAATATTTTGAATGCCTAAAGTGGACTCACCAATGATAGTCAAATTTCTTAGAAATACACAAAGCCATTTACTAATTAAATCGATATTGTCTGTTTTATCGACAAACTTCCATTGTTCTGCTAAAGCCATAACAAAAGGTGATATGTGATCAAATTTTTGAGCCATGTCAACATACTTGTATGGTGTCCTAATACAACGTGATATACTTTCATCGATGAGTTTCCAAATTTTATTTAATTCAGACGCGCCATCATGTGAAAACATAACTACTTGTAAACTGTTGATTAATGCTAATATAGGAGATGCTAATAGTGTATCATTGAAAATGACGGTACCACGTAACAATTCTTTCAATAATTTACCAATCTTTAGTGATATGACTGTTGTTGCATTCTTTGATGATGAAAGTTTTAGTAGTGAACTAAACAATGATATTTCATTAGCACTGAAATTCCACCATTTCATTTGAGTACCATTAAATCCTTGATACTGTAAGAAATTATCTAAAATTGTTAAATCTATACCAGAAAACGAATTCATTTGCATAATGTCAGTGTAAATATTTTGAGTTGGTAAGGAAATAGAAAAGAAATTTGGAAAGCACTGACTATAATGTTTTAATATTATTGTTAATGATAGTGCTAGAATTTTATTTTCTTTATTCGATGAGTATAGTTGTGATAATGCGGTAGTAAAGGTCGCTAATTCGGGTATATTGGTCAAGAATGTTGAACTAATAATTGGTTTGGCTGAGCTCCATCCTTTTTTTGAATACAACTTCAATACAGACTCTAATTTTTGAAAAGCAAAGACAATCAATTGACATGCAAGCTGTCTGATTATCAACGAGTCATGCTGTAAGGCTTTTGTTAAAGAAGACTTGGTTAGTGATGATGGAATAATATTTTCAATGATTAAATGTGTTGCTGGAGTCATATCAGTTTCAATAGTCTGAATAAACTCTGGAATTTCTAAATTTATAATTCTTCCTAGGAGTAATGTCATACCAAACCAATAGGATGTCATTTTTGGATCGTGTGAACCCGAAGAGGCTAAATATGTACAATACGGAGTTACTAATTCCGGAGTATGTTTTAATACTTTCATAACAGTAGCTGATTGTAGTTCATCTTCCCAAGGTTTAAACATTTTCAACATGTTGAACAATAATTTATTATGAATTTTAAATTCTTTTTGATGGATTAATACCGGGACACCAGTATTAGTACCTGTGATTGGGGATTCAGTGAAAAAAACACAATTATCTGGATATGCGATACTCGATTCTGGTATACTACCATATGTAACAAAAAACTCATTAACTTTTTTAACAAGATCCTTATTTGAAGAATAATAAAAAAAATGAAGTTTTGACAAGGCCAGTTCATTTAAGATTTTACATTTAGTCATTCTCTTGAATATTTTCTCCTTTAGAATACAATCTATGAATACTGATATTGTTCTCTCCATGAGTTCTACTGAATCTACTTTATCCATGTATTTAAACCAGTTTGCCATAATTTTAGAGTTATCCGTAAGTAACTCTTTTCTTGCTAAAGATGATGTCTTTTCAATTAACAAGATCCAAAATTCAATAAACGTTGATCTCATGGATTTATAGTTTTTTTTAGTTGACGATACAGGTTCATCTTTGCCCTCTAATTCAGATTTGGTTGGAATTAGGATCCTTGGTAAACTTGGTAAAGATAAATCAAAATATGAGATAAAATCCTCTATATGTTGGGCATCGTTATAAAGGATTATTTCTTTCATTAATCTTATAGTTGGATTGGTGATCTGTGCTCGTTGGTTATTTAGACCTCTATAAAGGACCTTGACATAATTAGTCAATATTTGTCTAATCAAAGCACTTCCATATTCTAAGGTGGAAGGGTGGGAGCCCAAGATTCTGATGGTTTTAATCAAAGTAGAAGTGGAATGTGAAGTCTTAGCATGATTATTAACTTGTGCATAATAAGACCAGGTTTGAATAACTTGATTACCAAAGCCTCTTTGGAAAAATAGTATAATTTCTTTATAATCTCTTGAACCGGTACGTCTGTCAGCTTCTAGGATTGCTACAATTTTCTCCAGGTTTTCTAAGATACCATTATCAACCTCATTTCCTTGCGTATACTTATCCTTCTTGTTGTCATTGCTGTAACCATTCCTTGGCGCAGATCTTTTAAAATTGCTCTGCATGATCACTTATATCAGTATAGATGATGATGGTCTCTTTAACAAAAGGTACTGTTAATTCTTTATTATCATCATAGCATTAATATATCTATATACATTAAATTCTCGATGCGATGAGATGAATAAAATAGAAAATTTTTCGCATCGTTCGAAGCGACTGAAAAGAATCAAAAGGCATTGAAATCAAGGGAATACATCAATTATTAGTAGTTGAGACTGAACAAATGGACACTGTAACAGCAAAAGAAGAGGACTATGCTTACTATATTTAATCGATCGGTGATAAGGGGGAACCAGGTGTTTCAGAGATGTAGGTTGTATTCACAGGCAGCCCGTAGTGTAGCGGTTAAGCGTTCTAGATTGGACAAATCACTAGTTAAAACACTGGTATGGGCTATTATATTTGGGTCTTTGGTGACAAATGTTGTGGACAGAAGACATAGATTGGATGATATGGAAAATCGATATGGTTTGAAGATAGATATATTACAAAATTTGATATCCAGGGTAAAGAATGGCGATGAGACTATTTCTGATGAGCGAGTCAAAGAGGAATTGAAGCTGGTTAATAAATTGTTTGTTCAAGATAAAAGTTTGGGCACTATTGAAGTAGAAAAGCTACTCTCAACCATACCAAAGTTAAATGGAACAGAAAATTACAAGAAAATGGAAGATGAATCGTTGGAAGATATATGGAAGGGAATCATGGATGATATTAATGATGAGAGACCCGTCATAAGTAAAGCAGAGAAGAAAAGGCAAGAGAAGCTAATTAATACGGAAGATATCATCCTAGATAAACAAGTACTGGATGAGATTAAAGCAAATGAACTCAAGGAGAAATCTAATAGATTCGTTCAAAGTACAAAGGAACATGTTATAGTTGAGAATCCAGGTGATTTGAGCAGCTCCGCTAAATTCTTGTGAATACAAAGCTACAGTATAAAAATATATAAATATTCGATATAAAGAAAATAAAAGTGTACAAGGATTTCATAGACAGTAAATATCTGAATCCATTCACTATTGTAACGTCTCTCTGAAGGAAAAATCATTGTTTATGAAAAGTCATTGTGTCTGCATTATTAATCATTAAGTATTATTACATAATCGTTCGTATATTCATAAATTCGATGAATCCGACTCATTTTGTTTGGGGCTCTTATCTAAATCGGTTAATTGGTGGTTAACATTCAAGCTGTCGGAAGATATTCCTTTATTAGACTCTGAATCTTTTGCAATTGATAGCTCCGCGCTAAAATTTGTAGGTGAGGCTTTATTGCTCTCACTCTCTTTCAGCTTGTTGACCTGTTTACTGTCATTTTGAGTTGTAACAGAAGGCGCAGATATCGAATGAAATGATGATGCTTCAGGAGAATGATGATGACTAGGAGAATATTGTGCCCTGGTATTCGCAGGTGTTGTGTGTTGGCTTGGTAAAGCAGAATTTGGTGATCTTGTGTTATTACTGTCACTGTACGTAGGAACAGCCACTTTATATCTTGGCGATATATTCTCAGGTCTAGATGTGGTTGGTAATTTTCCAGGCGATTTACGATTAAAATTGGTTAGGCTGCTATTATTATTATTACTATGTGTCGGACTTTGGTTCGATTGTTGCATCAATGGTGAATTTGATGGTAAGCCTGAAAATGATTGGAAAATATCAGAGCCAGTATTTTTCGCTTGGGTTAAAGGTGATGCTGAACCTTGATCTGTCATCGCAGGGGATCCATTATTAAATTGTCCCTGTTGTTGCTGCTGTTGTTTAAATATTTGAGATTGTGAGCTCAATTGCTTGAAATCTGTATTTTGTGATACCGAAGTGGGCTCGTCAGTCAGTAACCCTGGTATCTGAGCAAGGAGCATGTGTATATTATTCAAAGCGTTTTGTAATTTTTCAAATGATTTAGAACGAACCCTTAAAACCCAAATGTAATTACGCATTAAATCTCTAAAAATTATAGATTCCTCTTTTGTTGGTGCTGTAACATATAATAAACCGGCAAATGTCCCTATTAACATCAAATTACCAGTGGAAGAAGCGTACCAAAATGAATTTATATGCTCATTCTTTAGATCACCTACAAATTCAATGGCAGCTATTAATCTTGTTCTTGCGGCTGTTCGACATACCTGGACTAATTCCTTTGGTGTGTTAGAGGTCAAAGATGAAATTATTTTTCTATGTAACGTTATCTCAGCAGCAAAATATGTTAATGTTAACGTTGCATTAACATTAAATTTTTTGGGTTTAAAATTATTCATAGATAATTGTGGAGGTAGTGAATGATACCATTCTCTTAATTTTAATTGTAATGGTTTTGCTAATTTTAGTACTTGCTCGATATTTGTATTGACGTGAATTGCGCCTTCCGTGTAAAATGTGTCCATAATTTCCCCCAGAATAATACTTAGTGATACCATTTGTTGAAACATCAAGGTTCCGTTATAATAATCTTCTTTAGTCAATGACATGTCAAAAAGACCTAGATTACCGGTGCCGATATTAAAAGAAGTACCTGAAGAGACACCTTTAGGCATGCCCGCCGTTGTAGATGGTATTCCAGTAGATGAAGTTGATGAAGTGGAATTGTCATTTACTGAAGATGATGAACTATTGACATCTATTACTGGTGAACTCGATGGGAAATCATCTCTTCTTAATATATCAACCATCCAATTTCTTCCTAGGATTAAATGAGAATGACGACCTTCAATCAATGAGGTCCACTTATCCATAGACCAAACAGCCCATGCTAGCCTTTTCCTTAAATCCTTTTCCCACTTAGGTAGCTTCCAATCTTGGCAACTTACACCAAGTCCCAATTCCTCAGCTAACGCAACAACATTCGAACAGAGTACCCAATTATTTGGTTGCTCACTTCTGCATTGGAGTATTAATAAACCTGTTTGGATCATGCTTAATTTTGGCCTTTCAATTCTCTCAAAAAATGTCTTGAATGCAATATCATTTAGTTGAGTAACTACGTCAGGCTTTGAAAAGCCAATTAATTTTGGATGAAAGTCCCACCATTGCAAAGCCAAAGAGTAAATCGAAGCAAGTAATGGGGCAGTAAGTTCTCTATATGATCTCGAGTATTTTTCTAAGAATACACGTTCGTGAAGTATTGGGAAATAAGGGTGAATTAACTTGAAAAAAATTTCAACAAGTAATTTACCATGTGGGTAAATAAGACGTTCTACGACATCAACTTGTTGCTCTTGCTCGATATATAGGTTCTGATTATAGTCGTCACGAAGCAAAAATTGAACTTTTGGAGCGACTTTTCTTAATGACAGTGATTTTGAGATTTGAATTTGATCTGTATTATCCAATTCGATGCGATTAATTAGATTTAAATCATAAATAGACGTGGTGCCAACATAGAATGAGGAACGAGGATACCGTATTTGCTGTTGGTGTTGTTGGGGAGGTATTTGTGAATATTGCTGTTGGTGTGGCTGTGCTTGCTGTTGATGTTTTACCTGTGGAACAAACGCTGCTGATGGATCATCAAAATGGTGTGGAGTTGATATGGAATTGCTCAGAGATTGTAAAAAGTTGGAATACATTGATGTATTTGATTCCGCTTTCTGTTTCTTTTGCTGAGGTTGAGAGTCCTGTTCCGAGGGTCTCTTTGTCATTTCGTTCAATTGACCATTTATGAAAGTACATTTCATTCTCTTGGTTTCGCATTCAATACAATTACCTAAGTCAGGTACATATATACATGCTGTATTATTTCTTGTACAATTATCACATGATTTAGTACGATTATTTGTTGTCTGATTCTCTGGAGCAGAATCTGATCTTGTGATCGCTGTTTGATAATGTTGTAGAAGCATATCTAGATTCTCCTTCGTGCTAGATTTCTTTTCATCATTACTACTGCTACTTGAAATATTATTGTTGGTATCGTTATTACTTGTTGTAGCGTTATCATTGTCAAATCGTGAAATGATATGTGACTGTTCATTCGCAAGGTTTTGCAGTAGCGTTGAGTAATTATCTGCAAAATTCAACAGGTCCGAATTAGAATCCTTCTGTAATTTATCCTTCTTCTCAAGCGATGTAGGGTCCACTGACTCTTTGTTTCCATTGGTTATTGGGGTAGCCTTGTTTGAAGAATTCCACGGTTCACCATCGGAATTGGCTGTATTATTGTTGTTGTTAGTAGACATGGCAGATACGGTCTAGAAACTAAAGTAAACAGTAATTATATCTGCTTCTGTCAGTAGACTTTACTATCCCTATCGTCGTATCTATACTTGACTTTCTAGTCTGATATGAAATGCTTTTCACAGCCAACAAGAAAATATTCGATCATTACCCGGTGAAAAAATTATATCAATTATATAACAATAAAGAGATGGAATAACCATTTGAAGACGTTTCTGTAAAGAGAAGATCAGGAGTATTTAAACACACGATGGGTGATTGGAGAGAGGCCAAGGATGCCACTGGAAAGGTTTACTACTATAATACTGTCACAAGGCAGTCTACTTGGAATAAACCAGCGGAACTAGATGCTAAGAAATTTGATAATTCTGCAGACTGGAGAGCTGGGAAAACAAAAGATGGGAGGGTTTATTACTACAATATCAAGACAAAAGAATCAAGATGGGACTTACCTCAGGGTGTAGTAATCCCTCAGCAAGACGAGTCTGTTTCTAAAGTCGTTGAATCGGATAAGAAATCTGCAGATTCGGATCAAACAAAATCACAATCAGAAGCCAAATCTGTATCGACGACAGCCCAGAAGCCACAGAAACAGGTAATTGCAGAAGGGGAGAAAGCATACGTTGATAGATCATTGGTTCTTAATGTGCAAACTAAGCCTAAGGAAGAAGCGCAGGAAGATTTTTTGCAGATGCTTAAAGATAACCAAGTTGATGCAACCTGGTCTTTTAGTAAAATCATTGCGGAATTTGCTGCTAGGGACCCACGATACTGGGAAGTTGACAATGATCCCCTATGGAAACAATCCATGTTTGAAAAATATTTATCTACAAGAACTGAGGATCAGTTGTTGAAAGAGCATAATGAAATTAGTAAGTTTGAGGATGCATTCGTGGCAATGTTAAAAACTAAACCTATCTTTTACTATACAAGATGGCCTACAGCAAGGAAGATGATAGCCGAAGAACCCATCTATAAGCATTCTGTTGTTAATGAAAAAATTAAGAAAAATTCATACTTGCAATACGTTAATAAGTTGAAAGAGCAATATGAGCAAGAACAATCGCAACTGAAAGAAATAGCATTAAAAGAATTAAGAGATTACTTAAGTAGTATATTGGTGAGCTCACCAAAAATAACATGGCAAGGGCTAATGAACGGCTATTTATTTGACAAGAATAAAAGATATATGGCAAACAAACATTTTGAAATTTTATCACATGAAGATGTATTGATTGAGTACCTAGCTCTTCTGAAAAAGAAGGAAGATAGTATGGAAAGTCAACTGCAGACTTTGAATGAGAAATGTTATACCCGTGATAGAATTGCAAGAGATAACTATAAAAAATTACTTGCCGGTATTAATATAAAATCTGATTCAAAATGGTCCGATATATATCCTAAAATTAAAAATGAGACAAGCTTCCTGAATTTATTAGGGAGGAATGGTTCCAATGCCATTGATTTATTTATGGATATTGTCGATGAAAAATATATAACGCTCAGTGGACAAAGGTCTATTGCACAGCAAATTTTGATAAGTGCAAATTTTGAGTGGAGTAAAGAAGTTGAATCTCAAGCTGCCACTATTGAAAATATACTGTCGAAAGCGCCACAGTTAACCGAGTTATCTGAGCATGATATCCAGCTGATAACAAGACAAATTATAAAATTACAAAAGGACAAAGAATTGGAGAAATTAGAGCTTGAACGAAAAAGGAATATACAGCGGGCCAATTTCTTCAAAACAATGTTACAAAGGCATTATTCGAGGATTAAACCGGTGGGTACATGGGAAAAGTCCAGAAAAATATTTGAAAATACAATTGAATTCAAGGAATTGGGTGATGATGAAAATACAAGGAAAGCGATATTTGAATCAGTAATGGAAGAAATAAAAACAGCTCAAAGAGATGTAAAACCTGTAATAGTACCGACGTCATCAAATCAGCAGCAACAACAGCAAGCGGCCAAGCGAAATAAGAGACCATTGAGTTCTGCATTGGAACTGGATTATTAGTTTATTAATTCTATATAGTCTATTTACATGAATTTTTTTTAATGATTCTTATGTTAACGCTCTTTAAGTAAAGATTCTGGTAATCTTTGTGCATTTCCTTTTTGAAATTCAATCAACCTTAACTTTTCATTTTTAACAAAGTTGCCAAATTCATCAACGGTATCAGCATCGTAAGCACCACCGTTTTTCATTGTAATCTTACAAATTTTTTCATATTCTATTAGCCAATTAACCCAAGATAATCCACCCAGAAATGAGGAACCAAGATTAGCTTCTCTAAAAGGTAACTCTTTAGTCATTTCAACGTCAGTAATTCCTACACATTCACTCAATAAAAAATCTTGATTATCTGGAATAAATGAATTGAATCTATTTTGCCAATCATCAGATATGTCTATGAATTTAGTATTTTGCAAATCATTATTATCATCATATGCATCTAGAGTACTTTGAAGAATTCTTTTTGTAACTATTTGACTTAGTCTATTCATAATTTTTCCCGATTTAAGTTTCAATCTACTCTCAGGAGACCCTTTTTGGAAAGTATTTCGTAATGGAGCTCTAACTGGGGTTAATTGGGTCCAGTATTTTTGTACTTCATGTGGTGAAGATATTACAACACCAAAATTAGGATTTGAAGTATTATTTTCTGTCCCAGAAGTGATTAGACTATCTCTTTTCAAAAGGCCAAAAAGAAGTTGTTCATATAAGTTTAATTTTAATATTTTTGTAAACGCAGATTTATCAGTGCCATCAAATAATGTATCTCTGGGTCTTTGAACAATGTAAAAATCACTTTTATGTTTCTTTAGTAAAGATTTTTCTACCTCATCTAATGTTTCGTATACCCGTTCTGGATGCAACCCTGTCCATGAGCGATCATCCCTACTAGAACCTACATTGAAAGTACCCCATTCTTCTAGTTTTGGAATAGTAGCAGAAGAATCTAAACTAAATTTTGAGTAAGCAAATTCGGTTACATCTAACTGTACTGTACAAAGGGTAATTTTTCCTTTTTCCAATCTTAATTTTCTTAACTGGTCAATATATTCACAACGATTTATAATATTTGTTTTAAGTAACTGTTTTGAGTCCGCATGAGCATCTGATGCACCTAAAAGTAATCCTAATCGTTTTAGTGTTTTGGCATTACTTCTTCGACAAAACAAATCCAATGCTTCTAAAGGAGTTCGCGTCTTCACCCCTCTGATCATTGTTAATCTTGTTCCACTGGTGACTATATGTCAAAACATCATGTACTAAATTTTTCAGTTCCTGAATTATTTTTTTTTTTTTATTTAATATTGAAGACTTAGCCTACAGACAAAGCAGCTAAATTAGACAAGAGAACCATAAGCAGGATGAGTTTTGAGGCTACATTATCCTTTTCTTATTAAATTCTTGTATACGTTTCTAAGTTCTTGTATTACGATTTTTCATTAAAAAAAAAAATCGTATCTCAATAACGATGTACCAACCCTCTAGTAATCCCGATAACACGAATTGATGATACATAACCGTTTTCTCTTTTTGGTCGATTAAAGATGACAATTTGTGTCAGTGTCACAAATTCACAAAGAAATCTATAGCAAATGTATAGAAAGAAGCGTATACGTAACAAAAAATAATGGCAAAACTGACAAACCAGAAGAAGTCACCTGGAGATGACACCATTGCAGAGGCACAGGAAACGACAAGTCGTTATAAAGAATTGTAAAAGATTATTCAATAAATCAGCACATTCTGATACTAAGAAAACTAAAATAAGAAATCGCATAACGATTAGAAGTCATACGATGTCACAAGAAATTCAACCTAACCAACAGAGACTTCTCAACAGAATACAACGACGCCTACCAGAATCATACGAAGATCCAATGTTACATAAAAACACATTACTTGAGAAAAGTCTGAATTCTAAAAGAGAGTCTCTTCAATCCATGAGAACTGATCTTACAAAGAAGTTAGGGTATAAACCCAACCCTAAGTTAGCACCAACTACTTCAAAACCCGACCGGGAAGCAGTTAAAACCCTAACCGCTTCCCGACTCTACCACAAGTGGGTTGATGAATTTCTATAGAGGGCTTGGTATCCAACCCTAGGGCTTTTTATTTTTCCCAAAAACAAAAAAATTTTAAATATTTTTTAGTGTTGATTGTTTTGGGCTATTAAATTAATAAAAGTTAATATACGTTTTAGGGATTTAGTTTAACCATTGTTTGGTTTGGGTAAATCAAATTTAAAGTTAAACAATTGGTTACATATTCTAACAGATATTATAAGATACATAGCTGCTATTTTTAGTAAAGAGAATAAAATTTTTTCAGAAAAGATTATTTAGTAAACTCATCAAAAAAGCCTTATCCAGCTAGGGTTGCTTAAGTGGCAAAATAAAATCAAAAAAACCAAAAAAAAAAAATGTCAAAGGACACTAGCATATTAACGTCGAAACCTATCATGGTTAAATCAAATAGTGAAATGAATACATTACTTAGTCCCACGGCTTCACGAGCTGTGAAACCAAAATTAGTTACAGTATCAACATCAAAAGTACCTCAAAGAAGTCAATCTATTTCGAAAGTTTCGTTTCAGATACCTGATCCTGAAACTGCATCTCATCACCGTTATTCTATAAGTTGTATTCCAATAAAGGATAAGAAACAAGTGGTTAGTAATGAAGATGAGGAACAAGATGTCAAGGAAAAAAACTGTTCGGTTCATATGCCTGGAGATTTTGTTTATTTAGATGATATAGAACCAAGAAAGACAGCACCTGAGGAACCAGAAATTTTACCTAATGAAAAGAAAATAATCTATAAAAAATTACAAACATATCATGAGTCAGCTATCCCATTTACGGAATTTTTTAAACAAGAAGATGATAAAAAATTTCATATTTTACTTGCAGCCACTGGTTCTGTCGCTACGATCAAAATGCCATTGATTATTGATAAACTGTACAAAATTTATTCTCCAGAAAAGATAAGTATTCAATTAATTGTCACGAAACCAGCAGAACATTTTTTAAATAACTTAAAGATATCATCACAAGTTAAAATATGGAGAGATGAAGACTCTTTAGCAGATTGTCATAGTGAAACTCAATTATTTCATGAATTAAGACGTTGGGCAGACATTTTTTTAATTGCTCCATTATCTGCAAACACACTAGCTAAATTAGCCAACGGTATTTGTAACAATTTATTAACAAGTGTCTTTAGAGATTGGACGGATACATTAAGTACTCCCATACTCGTTGCTCCTGCTATGAATACTTTTATGTATATTAATCCAATGACAAAGAAACATTTATTAGCATTAAAGGAAAATTTCCCATTTATTGAAATTTTAAAACCTGTTGAAAAAGTACTAATATGCGGTGATATTGGTATGGGAGGTATGAGAGAGTGGACCGATGTGGTAGAGATTTTAAGGCGCAAGATCAAAGAAATACATAAGGCAAGAAATGAGGATGATGCGGATAAAGAGGATCAAGAAGATGCTGAAGAGATTGCTGTATTAAATGAAGAAGATGAGGATGAAAATGATGAAGACGACGATAAGCATGAAGATGAAGACGACGAAGACGACGACGACGACGACGATGACGACGACGATGATGACGACGACGACGATGACGACGATAATGAGGACTCGAGTATACTTGATTTGGATACAGACGCAGATCGAATAACCTTGGATACTACTCACTCAAAGACAGGCAACGATAAATATTTATAAACATGGGTACTGGGAAATATTTGGTTTATGTATTATATATATATTATTATTATTATTAATAAATACTATTATGGCAACCGGGTAAAGTCATGATATACGAATTATAATTTTCAATCCCAAAAAATCGTCGTTTCGTTGGTTGAGAATTAATTATAAGAGAACTGTTAACAAACCACCAATTGCAAAGGGGTGGTCTATAGACAAAAGAGTAACTAAAATACTATTATAATCACAACTTGCCAATAATGTCTTTTCTAGGTTTCGGTAATGCTCAACCACAATTAACTTCTGACCAAAAAATTAAGGCTGCAGAGACTGAATTAGATTTGGTTACTGATATGTTCAATAAATTAGTCGATAACTGTTACAAGAAATGTATTAACACTAGTTATAACGAAGCTGATTTGAATAAAACTGAATCTGCTTGTTTGGACAGATGTGTAGCGAAATATTTCGAAACAAACGTTCAAGTTGGTGAAAACATGCAAAAGATGGGTCAAACTTTCACTAATGCTGGCAAATTCTGAAAATATTTTTTATTTATCATGTATATAAAAAAAAAAAACTCAATAGTAATATAAATCATTATTTCACAAAATTTTTCTTCTTTTGTCTCCCCATTTCAACTTATATGTTTCAAAAATTTTGATTCAAATTGGTAATTTCCGTTTTGGGACATGTGAATATCACTATTGTCTTTTCTACGATGATTTGTTAGTCATGTAGTTTTTTACATCAATTTTATGAAAAGGAAAAACTACCATTATTTTAAATTTTTATTTAACTAGAAGAGATCCCAAATCAATTTTGTTTCTGATTTGGTTTAGTTTGATTTTTGAATTCTCGACGAGAAGGTGTCTAAAAAAATTTTTACAGATGGGTTGCACTGCAAGTACTCAATTACTAGACGATGAAAATGATCCTTTCTTGGAGAGTCAGAGAGCCAATGATGCCATTGAACAATCTTTACAACTAGAGAAACAAAAGGATAAAAATGAGATAAAATTATTGTTGCTTGGTGCTGGTGAAAGTGGTAAATCTACAGTGCTGAAGCAATTGAAATTGTTACATCAGGGTGGATTTTCACATCAGGAAAGATTGCAATATGGACAAGTTATTTGGGCTGACGCAATTCAATCCATGAAAATTTTAATTATTCAAGCCAGAAAATTAGGCATTGCACTGGATTGTGAAGATCCAATTAATCATAAGGATTTATTTGAAAACAAGAGAATATTGTTAAGTGTCAAGGCACTTGATTTCATTGATGCTAGTATTGCTGGTGGATCTGAGTTTTTAAACGATTATGTTTTGAAATATTCTGAAAGGTATGAAACAAAGAGACGTGTTCAAAGTACAGGTAAAGTCAAGGCATTTGATGAAGACCAACAGAAGGAAAAAATTTCCAAAATTGATGCAGGTGACGAGAACATTTTTGCAAGTAAAGATGATTCAATATTGAAATTGAACATAAATGAAATTTCAAAGAATTTAAATGAACCTGGTGATGAGACCATGTTCATTGAGAAAAAAGTATCACAAAAATCACCAATCAAGAGGAAAATGCTTTCAAAGAAAGACATTGCTAAGGCAATTAAAGAACTTTGGACCCAAGACAAAGGTATTAAACAGTGTTTTGCACGTTCAAATGAGTTTCAGTTGGAAGGATCTGCTTCATATTATTTTGATCATATTGATCAAATTGCTGAGCCAAATTACGTTTGCACAGATGAAGATATCTTAAGAGGTCGTATAAAGACTACGGGTATCACAGAAAATGAATTCACCATTGGATCATCCAAATTTAAAGTCCTTGATGCTGGTGGACAGAGATCTGAACGTAAGAAATGGATTCACAGTTTTCAAGGTATTACTGCTGTGTTATTTGTCCTTGCAATGAGCGAATACGATCAAATGTTATTTGAAGATGAACGAGTCAATAGAATGCACGAATCGATAATGTTATTTGATACTTTATTGAATTCGAAATGGTTTCGTGATACCCCATTTATCCTTTTCCTCAACAAAATGGATATATTTGATGATAAAGTTAAAAAAATGCCTATAAGAAAATATTTCCCTGATTACACTGGTAAAGTTGGTGACACTGAAGCAGGTATAAATTATTTTGAGAAAATTTTTATGAGTCTTAATAGATCAAATAAACCAATTTATGTCAAGAGAACTTGTGCGACAGATACCCAAACGATGAAATTTGTACTTAGTGCAGTAACAGATTTAATCATCCAACAAAACTTAAAAAAAAGTGGTATAATATGATGACAAAAGAAAACTATTTTAATGCAATAAAAATAAATATATATATATATATAGAACAATGAATATTTAATAAGTTTATGTATCTTTTTTTGTACTCAGTGAAATAGTACTGCTACTAGTTGTATCACTATTATTACTGTTATTTCTTAACTTTAAAATTGGTACATTTAGTAAAGATAATTTTTTTCTCGGTGTTAGCTTAATGTCATTTGATTTGAGTGTATTATTAGTAGTATTTGTTGTTGTAGTGAAACTGCTATCATTGGTTCTAGTTCTATTTACTTGAACCCCTTCTAATGACTGTTGATAACTTTCTTCGCCCAGGTTATCCAGAATAGTTTTATTATTCAATATAGTATCGTTATTAATAATATGTGCTGATGAATTTGATAGTTTTGAGATTAATTCATTATCAGCACTTTTCTCTTTGATTGGGGATCTTTCTGATCCTATAGCATTCAAAGTATTCAAAGTATTCATATTATTGATATTAACCATTTGTATATTTGAGGATGTTGTTGAATCCGAACGAGATAATGATGAAGACCTCGAAGAAGCTTCTGATGGCGATGATACCAATGATGAAGACGATCTCTTTGCCATAGTATTCCTTGGTGTGAAACTTTGGGTGACTATTGCTGTGGCTGATGGTCTTCTATTTGCGACAATGTTTGGTAACGGAGGTAATACCGTATTAAATGCGTATGATGCGGTTGATGTATATGGGGAATTCAATGTCAGCACTGGAGACGGACCTGCATCAAAAGTAGGTTTAGAATCCAATAATGGTGTTCTAAACGTACTAAAATTTGGTGTCTTTGTAAAATCAGATTGCAACAAATCTTTTTTCATTCTAGTAAATAATTTGGCAAAATCGAATGTTATTGATACTTCACTTGGTTTCCAGTTATAATTATCTTTCAAATCATCGTTAATTAATTTACCATCACGCAACAGCATCTGCATACATTGTAGACT
This sequence comes from Jamesozyma lodderae, assembly GCA_030571655.1. Classification (NCBI taxonomy): domain Eukaryota; kingdom Fungi; phylum Ascomycota; class Saccharomycetes; order Saccharomycetales; family Saccharomycetaceae; genus Jamesozyma; species Jamesozyma lodderae. The sequence continues at coordinate 76,462 of JAJLYF010000029.1, read as the reverse complement.
ACCGTACTCCAATGAAATATGTAATGGCGTCTCTCCATTGATATCAGGTATAGTCAGATCTGCACCAGCACCAATTAAAAGACTTAGACATTGAAAATAATCATGTATGCATGCCACATGAGTCGGAGTTCTACCATATTCTCCTCTTTGATTTATAAATTGTGGGAAATGTTGTAGTAACAAATGTGTAGTTTGTTCATGACCATTCATTAGCGCTAGGTGTACACATGTATTACCTTTAAAAGTTTTTGTAATTTCGTGTTTATCATGGCCTAACTGTATCAGATACACACAGATAAGATATCTACCATGAAAAGATGCATAATGTAACGAACTCCAACCATTCTTTGGGTCTGGATTTGTCAATATATCTGGATATCTTCGAAGCAATCTCTTGACCATTAGCAAATTACCAGAAATAATTGCTTCTCGTAAGCGTGCAGATGGTTCAGTTAACATATATTTTAGGTACAATAATATCTCGATCCTAACAAGACCGTTTTAGGTTCAGTGCTGTAATAGCTGGTGTTTATTATCCAGGATAACAATACAGATGATTCACGTTTCTGTTGTAACGGATCTTCTCATCATTTTATTTTTCAATTTTTATCCCTTGCATAATAAAGGAAGAATACGAAAGGCACTATCACAAGTAAAAGGATTAAGAGTTATGGCAATTCAAAGGCGTTCAAGGTTGCCTTATCTCTATTGGGAATGTCTTGAGGCTCTTGAATTGATACAATCCACTTTTTCAAGCCACCAGATCAGTTTCCAAATGACACTGCGAAGGTAATTTATTCGGATATTTCAAAGCACAATAACATCAATTAAATTTATAATGATGGAACTATCCCAATTAAAGACCTTGATGGCTAAATAAATCAGACTTATTGTTTATCTGGAGTGTCATTTTGCTCTATGAATTTCTCCTTATTGTACTATGAAAAATCGAAAAAAACGGCGTAACTGAAAATTGTGAATAGTAGTAAGCAAACATTTTTAAGTGAATGTAGATACTACTACGAGTGATCATAGATTAGAGAGTATACGAGCTGATATATTGAGATGGCAACAGTAGCGGTTAATTACAAATTCCAAACATTCAAAGTTAAGGTGGCTTCGAATTCAAACCTGACAGATGTCTTAGAGCAAAGTTTGGCTTATTTTAAAGTATCGACAGAGGATAAACGCTTTACACTATTACATCAAGACAAAGCTGTAGTTATGGATTTGCCATGGAGACTATTAAATCTTCCTGCTGGTGTGAAGCTAGATCTTACAGAGTTACCAGCTAACCACGACTCGGTGGCAAATTCTACGAAGAAAGATATGGTTGGCAAGCTGATAAGAATAAGATTTGACGTAAATAATGGATATGGTTCTGCCATTGAGCAACTGAGGACTACTGATAAATTTTCTGAAGTGTTACAAAAGGTCCAGGAGAAACAAAATTGGACTGGCTTGGGTACATCCTCAGTTATTAAAGTTCAAATATTTACGAAAATGTTTGATCTGAATGAAATTGAAGAGCAGTCTTTTGAGTCTTTGGGAATTAAGGATTCGTTATCCATTCGTATTACGTTACCAGATAGTAATAATAGCAATTCCGACATTAAAATCAAAAGTGCCATCACAACAAAAAAATCTTCAAATGAGAATGAAATAGAGTTAATCACTAAGCCAAAAGAGAGCAAAATTCATCATGAATTGCATAAACCCAAGGCATACATTCCTTCAGAAACGCCAATTTTGACTCAATTGCAAAAAGAATCAGAAAATGATGATGATGAACAGTATGATCTTACTGTAGAACACGCAAGAAGATATCAACAAATGCTATCAAAAAAGACAGGTTCCTTAGGAGGCCCATTAATGTCAAGAAGGTTAAGAGAAGAAAAAGAACTAGCGGAAAGAAAAAGATATGAACATAGTATCAAAGAATGTTTGATTAGAGTTAAATTTCCTGATTTAACATTTCTTGAAATTGTTTTTGAACCATCAGATACAATGGAAACTGTTTATCAGATGATTTCAGAAGCATTAATTAATGAATCATGGCACTTTTCTTTAAGCCAAACTCATCCACATCAAACTTTAGTAAGATCTAAAAATGACAAGTTAGTAGATGACCTAAATTTTGGTTCAAAGACAATATTACTGTTTGAGTTAATTAACTCGGAAACAAAGGGCCCATTTTTGAAAAATGGTTTAATGAAAGAAGCAAAGAAATTAATAGTAGAAGAAGCATTAACGGAGGATATCATTGAAGAGAAGAAACAGAAGGCAAACTCAACATCATCTGCAGGAAGTGGGAAAACCTTAAAAAAATTTCCAAAATGGTTAAAGTTGAGTAAGAAATGAAAATCATGAGTTTATTCTATATTTTTATTATTTACACGTATTTATATAACTTATATTTTCAACAAGTTTTGTGGGGTTAACATCCAGATATTTTATGTTCTCGATAACGTCATTAAAATCAATATCATATGGGTTTTCAAATTTTAATAAATATAAAATTTGTTGTATCAATAAATCGTAAGGATCACCAATTGAACAATCTTCGATCATTTTTTTGACATCACTTATACTTGAAAATTCCTTCCTGTCTTTGAAAGATACAAATGCTTCTACTCTTGCTTTGGCAAAATCCGTTGCTGATGGTTCTTTGTTTTTTCTCGATGCTAGCTGTTTCTTTGTCTCAAATACAACGAATTCTCTATTCAAACCCACTAAAATATATTTCAAAAATTTGAAATCGATTTGGATATTATGGTTATTTGACATGATGCTCAATATGGAAGGTATTGTTGGCCAGCTTCTCGATTTAATTAATGTACCAATGATTAAGTTGTAAAAATTATAATTTGGCATAATATTATCCACGTTTATCATTGTATTTATCACCCATTTAAGTTCAAATTTGGGAAGAGTCTCCAAATTAGCGATTTGATTTTTAACAAATTTTTTATAGTTAGCATAGTTTGAAAATTTCTCATACCTAGTCAATTCAACGGATGAGATAGTGTGGTAACTGTAATAAGTTTTGAAAATTTCATAGTATAAAAACTTAGATATATCGCGGCGATGGTACGTTGTTGGCGTTTTTATATTGGTATCGTCAGTATTTGTTATCGTTTCTTTTACTTCAAAAAGTCCATTGATAATTTTAAAGGAATTATTGAAATCATTATTGGCGTTATAATATTTTAACAGCTTTGTAAGAAAAGTCGAATTGTAATCTACATTCAAATCAGCCATTCTTTTTAAAATCATGCCTACTTTATCGTCATATTCCCTCTTTTTTTTGTTATTTTTAGTTGTTCTAATTCTTAGCTGATAATAATCGATAAACACGGCGTAATGATGAGCATTGACAGGTGGCGACGAATTACTACTGTTGTCTGCCATAGATTTATAATTATCCTCTAGCAGGTTCAGGATATCGATTGCTTTATTTTCCTTACCCGAAGCTAATAGCAACTTTAGAAGATTTTTAAACGTCATTGATTTAGTTTTAATTACTTCAATATCAGAAGAATTATGAACTTTTGAGGAATCTGTTACAAATTGATCATACAATATTTTTTCAATGGTTTTTGTTAAGATAGAATTCGAAAAAATATTACTCATGTTATCAAAGAGTAAATTTTTTACTCTTGAATCTGTTAAATCGTAATTCGACATAATTTTTTCAAAAGTTTTCTCTAAATCCGTTAAGTTTTGTTGGCCAATATTTGACAACTTCTTTTCATCCAAAACCAGTGCCTTGAAAGAATTGAAATCTTTTAATAAATTTAGGTTTGTCCTTAGAATTAGCTCGTCATTGCCGGTACCTTCCTCGGGACGTGGTGGAAGCTCCAAGAACACAATGAACAACTCACTGACCAATTTAAATTTTTTTCTATGAAGGTAGTAATTGATAACTGTGATAAAGTCGTGTCTTGTTGGTAAATCTGCATTATTTAAGTATGAGTTAGCCTCTTGGTCATCTTTGAAATTATGCATGTGACGAGACATTTTGTTATCTTGCAAACCATGTATCTGGACAATTTCTAAAAATCTGTCTTTCAGTTTAATTGCTGTGACGGTATCATCAGCCTGCAAAAATTTCTTGATTGCTAATTTCAGGACTTTTATACTTAATGTTGGATATTGACCAAATTTTTCATCAGTTTCCTTTAACAGAGTATTAAAATTTCTTAGATTATTACCGGTTAGTAGAACCATCATGCCTAATTCATTCCACCAACGCTGGTTAACTTTATCTTTATTTGAATTGAACAATTTAAAAGCGGCTTTATATTGACCATGGGCAATTAATGAATTGATATAAAAGGATTCATTAACTGGGTCCATTCTTACATTCCCCAGTGAATATATTAGTTTCCCTGAGAAGTAAACGCCTTGTTTCGATTTCCATGATATAGGGAGCAGTTTGAATAGTTCAAAGCATTCCACGATTTGATCTATAGATATACCTGAGTCATTTACCCAAGAACCGTTTGTGTCATTTTTCAGTATGTTGTTTAGAATGCGTAGTAAAAAATTCGTATTCGCTAGATATATATCATCTCTTGAGATACTATCCTCATCATAGATCAAATTGTTTAGCACAACATCTTCCAGATGTTCAGATGACGTTTCAGCAATTTCTTTTGAGTGTTGCAATTTTTTCTCTACAATCTGATCATGCGGTACTGTCTCCAGCCTTTTCAATTCAAGCTCTGATTCCTGTACTAGATAATTGAAGAAATATGGAAATTTCTCCTTTGAGGATAAACTCTTGTTTGAATCTAAAAATGATTTGAATTTGTTAAAATTCTTGGAACTTTTCTTGAAAGCTGTATTGATATGTTTGAAATATTGAAGGAAGAACTCATCAAATTGATCAGTCTCTTGGACCTTATCATCGTTAGATTTCTCGAATCCGATCTTCTGTAAATTGCGTTCAATGTCATCCTTAGACTTACCAAACAGGTAAATTTCCTTTGGTGAATCGACACCACTATTCAACGACGGGACATGAAACCATGAATCTGCCTTAGATCCATTATGAGAACTTCGTCTATACGATCTTGCCGGTACAATAGCACGTTTAGCAATATTTCTGAGCCGTAGCAAACTAATATTAGAGCATGATAACCTTAGCATTGCGTCCACCCTCCGTTTCAGACTATAAGATACTGTTAAACTCAACCCAGTCTCTTGAATCATCTTCTATTCACAAACCCAATCACCTCTGTAGCCCTAATGAACGTCAAACGCGGCCGGGCAACTCCATGCCCAACACAATAAAAATGAAAAAATTTTCATATAAAAAGAAGCTGAAAAACATCAAAGTTCAGCAAGTTTTACAAAGGAATTCTTATGAAAGAGGACCAACGAGCCCTGTTTGGGCCAATAAGGCCCCCCGGAAAATCTATATATTATATAGTATTGAAAGCAGTTGTGCGCTTTGTTTGGAAAAGGGTTTCCAATATACCGCACTCTAAAGATCAAAATGATGAGAACCTTTTTATCATACAGTTATCCCTGTCTGAATGGGTTGTAAAAATGGTAATACTCATATGTCGATAATCTAACTCTGAAAGATCTTTTTATAAAGCTCTCTTGTCTTGAAAGTAAAACACTCAACACTCAGTCCTAATAAGGAAACTGGACAACATAAAGCTGCATCGTACAATGGGAAGAAGACAGAATGGCGCGATTACCCCGTTATTCTGGGGGAAACATTGAAGCCACTTGTGATATATTTATAGAAGTAGTTTAGTTTCGTAAACTTGGAGGAGGCAACCAGTTCTTTGTCTTAGTTTGTAGATCGGAGAGAAGTTACAGTTCAAAACCATGAGTACCTCCAACGTTCTAGCTGTGGAATCTGAGCTTTTGACTGTTGCTGATATTCCAAAAGTTTACCTTCGATTCAAACCAGATTATGATCCGGAGACGAATAATATCCAGGATGATAAACGAATCACATTTCAATCAATAGTAGGACTAGGAGAACTACACTCTTCTAATTCGAAATCCTTTGAGTTCGACAGGATATTTACCACGCAGGATAACAACGAACAATCGATTTGTGATCTATTTCATGACGAGGTCGTGTCACCAACTGTGAATGATTTGTTCAAGGGTATAAATTCAACAGTAGTTACCTATGGTCAAGCTGAATCTGGGAAATCGTATACTATGTTTGGTTCGACATCTGGTCCTACACGAACGCAAAAGGGTTTGGTACAAATGTTTGCTGAAACTATATTTGATCTCCTGCCAATGGCGGATGATTCCAACAAACGTTGTCAATTAACTGTATCCTATACAATCCTGAATACTGAGCCAATTAAAACTGAACCTCAGGGGGTACCTGTATCTTCTTTAACTGATTTGATGTCCTTTTTATACGATTCTCAAAATAAGAATAAAAATAATGGCCATGTATTGATACGACTTGATGTACAGATTATTGATACTATACAGGACTATATACAGAAAAGTTCACTTTTGTTAGCAGATTTAGATTCTGCAATTTCACAGGATAAATCAATGACCACTTTGAAATCAATGGTTGAGAGCAACAAGTTACATTTATTTAAGGAGTCAAAACTAACCACTATGTTACAACCCATTTTCGGTGGTAATTCAAAAGTTAAATTAATACTAACAGCATCTTTACTACCAGTTAATTCGAATGAAACATTAAGCACATTACTCTTTGGAAGCAAATTTAGAAAAATAATAACAAATCAAATCACTATCGATAAATCTCCTTTGGATATGAATAACAAAGCATTATTTGTCAATAAATGTTTCAACTTGAGAGATCAGGTACTAGAAAATATCTCGCAAGCATTACAGAGGGAAGTTGATTTACTCGATGATGATGATGATGGTGGTGAATCTATACCTGAGCATGACGACAATTCATCGAAGATTAATCTGAAATTGCAAATGAAATCTGATGAAAATGAAAGTTTACGAAACCAAATTGAATCATTAAAAGATCTCTTAAGGGATACTAATGATGAGGATAATGATATCTTAGAAGCATATTTATCAAAACATAACGATTGTAACAATATTATTAATGAACTAAATTCAACAAAGGAAGAAATTAGGTCAATGACCGATCTAATAGACTATAAATCAAACAATATTAAAACTCTAGAAACGCTAAATTCAGAATTAACAAAATTTATGGATATTCAAGAAAATGATTTCAAAACATTAATTGAGCAAAACGTCAATTTGAAATTACAATTACAAGAATCAGTGGAACTAAATAAAAATTATCAGCAGAGAATTGATTCTTTAATGCAAACACAACTAACTCCAAAATCACCAGCAACAACTTTAATCACAGCGGCAACTTTTTCACAAAAGACTAGAAATAGCGTTTCCTCATATAATTCATCGTCATCAAGTACAGTATACGGTGAAGCTGACGATAATAATTCTATATTCAAATCACCAAAAAGTACTAATGCCGTCAATCGATCACAATCAAATAATTCTTCAACGGCATCCTCGCCTATGAAGGGTAAGGGTTTTTTATTACATGTTGTTAGACCCAAGTGATAATTCCTCCGATATATATTGATATATAAACAGCTGTTATATGTAATTTCTAATCATGATTCCAATTAAGTTACCCATGTATATGGCAACTAAAACTATTAAATATTTAAACGATATTTTTATACTTTTAGCTTGGATCACAATCGAAAATATTTGTTTGATAATTGGCCACATTAACATCAAGGCAATAATGAATATTGTCAAGTGATGAGTACATAAGCTTGATATAAGATTTTTGATCTTATTGAAGAAATTCAAAGTCTTCGTTATTTGAATAAAAATATTATCGAATTCTTTGTTTAATACATCGATCTTCGAAATTGTATAATTCAACCTTGAATTCACATTATCGAAATTACTTATCATTTCTTTATTCCATAGTTTCATCTCTCCATTAATTAAATCACTCATAGATAACCAATCACTGAATATTGTCTCTTTGAATTCATGAATTTGGGGTATTAAGTCATTGTTCAATGAATTACTGATTAATAAATCAAACTTTTGTATAGATTCAAAGGTATCAATTTGTGACTCTGTAAATTCTCTAATAATACTGCCTACAGTTTTTTTAATTGACATAGAGGCTTTATTCAATTCATCATTTATTATTAAATTCTGACTTTGCATGAGAGATAACGATGCTTCATTCATTTCCTTCAAATTTAAAACATTTTGATGCTGTAAATCTGTAATACTAGTCTTCAAATCATCTTCATTGAGCTGGTTAACAATTGAGTCCAAAATATCATTAAACTCCCTATAATTATTGATAATTTGTAAATTTAGACCATCAACTTCATTTTCAATAAACGCTTTATTATCATGAAATATATTCTTTATATCATTATTGTGGATTTCAATCTCTTGTTTCCACTCTATATCATGCTTCCACATATCGTTTTGTAATTTATTGAACATGCCTGTGATATTGTCCACATAACTCTCAATATCACTGCCAACATCGATAATGATTTTATCAAGTTCATTACTCCAAAAAGAATTCACTTCATTAATCATATCAGTAACATTTAAAAAGGTCTGCAACAAGTCTTCTTTCTGAAACGGTAATGAATATTCATTGCATATACTATCTAATCGTTGATAATAGCCACTATATGATGTCCACCACTCACTTCTCGTACCAAAATGATCGGTTATGCAATCCATGACAACCTTACCACTACTAACCCCCAATTGAGAAATACAATAGTGAGGAATATATTTCATAATACCAGATGTTTCAAATTCACAAATAGATAACTTAATTGCTGTCTCGACTTTTTCATTCTCTTCAATATTATTGATTCCATCACTTTTTATACATTTTGGTATAAAGCTTGAAAGTGCTCGTTTGGCACATTTTGATTGTAAGAAGGGAAACTGTTTTTCTAAATAATTTTGATTTAACTTTTGTACTTGTTTTCTTTGTTCATCTCTGCTGGTTATTAGTTCAAATGAGTGAGCTGGAGTTGTTATATGAAATAGTAGAGAAATCCAAACGAGAAGAAACGAGAAGTTGATCATCACAACGTTTCCCTGATATCATTTTATACACGGTTCATTTTTAATATAGGTAGTTGTTTATATGATTTCGATTTTTCTTCAGTCTTTATATAATGATTTTCATTATTCTGTTTCAGACTTGTTTTAAACATCAACCATAGCTGACCTTTTAAATAATTTTGTGAGAGAAAAAAAAAAAGATGAATATTCTATTTACGCATGTATATTATTTACAGGGCAACGTATGAATATATATATACGAGAGTTATTTATTACAGTTTGGTTTCTTTTACTAGATTGATATATTCCTTACAACGTTGTGATAGATTTAAATTGTGAGTAATGGGGAGAATGTATGTTCTGAAAAACTGATTCCTCATGTTTAAATTGAACGTGGTATCTGGCCTTAGACTTCCTTGATTAAATTCGGCTGCTTCCAGATTATTTATAATAGTTTCAGCCAGCGGTTTGTTTTGTGTAAGTTTAATATCATATTGATTCAATAACCTTGCCATCATAGAATAACTGCTTACTCTTGAGAGATACTCAATAAATAATGGAATACGATATCTCATTTGTAATTCACCGAAGTGGATTAATAGTTGGTTATATATGGTTGATATATGAATGGCATTCGTCATATTCTTTTTACATTTTAATCTGACTATCTTATCTAACAAAATCGACAACATGTCGAGGTTCAGTAGGTCTTGGGGTGAAGTTTTTGTTTGTTTCAAAACCAGATGTAGCAAACATGATAATTCATTAAAATGAGAACATAATGGTATTAAGTAATTCAAAAGCTGGGTGTTTAAATTATTTCGTATTATTGGGGTCAAATCTGATAGATATCCTAGTTTAATAGTATTTTCCTTAACATTTGGATAAGTTTCTGCTAGCAATTGTAAGTATGCATTAATTTGATTTTCACTAATTATAACTTTATCCAACTTGATTAATTCGCTCAATACATTCTTACATTTCTCCAAATCTTTAATCCTTAAATAGAAATTTAAAAGCTGGTAGTTGATCAATGGCAATAAAACTCCGTTATCTGGAGTAAACTTATCGTTTATTGTAACTAAAAATCCTTCGATGATATCCTTTAACAGAGTTTTCTCTAACTTAAGTTCAGATAACTTTGAGTTTGTCTCCAAGGTATACAACGACTGTGAGATTAATTTTTCAATGACTGAATATTGATCAATTTGTAAAGATTCTAAATGCAATTTAACTGAGTCTATAATTAACTTCAAGTTGGATATGGAATTACAATAATTTTGTAATAGATAGATATAGATGTCTTCAACAAATATTCCGGAATCTGAATTACTGATTAAATAATCAATCAAAGAATTTAATGTCAAGGGATCAAATCTTTCATCCGTGTGAGATTCATTTTTAACTAGCAGATCTACAATATCTTTGATCTGGGGTAAACTTTCACTTGTAATGTAGCTTTTTTTATTAAAAGATGCAATATCATCTTGTGAAATGGTTTGAAACGTTTCAATACCTGAATCGGTCGGTGATTGTTTCAAATATAAATTATAATCTTCAACCCATTTTGATAACCCTTTACTCGACTTAAATCTGATGGATTTTTTCGTCAAGTCATGAGATTCAGCAGTCATTATAGGAAAGCATGGTAGTCCATTTAACAAGCATGGATTATTTTGAGCAAAACAAAGTGAGAAGGTTTCAATGGATGTTGGTCTGTAGAAAGGATGCACTATTTCATGAGGAGCTATGATATTCTTTTGCTTCTGGATAACATTTTTGGGGATTGTCCAAGTTGCATAAAATTTGTTAGATATTATTGGTTTTAAAAATTGCTTCTGAAGCACAGATAAATTTTCCTTATGCATTGAACTGCATTAAACAAATTATATAGAAATTGGATCTATGATTAGGATTCCTACTTGACTATTTTGCCCTTTGACATACAATCTGCTTTAATAGAATTGATTTTTCAGTACGGAATTAAAAGGATTCCGTTACGTGTGATAATTGCGTTACGACACTACTGAGTTAACAAGAAATTGTGAATATCAATAGTGGTTTGCTCTTTTTAGCTCGATATATATGTGTTTCGTATGTTTATTAGATAGTTATTCAGGTATATCTATATGCATTAAAATTATAAAGTAAAGTATTCAATGATACTCGGCTTGGTAAGAGAACTCAGGAACCAGTAGACGTTCCTTTTGAACCTCTTTGCCCTTGAAAGCATCCAATTCATCACTATCAAAATGTTGCTGGTGCACATAGCTGTCTTCCTCTGTCATGACGGCAGATTGACCCCTCAATGCATCTTCTTCTAGTAAAGAATATGTCTCTACACCGTATCCATTACGGGCTGAAATAGTGCCATGGCTACCATCGTGAGATGTAGCTTCATAAATTCGTATTGAGGCAGTACGTCTCAAGGACCATAAAATGGAACAACATATAGCCATTATGATTGCTGCAGCTAACATCAACCATCCAGGCCAATTAAGATGAGTTGAGAATAGTAGAATATCTACTAAGAAGCAAAATAATGCTAGGATAAAACCCGGCAGAGAGACAAGTGCAGTCTTCAGGATGAATTGCGGTGAATCACCCCATTTGGTAAATTCTATCAGTATTACCATAATCCATAGGATAGTACTATTGATTAATGCAAATATATGAACTACCAATAACTTGGACACGGAATATTTAGATTCGGATGGCAGGTAAAGAACATGTCCGTATACCGTTGTATTTATACTCTTGTATCCCACTCTTCTAGGCGTACAGATTGATAGATACTTGGGTCTAATCTCTTGATAACACCATCCAAATACTCCATAACTAAAAGCTTCAAAGGAAGATAAAGTGATACTAGTTATAGGTGTGGATATTATAGGAAAGATTTGAAATATGATCACAGCCAAAATAAGTATGATCAGTATTCTTTGTGCAGTTAAAAAGGAGGGCATGTTTTGTATCAAAACATGTTGCGTGATTTTACTTATTCCACTCTTCCCCTTACTTTTATTATCTCTGGCTAATTCTATCAATTATTAAGAGGTTCCTTCTATATATGATTAAAATATTTTCATAATTTCGAGAATATATGTGGGTCGGAATTTCAAACTGACAGGGTTTGAACTGGATTTTAGTTAGGGTTGAGCGATTTTTGGTTCAAATTAGTTCGAAGCTCAACAAAAAACACCGTAGAAAAGCATTAGGGCTTTGGAATTCGTATTGACCAGACGTATAATAGGACTGTTTAAGACCCTCTGAAACGGAATAGACAACGGGAATTACAACAAAACTAGTACTTGCAATTGCCAACAATATGTATTTACAATGCATACAATTGGGTTTATGTTCTATTACCCTTTCAATAGATTGAAAAAATTACCAAAAATAGCAAGCCCTAACTTGGTTATGAAACTTTGGGGTCTAGCATTCTGTCAACCCCGGTTATTTTTTACGTTTAACCCTAGCCAAATGACTCACAGTACTGAAAAATTTCAAACTCATCGCCAAATCTGAAATATAGTCTTAATAAGGAACGTTGCAGTGATTAGAAAAGCACTAAGTAAGATTCATCAAAGGGTCATTCATATCAATCTTCTATTATTCGCATCGATTTCAACTAACCTTAATTATGTATTTAACTTCTGTATTTTTTCTCATTCTTTAATGTTATGTAAAATATAAATAAGTGCATTGTAAAACGTATACCTACATCATTTTATAGATCAATTGACCATAATTGTATAGAATCAACAACAATTAACAATGAGAGTGTCACCATCGTTACTTCAACACGCAACTAAAGTTATAGATAAATATAGCCTCTACGTTCCAAAGACAGGCGTTTTTCCTCAAGGTTTCAAGGTAGCCTCAACAGCAACAGGAGTAAAGAAAAATGGTAACCTCGATTTAGGTATCATCTTAAACACAAATACCTCGAGACCATCTACCGCTGCTGCAGTATTTACCACTAACAAATTTAAGGCAGCCCCTGTGCTTTTGTCTAAGCAAGTTTTAGACGGTACTCACGGGAAAGGTGTAAATGCAATCATTGTTAACTCTGGTTGTGCTAATTCAGTTACTGGTGACATTGGTTTATCAGATGCACAAAAAATGATTGGAATGGTTAACGATAAGATTGGTATGACGAACTCCACATTAGTCATGTCAACAGGTGTCATCGGTCAAAGATTACAACTAGATAAAATTTCTAAGGGTATTAACTCCATCTTTGAGGATAATTCAAAATTTAACAGTACTTTTGACTCATGGTTAAATTTATCTAAATCTATTTGTACAACTGATACTTTTCCAAAACTTGTTACCTCAAAATTCAAACTTAATAACGGTAAAGAATATACTTTAACAGGTATTGCAAAAGGTGCAGGTATGATTTGTCCAAATATGGCTACTTTGTTAGGTTTCATGCTTACAGATTTACCAATTGAGGCCAATGCTTTATCAAAGATGTTAAAAGCTGCTACCAGTCGTTCGTTCAATTGTATCTCTGTAGATGGTGATATGAGTACCAACGATACCATTTGTATGATTGCTAATGGTGCCGTTGATACAACCGAAATAGATGAAGCATCTCCTGAATTTACACAAGTTCAATCCCAAATTACTGAATTTGCACAGCAATTAGCGCAATTAGTGGTTCGTGACGGTGAAGGTTCTACTAAATTTGTAACAGTCAACGTTAAAAACGCATTACAATTTGAAGACGCAAAGATTATAGCTGAATCAATCTCTAACTCAATGTTAGTTAAAACAGCCCTGTACGGCCAGGATGCTAACTGGGGTAGAATATTATGTGCAATTGGTTATGCCAAATTAACTGATTTGAAATCATTAGATATTAATAAGATTAATGTAAGCTTTATTGCAACTGATAATTCTGAGCCACGTGAATTGAAGTTAATTGTTAACGGTGTACCAAATTTAAATATTGATGAAGCTAGAGCATCAGAAATCCTTGCATTAAACGATTTAGAAGTTCAAGTTGATTTAGGTACTGGTAAAGAGACCGCGCAATTTTGGACTTGTGATTTATCTCATGAATACGTAACTATAAATGGTGATTACCGTTCATGAAATGTTGATCTTTTTATTAACTACGTAATATATTTATATATGTATAGACACAATTTTTCTTCAGCTAAAACAGACGCCTTTTTATTTATTGTCTTTTTCAACTTGACTCCTCCTTTGATGGGAGTTCAATTTGATTGACCAAATAATCAACTAAATTATTTGGATCTAAAATAGCATTTTTGAAATATTGACGTTTTGGTAATATCTTTAATAACTCAATTACTTCTTCAGGTATACTTGATCTCATGTTTCCGTTTTGTGTATGATCTTGATTTGATCTCCTCTTTGATTTCTTGTCACCAGTAGAGATTTCATAATCATCATCGTCCATTTCATATGATCTTTTTAGTGTCCTTGTCTTCCTGTTCAATTCATCAGATTTCAATAAATCACTATCAGAATAATTAAACATATACGTTAATTCTAATTTTTTAATTAAATTTTGATTTTGAATTTCATATCTGTCAGAAAAAATTTCTATTAAATTCTCATTGGGAAATTTTTCAAAAAATCTTTTCTCTAATGAATAAACTTTGGATAAGTTACCATATTTTGTTTCATAATTGATCATTTTCCTAAAAATCAAATTTAATTGTCTTTGGTTATCAACTTTATCAACAGATGTTTCAAATAATGTCTTGATTTGTGAATCCTTATTAAGCAAAATTAAAAAATCTAAATACTTATTAATATATTCACCATTATTTTGAAAATATTTTAATCCTAATTCCAAAACTTTAAATGCCGTTTTGTAACCATCGGTCTGATTTTGGAATTCCAAATAAGCGTTTTCAATATAGATATCATTAGTTAAATTATCTTTCAATTTTCGACATTTACTGAAAACGGATCTTGCTGCAGTTAAGCCTGATAGTTTCTTCATGGTGTTCATGTATATGCAATAAATGAATGTTAATTTTTCTTTTAATAGTTCGAGGTCTTCCTTTGGGGATGTCGATAGCCTCTTTTTGTAAATTCTCAGGATTGTCGATATGGTATTATCAAAACAAGCTTTAACTTTGTCGACATTGTTTTCTAATTCATAACATTCTGATAATTTTATCGTAAGTGACGGTGATGTTGGATTAGCCTTTAATGCTACACTTAAAATTTTTGTTCTTGTCACTAAATCATTATCGTCGATGTACATTGCATAATTATACCAAGCCTCGGGTACAAATAATAAGAATTGAATACTTTGTTTATAAACATAAGTTATTCTCAACTTCAATTGTTCGTCGGTTAATACTAACTTGTTTTCCTTTTCCCAATTTATCCATTTTACCCATATAGACAATTGTTCGATGTCCTCATCGTTGGATTCACTTTGAGGTATATTTTTTTTATTACTTGATTGTAGATTTAATGGTGTAATTCTTTTCAAACCTTTAGTGACATTTGACCATTCTTGATATAATGAACGTGCCTTCATGTAGTCACCTGATAGTTCACCAATAAATTTTCTAGCCGTTAATGAATTTGTATCTTGTTCCCATTGTGTATATCTATTCCACATTTTCTCTAGGGTATTAAACGGTACACAGAGCATTTTTTTGTATAATTTTCTAATCATGTCGATCTTTTGTTGTTCTTCCCATTTGTTGACTGGTTTCCATTGTTCCAAAAACATTAGATAGTCGTTCCAAAATTGTGATGAGTTAGGTTCGAATATAGCACATTTTTCAAGAACTAGTTGGAATGCTTTCACAACTACGGCACGAGCCTCTTGACCACCAGTGATCAGATTATTTTTCCTACGAACATAGTCGAGATATGTAAGCCATAAAGAAAGATCATTATTTTCATTCTCACCAGAAAGGCATTGAGATAATATCTTTTCAACATTTTCAAATTCATCCCTTTGTAAATCACTTTTTAATTGCATAGACCATAATGGAGAATAGAATGGAAATCTCAAATGCAAGTCATCATAAGTACTTTTTATTTTTTCTGCATCATCGATAGATTCATAGTATTGAACTAGCTCCAGATATGCAAGTATATCGACAGGATTGTTGTCAATTATATCTCTTAAAACAGCCTGTTTGTCGTTTGGGTCAATTGGTTGCGCAGTGTCTACGCCAGGTGGAGTCAACGAAGCAGGAGCAACAGAACCTGCTAATGGATCAGGGGTGGCCGAATTTGACATGCTCTACTTGAAGTCTTGGGTAGTTTCACTATGTTTCTTCCAGTTCCCAACCTGTGTTACACTTATAACTGTCCCTCTTATAATCATCTATTGATTATTTCAGAAAATTTTAAATCGGCCGCGGAGGGTAACTTTACTTATATATATATGTGATGTTAAAAGAGTTTATAGTTGGAATGATTCTTTGACAGGAGCATAAAACTTTACCACGAAACGGTAGGAAATAGAATAGTAATGAAGACATTTCACTTATGGGGTGCTAATGGGGAACCAAGTCTAATATCGCCTGAAAGTGTGGCGTTGTTTTGGTATCTTAATGAATTGTATCCAGCCGACAAATGTGAGGATATAGAGATGGTGTTTTCTAATAATACAGATCTATCACCTGAGAATCGTTTACCTATGGTTGTTTTACAGGAGGAAGATGGCATGGAAAGTAGAATTTCTGGTTTTGACAATATCATTAGACATTTTGACAGCATAAAGGAAAATAATACTGAGGGTAAAGACCATTCATCATTGTATAAGAATGCACTTTTACAGTTTGTCATGGACCAAATTATGGATCTCACAGAATATCAATTGTATTTGAACCAAAAAAATTATGTCAACTTCACCAGAAAACAGTTTTCAAAGCTTCTGTACTGGCCAATGTGGTATAATGTTCCGTTGGCTTATAGAGCTTCTATACGTAAAAGATGTGATGAATCATTAGAATTGGGTTATATTTTGAATGAGGATGATCCAGAGTATGTAGATGAAGAAAATCAAACACAGCTTGATACTGCAAGTGAATTGGCACAATCAAAGGTATTTAAATTGCAGAAAGAGAAAAATTCTAGGAACTCAGAAGAACTGAAAAATATTAAACATAACTTACAATATTTAAGTAAATTATCTGAGTTATTGAAAGAATGGAATAAGGTTAGATTTGAAAAATTACCAACAGACGACACCATACCCGCTGATCTTTTACTTTGGGCCAGCATACATGTACAATTACAATTACCAGATGGATCTCAAGTGTTGAGTCGTCTCCAGAATGACTTTGGCGAAGGTTATGTATCAGACTTAAAAAGTAAAATTGAAAAGCATAATAAAATGAACCGCTCAATAGTGGAAAGACCTCCCTCCTTCAAAGAGCAAGGTAATATATTAATGTCATTATATCATAAGGGTACTTACTACCTTTAATGATATGGAAATAAATTTTTTAGGAATAACGTGTATATATTGAATAAAATATTTTATAAATTGGTATGGCTCAATCAACGCTGTTGTGATAGAAATGATCCTCTAACAATTTTTAGTCTAATAGCTTATTGTAACGATAATAAATGTAAATGAGTTCTAAACACAAATCCAAAACAGAAAGCAGTATCGTTTCTTAATTTTTTATAATTTTTTCCTTATCTATACACTAGTTTTTTTAAATAAATTCAAACAAAAGGTAGCTAAAATTAAATTCATTATTATATTCAGGATAAAATTATAGAGTTACTTTACATAAAAACAAATGCTCATTCACTTATTTGATAAATATTTTGTTGGACACTAGTCTTCCCTACAGAATGAGAAGATGCACTTTCATAAACATTAACATCAGGTCCCAATAATTCTTTTATCTCTTTAACTTTTTCTTCATTACTCATATCCATTAATCCATAAATTGAAATAGTAATTAAACCAAGGACACCGGCCAAACAAGTAAAAACCATAGCAATGATACCTTTCTTGGTGAAACCAGTTGGAATATTTTTCTCCTGAACCACTTCACCGGTCAAATCTAGTAAATTGTCAGTATTACCAGCGGCATTACCACTGGTGGAAATATTACTGTTTTTACATACAGCTTGGTGTATATCTGTAATACTTTGGGTACTATTTTCTTGAATCCCCAATGGATCTTCAACCAAAATAATGCTTAAACCTTGTAGCAAATGCCATTCTATATGACAATGGAACATCCAAACACCAGGGTTATCAGCTTTGAATCTAATAACGAAATTAGATTGCGGCCTGACAAAGATAGTATCTCTTAACATCGGATATTCTGGAAATGGTGCGTGATCATTTTCATCATAGGGATGAACATCTTCACCGCTATCGGCATCATATTCACGATCTCTAATAACTGTTTGGAAAACATGACCATGTAAGTGGAATGGATGTACACCAGTATCCATATTATTTAGAACAATTTCAACTATTTCGTCTTTTTGTAAGACAAAGGTATTGGTATTTGTACCATAAACTAATGGATTTGTTGCTTGCTCTTTTGAGGTCAAAGCTGTCATTAGAGTGGGCACATTTGGTGCTCTATATGTAATATTGTTGAAAAAAGCATAATTGATACCATCAATTAAATTATCCATCTTAACGTCTAAGGTAATAACGTAATCCGGATCTTCTAATAAAGGAACTTTTTCATAAGGTATTAGATAAAAATCATCAAGGAAATCTAAACTATCAACAATATCTTGTTCTGGCTTAGGGGCAGAGGTGTTATACGTTAGATATGAGGTACTATTTAATTCCAATTCCTTTGGAATTACATCTAACATTGTATCGTCAAATTTTTGCATAATGGCATAATTTCTTGAAGTATCATTCTTAGTATGGATCAAAACGGAGTAACGTTGACCCACTGTAATATACAATTTATCAGTTGTATTTTTTTGAGTATAAATACCATCGACTTCAACCACAGTCATTTCATGGTCTTCGATCCAAAAATATTGGGAAACAAATCCACCAAAATTACCAATACGCAACAAATAAGTAGTATCAGGTTTAACTTCCCACGTTAAATTCCTAGTATTATTTAAAATTAAATTTTGTGGAATTGGTTCAGCACCTGTTGGATTAAACAAACTTAAAAAATTTGATCTTAGGACGTCAACAGTTTCGCCATACCACTCACCGATAGATAAAATTACGTCTTCATCATATTCATAAGGAAAATCTTCGTCTTCAACAATAAATAATGCTCTAAACCCATCCTCATATTGACCTTCTGTGTGAGAATGATACCAGTAAGTACCGACATTTGAGTCTACAGTAAAATTGTAGAACATTGTATCACCGGCAGAGATAGGACAATTTGTAACCATTGGTGGACCGTCCATTTGATTTGTACCACGTTGAAATAAACCATGCATATGTAGAGAGGTAGTCCTCGAATCATTAAACCCATTAGTTAAATAAATCTCCACTCTGTCACCTTTATTAACTTTAATATCTGGCCATGGCCATTGACCATTACAAGTAATAACAGGTCTTTCAGCCACACCATCGACATTTTGCCAACCCCAACCAGTAGTCCAATTGAACCTATGTGTCTCTGCATAAACCTGTGTTAACAGTAAAAAACTAGTCAAGTAATAAGACAACATATTGAACAACTATATAGCTAATTGTTTTTTAATCTTATGTAGGGTTTTAAGAAACAATATCGTACCCTGAAAGGAAAGCTAGTTGTTTAAATATGTTGGACATTTTCAAGGTGCAACGCCATGTGCACATTAGCCAATTACTCAACCTTTCAAAAACAAGGTGCTCTTACTATTATGTATTGTATTTCTTGAAGATGTTACCAGTGCCAATATTTACAAAGAAGGTAACAAAATTGCACCCAGAAAAAAAAAGACATTAGCAAAGACCGAGCGATGCGATAACATTTGATTTGATAATAACAGAAGAACTGGTATGCGATACAGGGTGGTTCAAACATTCAAGATATAGTTAGATTTAAAAGTTCTTGATAGTATCTTGACTTATATATTGGATTATATATCTGTAGAAACACCCATTGCCCTTCTGGCGACACACGCCGCACGTCGCAATCAGCTAGGGATATACCCTTTATTTGATGAAAAATATATATTTTTATTATAAAAATGGATGAAGTACTGTTATGTGCAGGTACTTTTATCATATTCACTAGGGGAAGTGATCAAACAACGACTAAATAACAAAATAACAAAAATCAAAAATGGCTATGTCACAGAAGGAAGATAACTTTTTAATTGATTTTGCAATGGGGGGTGTGTCAGCAGCGATTGCAAAGACCGGTGCCGCACCAATTGAGAGAGTCAAACTGTTGATGCAAAATCAAGATGAGATGATTAAACAAGGATCATTGGATCGTCGTTATTCCGGTATTGGCGAATGTTTCAGAAGAACGGCCCGTAACGAAGGTGTAATTTCATTTTGGCGTGGTAATACTGCTAATGTGATTAGGTATTTTCCTACACAGGCACTTAATTTTGCGTTCAAGGACAAGATCAAGAAATTTGTTGGTTTTAGTAAGGAAAGAGACGGCTATAAAAAATGGTTTATTGGTAATTTACTATCCGGTGGATGTGCAGGTGGTATCTCGTTAATGTTTGTGTATTCATTGGATTTTGCCAGAACAAGATTAGCAGCAGATGCAAAACATGGGAACTCCAAGAGACAATTCAGCGGTATAATTGATGTCTATAGGAAAACATTACACAGTGACGGAGTTGCCGGATTATACCGTGGGTTTTTACCTAGTCTCTTTGGTATAGTTGTCTACAGAGGTTTGTATTTTGGATTATACGATTCGTTCAAGCCGATATTATTAACCGGATCACTGGAGACATCATTTTTAGCATCATTTGTACTGGGATGGGTTGTTACCATAACAGCATCAACCTGTTCGTATCCGGTTGATACAGTCAGACGTAGGATGATGATGACATCCGGTCAAATAATCAAATACGATGGAGCCATGGATTGTTTCAGGAAGATCATTCAATTAGAAGGTGTTGGTTCGTTATTCAAAGGGTGTGGTGCCAACATTTTCAGAGGTGTTGCAGCAGCAGGGGTCATATCGTTATATGATCAATTACAACTAATTATGTTTGGTAGAACCTTTAAGTAATGTTTTTCGTAAATAAATTAAAACCCTAAGATTATAATTATTTTTTTTTTTTTGGAAGTTTGTATAGGTCTTGGCACCAACCGGGCCGGTGGAAGTTAGGGTTTGGGCGGATACAACGTAAAAACGCCGTGCAGGCCCTAGGGCTGGCAATCCCCCAGATCTGACCCCCACATTTCTACGGACAATTCTCAGAAGGCTTCAAAAAATGAATAAGCGAGATCCCAAATTTTCTTCGGGCCGTAATGAAAAAAGAAAGCTCATCGATTATCAGTTTTTTTTTCTTTTCATATGAATCATCTATCTGCCTTTGTTTGAGTGGAAAAAGTATTGTATGCGGATGCAGAAGTAACCCTCGAAAGTGATTGCTATTATATGTGACACATCGAAGATTGAGGATTTCTTTTATCATTCCCTGCTGTGTCGCCACTTTCGAAAATTTTTTTTTTTTTCACTATTTTTCACTTTTTGATTAATCATATATAAGAATAGTTGTTTTATTAATTTGGATTAGTCGTATGATTTATTTAGGAAAATAAAAAAAAAATAAACTCAATCCAACATACGAAAAGAAAGATGTCGGATGGTTCAATTAAAGAACTCTCTTCAAATGAGAAGAGATCACAACAACAGGTAAATCTAACGACAACCGAGATTCCCGGTGAGAGTTCAAAGGCTTACTATGCCTCATCGACTACTTCATCGTCCCATGGTTATGAAGAAACGACAACTTCCGGCCGTACAGGTCTAGTACACAGATTTATTGATTCATTTAAACCACCTATTGCAGAAGAAAGCACCGCTGAATTGGAAAGTCAGAGTAAAGAGAAAGATGGTGCAAAATTAAAGAAAACGATGAAATCGCGTCACGTGATCATGATGTCCCTTGGGACAGGTATTGGTACTGGTTTATTAGTTGCCAATGCCAAGGGTTTAAAATATGGTGGACCGGCCTCATTAGTTATTGGATATGGTTTAGTTTCGTTTGTTACATATTTTATGATTCAAGCCGCAGGTGAAATGGCTGTAACGTACCCTACATTACCAGGTAATTTCAATTCGTACATGTCGATTTATATTTCAAAACCATTTGGGTTTGCGACGGTTTGGTTATATTGTATCCAATGGTTAACTGTCCTACCGTTAGAGTTAATCACGGCAAGTATGATTATTAAGTATTGGAACCAAAGTATCAATGGTGATGTATTTGTTGTTATTTTTTTTGTTTTCCTTTTGTTCATTCATTTCTTTGGTGTTAAAGCATACGGTGAAACCGAATTTATTTTCAATTCATGTAAGATTCTTATGATTGCAGGGTTTATCATTTTTTCCATTGTGGTTAATTGTGGTGGAGCAGGTCGCGATGGTTACATTGGTGGATCATATTGGCATAACCCAGGTGCGTTTGCTGGTGACTCTGCTGCATACCGTTTTAAGACAGTTTGTTATATTTTAGTTACTGGATATTTCTCATACGGTGGTACCGAGTTATATGTTTTGTCAGTTAATGAACAAGAAAACCCAAGACGTTCCACACCTATGGCCGCCAAACAATCTATCTACCGTATCGTTATCATTTACTTGCTAACCATGATTCTAATTGGATTCAACGTGCCACATAATTCCGATAAGCTAATGGGCGATAGTGGAACAGGTACCCATGCGTCTCCATATGTGTTAGCAGCCTCGATCCATGGTGTTAAAGTAGTGCCCCATATTATAAATGCAGTTATTCTAATTTCAATCATATCCGTGGCAAACTCCTCTTTATATGCAGGCCCTAGATTACTAGCATCCCTAGCGGAACAAGGATATGCACCAAAATTCATGACATACATCGATCGTGAAGGTCGTCCATTATGGGCGTTAATAATTTCATCCGTATTTGGGGTTATCGGTTTTGCAGCATCCTCGTCACGTGAGGAATTAGTTTTTACATGGCTTGCAGCAATTGCGGGTCTAAGTTGTATGTTTACCTGGGCCGGTATAATGTTATCGCATTTACGGTTCAGAAGAGCCATGAGTGTACAGGAGAAGGATTTGAACGAATTGGGATACAAGGCGAATTGTGGAGTATACGGATCATATTTTGGGGTTGGATTCACATTACTATGTTTTGTAGCGGAATTTTGGGTCGCCTTGGCACCCCCAGGAAACGGTGGTAAATGTGACGTTAATTCTTTTTTCCAGAACTATCTGGCGTTCCCCATCTGGATCGTGTTCTACTTCGGATACATGTTCTACCACAAGGATTACACGTTCTTGACGAAACTACAGGAAATCGATCTAGACAGCCACCGTCGGATATACGATCCCGAAGTTCTCAGACAAGAGGATGAAGAACGCAAGGAACGTATCCGTAACGGGACGATGTTAATGAAACTGGCCGATTTCTGGTGTTAATAATAGCATATAATAATAATAATAATAATAATATCATTACATTAATAGTAACAGTAATTAATTCGTTGTTGAGTTTTTTTTTCTGGGAGTGGAGAGAGAATTGGTCCATTTGGCCCGGCTCAGCAGACAGAACATACACAGACACGGGCGCAGGGATGCGAGAACACTTACCGTTTCTGGCTCAACAATTCCCCGATTAGGAAAGTGCGCTCCTCTCTTGGCATCCCGAATCGGAAACTCTCAACAACCGCAACAGTAATATACAATACAATACAATAATAATGCTGTTAAGAATTAGATATTCTCCAATTATCAACCCTCGAAAGAAAAAAAAACCACAACCAACATTGTGTGGTGTATTATAGGAGAATTCATATATATATGTTTTTTTTTGTATATAAAGGTAGTCTGTTATTTCAATAAATATCTTTCTCGAGGTTGTTCTTCTTTTTTTATTTATTATTTGAAGAGGAAAATATATACATATACAAGTATCCTATATCTAAATCTTCATATACTCTCGCTCTAATAATGACCTCTTACAAGACTTTACTTTTCTCCGCCGCTATCGCCGCTGTCGCTTCTGCTGCTGTTACCCCAGCTCAAAACGCTGAATTACAAGCTATTATCCAAGATATCAACTCTAACTTATCTGACTACTTGGGTTTAGAAACCGGTAACTCTGATTTCCACATCCCACCACAAGTCTTGTCTGTCTACCAAAAGATTATGACTTACAAGGATGATTCTTATACTACTTTATTCGAAGAATTAGATATCGATGCCATTACAAAGACTATTACTAACTTACCATGGTACTCTTCTAGATTAGAACCAGCTATCTCCAAGGCTACCGCTGCCGTCGGTGGTGCTGCTTCTTCTTCTGCTGCTCCAGCTTCCTCTGCTCCAGTTTCTTCCGCTCCAGCTTCTTCTTCTGCCGCTGCCTCTTCTGCTCCAGCTTCTTCCTCCAAGGCTGCCTCCTCTTCTGCTGCTGCCTCCTCCAAGGCTTCTTCCGCTGCTGCTTCTTCTTCTGTTGCCCCAACCACCGTCTCTTCCTCTTCCAAGGCTGCCTCTTCTGCTGCCCCAACCAAGGAAGCCATCTCTCAAATCACTGACGGTCAAGTTCAAGCCACCGCTACTGTTTCTCACCAAACTTCCAACGGTGCTAACTTCGTTGGTGCTAACGTCTTAGCTGCCGGTGCTGGTATCGCCGCTTTATTATTATAATGAGTTTATTTCTAGTATATCAATTCTTCTGTTCGTATGTATAACTTAATAATAAAATAAATAAAATAAAAATATTATTTTTTTTTCGGACTTTTTTTTTCCTGTCACCGCATTAGGAAAGTACTGTATAGAAGTAAATATACCCGTTCTTCTTGATCTCTTCTGTATCATCGGCCAAGACAATCTTCTCATCATTGTACAGGACCCATCTCTCAACATCGTCAATGATCTTCTTGATAAACGCAACGTAATGCCCTGAATGAACCGAATTACCCTTGTGACAGACAACTGCTGTCAACTTATATGGACCAGCTTCAACATTTCCATATTCCTTTGTATCTTTTTCCTTTTGCTCTAACTCACCATCATCATCCATGTTGCTAAACACCCATTCGACACTTCTGTTCACGTCACCTTGGTTAAGAATCAAGGCCTTCTTACATAACTTCGCGTCTAATCCCATCATAATCATATTATTCAGGGACTCCTCATCAACCTCCCCTTGAGACGGAACCGAGGGAACCGAGGGAACCTTAAATTCATTGTTTATATCTTCGTCCTCTATATGTGCAAATAACCAATTCATTGCAATTTCAGCGTTTTCTCCATTATTGCCCGTTTCGTACAACGCTCTCATAATCGCATTCTCTGGGAATCCCATCTCTAACAACTGTGCTGTCACATTGGCATTTGGTATAAAACTAGTCGCTTGCTCTTCTTCATCTGGCAACTCAACTTCCCTGGTTTTATCAAATCCATGTGATTTATACATCGAAACATCCAGCATTTCTTCAAAATTGTCTACACCTGGTAGAATTAACTCATTGCTGGTCTTTATCGGTTGCCAATTTTGTAACCTAATTCTTATCGGATTGACTATCAGCGTGTTTGGGAACGTTTTGAAACCGGGTTTCTTGATCGCTTTTGTCATCTTATGACAATTTGAACAGTTGAATTCAATTTCTTCACCACTGAAAAATTGTTTCATCCTGTCGATTAATGACTGCGGATCATTATTTTCGTCCAATGGTAACTGAATAGCCTCGTTGGTTTGATAACTGTATTTAACTTTTTCACATTCTTTGCATTGTAATTTATCCTCCATGGTGAATTTAAATAAATCATTTGGATCCTCATTCGAAAATTTAATTTTTTTATCTAATTGATCAATGAAAAATGTTAAAAATTCCATAGAATCCTGTTGCTTGTTAGAACTAAATTCTTCATTGGTTGAACCAATACATTTTTTAAGACTTCTTGGCTTAATACCATCGTTATAATCATCGGGATTAAATTTCATTGCATTATTCAATTTTATCAATTGACATTTCAAATTATTTTCAGGGTACACCACATCTAATGGAAATTCGGTACCAATGTAACTGGTTAAAATTTGAGACCAATTACAAAATCCATTATTAAATAAACATTGCATAACAGAATTCAAATAACATGAATTACCCAAATTTAACAAACCACATCCATTATTTTTATCGGCATGTAATTTAATTAATTCGTTTCCTTTTAAATCAGTCATTTTAAAATCCCAATTTAAATTTTGTTCTACCTGTAATTCTGTCAAAGTCTTTTCTGTTGCATGTTTATCATTTAAATTAATACCAAATTTTTCCAATATGGAAGAAATCGTTTGTCCATTGTCATTAAATTTAACTTCATCGTTACATTCATAACAATATAAATCATTGGAATTTTTGCTTAACGAACCAAGTTTAATGGCTAATGGATGGCCAGTATTCGATTCGAAATGTTTCAATGCATGTGTATTACCTTCGATACCAACCTGTTCTCTACCACAGCCAATATTGCCACAATATAAACATAACCATAAATTACTTGTTAAGTCACAATCACTACATTTATCAGAATGTACAGTTTTTGTCTCTAGTTTAGAAACGTCAAAATTTTCCGTGTGAGTACATGATTTAATCTCTAATTCCCACGATTTACTTTGATCTACCAAAGTCTGAGATTTTGCATTAAGGATTTGTTTAATTTTATCCGGGGTTTCGATATCTTTCCCAGCCATTAAAGTTTGAAATGCTTCAGGTTCAGGATCAAATTGAAGCAATTTCCATTCAGTATCGTAATTTTCGTCCTCAGATCTTTCAATTATTTGTAATTTTATCTTTTTGTTACCTTTTGATTTCTCCTCATCATCCTTAATAGGCTTTTCAATTTTAGCAATGTTAAGGTAGTTGGTATGAACTGCATCACACGAGTGCTTGCTGACATTCATATGTAAACCAACATGCGAATGGCATAACGGTTGGAAACATGATAGACAAATATTCAAAGAATGATTAGCTTTTGAAATACCGCCGATGTTATTATAGACAGTCTCAAAACAGTAAATACATTCGTCTTTGGAAATGACAGAAGGAACCTCAATTCCATTTAACAATTCTTCGGCCATATTGTATAGATTACACTTCCTTTACTTTACTAATCATCTCTTTGCAACTCCCTCTAAAACGTGTTTGCTACTTTTAATATTATAAATGTGTAATTAACTTCAAAAAATCGTTTATTCGGGTAACGCTTATATAATCATTAAATAGCTATATACATATGATGACAATCCATCAATACTAAATAATAACTAATAAATAATCGTTTAATTGTCTTCCTTTCTATCCAAAATATGTATATATGTAAAATAAGAGCATACTTAAATGAAAAAATAACATCTATAATGTGGGTGCATATTAAAATTGAAATAATTCTTTTAGTATTTGGATAAAATAAAACATCTTTCCCTCTTCAATCCTTAAACCTGTTTGCATGCAATAAATACCTTAGCACTACCTCTTAGATTCCACCAATGTATAAAAAGATAAATTTGATTATACCAAAAACACTCAAACTGAAGATTGTCAAAAAGAAGACGTGAAGGCAGAATGAATCGAATGAGGTCATTAAGTAATATGGTAAATGTATATAATACATCCAGTATAGTTTCTCAACATATTCTTCGATCTTTTCCACTATAATATTTTGATTACGGCCATTAAGCTCCTTGCTTTCCTTTATAGTGGGGACAAACACCATAGTGCTGTCACTTTTTGTCATCCGTGATTCAAACATAGTTCAATGTAATATTAGTTTATCTATTTCTCGAATAGCTGTACATATATATCTGAATATATATAGAGGAAGGCTTTGTGCTTATTTACCTCCTATATTATACTGTTTACAATTGAAAATATTCGTGTTTCCAGAGAATAACAAACGGAACGAGCAAAAAAAAAAAAAAAGCTGCAAGAAAAAAATTTGTGCTGGAATTGCTCAATGTGATATAGTATTACAAATGATTCCATTCAGTGCCTTAGAATTAAGTATGAATCTAAATGTTATATATATGTAGGCTAAAGAGAAATGCTCACTTTTTTTCATTTTTGAACATGGAGAAGATAGACCTTTTGGAGTTACTATTTTTGTTAGTCTCATTAATTCTTGCTTCTTTACGTAACCTAGTCATGTCTAGCGATTGACGGGCCCTTGAGAATGATGATCTTGCACTTGAGTTAAGACTACTGCTCGAGCTGGACATCATATTGTTTGCCCATGCATTTCCGTGGGGTGCATCCATTGCATGCATTGATACTTTTCTACTTTCATGGCTTAACTCTCTTGGTTTTGAGAAATTGATTTCTTGGAAAGTTAAGTCTAATGAGCGACGGCCACCTCTTACTGAATGTATGCTTTCATTTGATGAGTTAAAATTCGTTTTTCGAGAATATTGTATATTAGTTTTCTCACTATTTTTTATACTATTTTGATGTTGTTGCATCGTCTTTTTAAGACTGTTTATTCTTCTTTGATTTAAATCAATCCCGATACTTTCACTGGATGCAATATCTACTGAGTTATTGCTTATTCCTAATCGAGATAGTCCATCGAGATGCTTGTTATTTTTATAACTCACAGGGTGCCCGCCTCGGTAGTACATTTCTTCTTTATCATCATCATTACTATTTAGGCTCTCATCAATGTTATCACCTTCCTCTTCATTACTGTCCTCTATATCCTCCTCTTCCATAGATAAGCTGTCCCGGTTCCTTATAGTTGAATTACCTTCATTACTTATTTTCTTGTCGTATTTTTGGAACCTTTCAGATTTCCTGCGTTGAGGTGTGTTAATTTTGTCAGAGTCAGTCAAGAAAATACTTTCTTTCGAGAGATCCATTTCATTCATACTCAGTTCAAGTTCTTTATCCCTACGTTTCATTTGTAAGTAGTCATTTGATGCAATATCCAACGGCTCCTCCTCATTCAACAACTCCAATGATATGGAATTCGACTTTGAAGAATACCGCCTATCGTTCATATCATCAGGCTTTCCAGTTAAATAATTCATTTCACTGTTTATATTGCGCTGCTTTGGGGCTATATCGTTTTTAATAGTTGCCTGACGCTGTTGCGTTGTTACAGTCTGAAATTGTTGATATGGCTTTTGGAAAGCTGAGGATGCAGCAGATGGCATAGAGGGAACCAAATTTTCTTTCATAGTAATAAAATTACTGTTGCTATCATTATTAAGTACCTTATTGTAATTATCATATTTAATGTTTGAAGTGGAATCGCTAACGATATTTCTTTTTATGGGGATGTCGCCTGGATCAGTACCTATGCTGGTATTCACAATCTTTCCATTTTCTTTTTGTTCTGAATGTTGAGTCACTATTATTTTTTCTGGAACTGTAGTGTATATATTGTGTGTAGTATTATTGTTACCCTCAGAAGCTTCTAAGAAAGGCTTCTTTTTATTGCTAATAAAATTGTTCTTGTCTTCAATTGGCTTGGTAATCATAGCGGCGTTAGATGATGTATATGTTAGTGGCTGATTATATGTAACCTGTTGAGTATTTTTTTTGTTATCTAATAATAAATCATTAAAAGTTGATTTTGATGGAGGTTGTTGTGTACTGGGCTGTTCCCAGAAATTGGTAGCATCATCTACACCACCGACATTATTTCCGTATTCTTGTTTTATGTTAGGGAAAGGATTATTTGATTTATGCTGTTTCCCAGATGAAGGAGCAACTATAGGAGTAACTTTACTTGAGAGCTCTGTATCAGTATTCACAGAAGAGGTAGGTATTATATGCGATAAATTATTCGATGACTTACCGCCTAAGGAATAAGAAGAGCTCATACTCTTTTGACGTTGATGTTTTTCGTCAGAAACAAAATTGAAGAAAACTGGATTGCTCTGGTTTTTGTTATTGTTAGTATTTACCACAAGATTCTTATTGTTAACCTTATGAGGCAAAGGAATATTATTTGTTTTCAATTCCTGGTCTAAGTAAGTATTAAATTCTGTAACACTAGGAAAATATTTTTCCTCGCTTATAGGTTTATTATCCTTAAAACTATTATGATTATTCTCTTGAGCTAAATCTCTGATTTGCATTGGTTTATTATTTGAATTTGAACTTTTGAAAGATTCTATTGTATGCGTTGTGTGCCTAGATAATCTGTCGTCTGATAATGCCGATTTTCGCCTCTCGGAGACATTGTCATTACCATCACTATTGTATGTGACATCAATCTGGGGTGGCCCTGAGAATATTCCAGTAAATAAATCGTTATATTGTCTGTCTTCGAAGCTACTTAGTTTCTCTGATGAACCTTTTAGTTTCTTCTGTTGCAGCACATATAATTGGTATTGCATATTTTGAATCTTATTTTGGTAATCAAAGAATTTCTTGAAGTTGTAAGGTCCTTCACCATATTTGTCAGTAATCGAAGGCTCTCTATTTATGAGGGAACAGATAGCATGAAACACTTGATAAATATTTGGTCTCATATTCGGATTCTCGCATAACATAGCCATGATCAAATTCATCAATTGTGATGGATAGTTATTTGCTGGTATATCATATTTTGAGTGTAAAATTGCAAATTGACCTGTCATTTCAAATGGTGTGATATAAAAGCATAGTTTGTAAAGAAATACACCGAGTGCCCAAATATCAGCTTTTTCATCGATGGCTAAGTATCTATAAAGATCTATCATTTCTGGTGATCTGTATTGTGGTGTTGTGTGCATATAAATGTCTTGGGTTTCTTTTGCTATATCCTGATGAGTAGTTGCTATCGGGCAACAGACTGAAGTAGAACCAAAATCACAGACTTTAAAGCTATTGCTCGCATCCACCAAAACATTCTCAATCTTGATATCACGATGTATCAGAGGTACTGAAAGATAATGCATTTGCGCTATCCCAAAGCTAACATCATACATGACCTTTAAAACCTCCTGTTCCGATAATTTAGTTGCTAACCTCTGATTCATATAGTCTAACAGAGATCCATTAGGACATAACTCCATTAGGAGAAATACTTCGTAACCTGGATTACCATTATTATGTCGCGTAGCATTTGAGTCAAAATATTGAATGATATTAGGGGCACCTTTTAATTTTTTCATTACTTTAATTTCGTTTCTCATCTCACTTAAACCGTTATCGTCATTGACCATTACACGCTTCAAGCATGCCAAGTCGCCCTTTTGTAAAGAATTTACTTTACTGATAGAGGAAACGTTATTACTTTCATTAGCAAACTCATTCAAATATTCAACAAACGCCACACTATAAATTTGAGCAAAACCACCCTCTGCCAAGTAACTAACGATTTCTACCTTATGTGCACCGACTGAGACAATACGACCTGGTTGAAACTCCTCAATTGCCAAATTAGGTATATTAGTATCCACAGGATAAGTCGACGTTGATTTATTAGTTTCATTTGCAGATGACATCGTTCAATTGTCAATTCAAGTTCTGTACAAACTGCTACAATATATTATATCTCACTTGTAAAAGAAAAAAAAGGGAAAACTAATGAACGAAAGTTTTGTATCTTGACGTGCGAATATAAATAAATATCTGGGGTAATGCGTGCAATTCGTCGCTTGTCTTTGGTTTCTCTGAGATGTATTTGAATAATAGAGGCCAGTCTATGATATCTTTCAAATGGTATTGTCTTTAAGGTGATATAGAACCTTTTTTAAGAAGTGGTCCAACTTTATTTTTCATGGCGAAGTCAGGAACTTGCGATGGCTTTGTTATCAGAAATAGTGAAGAACAGACAAAAATATCATGCTCAAGAGCAACCAATAGTGTCTGATCAACTTGCTGTTTATAGATGTTGTGTATATAATGGGAAAAGTACATATTTATTTACTGATATGTTGTTATTATTACAGGTTGTAGATTATGACTCAATTATTAAAAATTGGATAGAGTACCACTCAGTAATCTTTTTAGTTCTGCGTAGTTGTAAGGAACCCAAATCAATTCTGTACCTGAGTTGTCTTTTGATATTGTAGCCATTTTATGTTCAATAAATTCGGTTAGCATAGTCCGTAGTGAAATCTCATTTGAGGCTATAAAGTCTGCCGAACATAATGATTGGAATCTTTTGAACCCTATAGCGACAGCTGGTGAACCACGTTTTGTAGATATCGTTGCACGTTGTCTATCATTGCTTAGTGTATCCATTTGATTAAGCTGTGTTTCAACCAGTAGTTTATATAGTTTCTTGGAGTTACTAGTTAAAGATTCTAAAACGTATTTAGCACCTTCAGCACCAGTGCTTGATTCACTTTTACCCATCCTCATGACATCTTGGAATGAGGATTCCACTAGATTTTGTTCATAGTTTGTAATATTATGGAAAACAAAATTATAATTTTGTGATTTCATGTTATCCCAAAGAATTGGAGCATATATGTTGTCAGTAGATGCAATTATTGCTACTTGACTGATACATGCTAATGAACTTAGCATGGTTTGGAACCCATCCTTTCTCGTACTTGGACCATCGATATTGTGGACAACAATAATTAGTTTAATACCTGGTGGTTGTGTTTTATAGAAGGTTGCCATTTTTTGAATCTGTAAAAGACAATGGTTTCCCCAATACTTAGTTTCGTTTTTTTCCAATTCTTCAGGGAATAATGAATCTGAGATATCCTTAAAAATATCTCTGTAATTACATGTTGGATTATAACCATTAACAAATATACATGGTATTGCATGATCTCCAAAATCGGTTTTGGAGTCGGGATTAGATTTTTTGTAATCATTAATCTCTTTCATTTTTATCCTTTGTGATAAGTAATTGACAGCAAAATCCTCTAAGAACTCACGTTTGGAACCAATACCATAAAATAAAAGTGAAAATCCCTGAGTTAACTCGAACCAATACTGTGGAAACATTTTCCTTTGCGTTCTTAATAACTTATCTCTCGTAGATCTTTGAAACTTATTGTTGAATAAATTAGATATTAGTGCGAAATCCTCTCTGGTAATCTCTGGCGCCATACCCATTGTATTCTTTCTATTGACGATCTTTGCTGATTTTCTTTGATCGAAAAACCCTTCAAATGTGTCGAGAAAATCATTACTGCTTCTATTCTTTGTTCCATTGTTGGCGAATTTTTCATTATAACCAGATGGTAACGGAGTTGGTACAAAGTTACGTGATAGATTTAATTTCAATGACGAAGTATTGGTTTTATAATCTCTTAAATTATCCAGGATTATTTTTTTCAAGGGCGATGTAAATTGATGTTCGAACGGGTTGGTATTAGGTGTTCTAGATTTCATTGGCGTATCAGGTTCATCTCGTAAGTCAGTCTTGTGACCATTTCTTCTAGATTTCTCTTTTTTCAATGACCCGTTCAGTTCCAAGTCTGATAGCAGACTATTATTGGCAGATGGATCTTGGTCTCCATCCTCACTTATCCTAGAATTATTCTGATATTCACTATCAAATGTATCATCCCCATCATCTGATGCAGGTCCTTCGTCACTATCAAAATCTACACCCTTGATCTTTTTCATTCTAGTCTTCAATGCTGCTTTGACCTTTCTTGGAGATCTTACCGGAAGTATATTTTTCGATGAAATATTTAATATGATCTCATTCTTCGCTATATTGTCACTTGAATCCTCAATATCGGAAAGACTATCTTCTGTCTTGATTTTCTTAGGTCTACCACGCTTTCTTTTAGGGCCATTGTCCAGTTTAGTCGTTTCAATTTTTCTTGGCCTACCACGTTTTTTTGGTGTGACAGGCTCTTTTGGTTCCTCGATCTTTCTTGGTCTACCTCTCTTTCTCTTTTCAGAAGCATTTGTTGGTTCCTGTACGTTTTCCTTTTCCACAGTTAGCTCAACTTTAACTGGAGATGGCAAAATAACTCTTTCGAGATATTTTTTTTTACGTTGTGAGTGTCTCCTTCTCTGTGGAGAGAAAATTAATTTATTTCTTTCAGGCAGCCCGTTTTCTTTTATATATTCCCTGGCTTTTGAAGGCGATGATAGGATATCTTTATGTTTGATAATATCATCTTTATTTGGCATAATTGTAGTAAAAATAATAGGAAATTTTTTAAGCAAACTTCAAAACAAAACAAAAAAGCAAAACCTGCAATTCCAATCCCAAATGCACACCGTAATATAGCTCTCCTACCCTTAATCTTACATATAGGTAAACTTTCATGTAATCCATCGTTGATCTTAAATGAAATCAAAACAAAAAATAAATAAAATAAATAAATATTTTCAGGTTACCCGAATATATATTTTTCAATGAAGGCATATCTTAAAGTGATATAATTACTACTTTCTATGGTAACCTTTTGAATAGTTATTAAAATGTCGTTTTAAATCATGAGTTGCATTTGATTAAATTACTCATGTAAAT
The DNA here is from genome assembly GCA_030571655.1 of Jamesozyma lodderae. Classification (NCBI taxonomy): domain Eukaryota; kingdom Fungi; phylum Ascomycota; class Saccharomycetes; order Saccharomycetales; family Saccharomycetaceae; genus Jamesozyma; species Jamesozyma lodderae. The sequence continues at coordinate 41,849 of JAJLYF010000029.1, read as the reverse complement.
ATATATTATGTATCGTACAAATGCTGTGTATCAGGTGAATGTGCTCTAAACAGCCCTCGTAAGTTTACCACTTCTTTTCAATTCCAATGCTTTTTTATAGGGTGGGTTAGTTGGGCTCTGTACAGGGTCTAATGAATTCAGTTTATCCTTTAGGCCAGACATAACTTCCTCGTCATAATGGTATGTGGCATCGGAATCAAAACTATCGAGACCACCACATGATATGAATTCTGCTATACTTCTTTCCTCTTCTCTGTATGGTGCAAGTTTTGTATCATCGCTTATCTGTAACCTATTTAATGTGCAACCTCTGAAGAATTCTTCCACAGATTTGTTCATGTCTAGTTTTGGCTCCCAGGTCAATGGCGGATTGTAACCTAAGCAAACAATAAATGCTTCGAGTGAAGTACCTCTTGACGATCTTGGTTTAGCACAAATAACTTTGTCAAACAGGTACCCGAGTTGTGAATATAACATATCAATATCACGGCCTCTAAAAATCTTAGCAACAAATGTACCACCTTGCTTCAGAATACATGTTGTCAATTGCAATGCACTCATAATCAATTGTTGTTGAACGTATTCGTCAAGATCATGAAGCCCCGTTACATCAGGAGCACCATCACTACATACAAAATCTGCTTTTTCATTACCGAAGATCTCCAAGATCTTTGACAGAGTCTTTGGATGCGTGATGTCTGCCTGTAAAGTTGTAACATTATTAATTGGTGACATTGGTTGTAGATCGACGGCGACAATTTTCTTGTTACTGTTATCATCGGAATTACTTTCTTCAAACATTGTTCTAGAAAGTACTTGTGACCAGGAACCTGGTGCAGCACATAAATCCACGACCTTGTTCAAATTATCTAAGAAATGAAACTGTTCATTTAATTGCAGTAATTTATATGCCGATCTCGCTCTATACCCTTCTTCTTTGGCCTTTCTGTAATACAAATCTCTTTTATCCTTACTACTTTTACCCATTTGAATCGTCTAAATTGCTGTTTTTACCGAAGTATCTTGTATTAAATTTCATATATATATACATTCATTATTCTTTATAATATAACTCTAAACCATCGATTTTGAAAAGTCGGAAAAAATTTTATACAAGATTTCACCCATACATTCCCCAAGAGTCTTCTAACTCAGCTTGACTGACATCGAGGTCTTCGTCAAGATTGTTCTTATTTAACACCATATCCCTACATACAGGACATGTTTTGTTGGAACCTAACCATACTGATAGACATTGTAAGTCGAACATGTGATTACAATGTGGGAGTTTGACAACAAGCGGGTACTTATCATCGTGAAAATTTTCAAAACAAATGGCACAAAGTTCATCCTTATTGATCTTTTTGGGAGATACTCGAGGAATAGAGTCTATAAATTCCTGGCTGCAACCATCATCTGGTTTCTTCGACCATTGCTCCTGTAACGAGTCAGGAATAAGTGAAGCAAGAAGTTGAATCAATACGGGGTCTTGAGGTCCCAATTGTTCATACAATTGTTGAAATTGAGCCCTAGTTTCTCTTCTTCTTACTTCATCAGAATGAGATTCACTTCTATTAGAATCATGAAAACTTCCAGTATTATGCTCCTCTGTGATTTTACTTTGTTAGTATCACGTGTCAATGCTTCTGATTCGAGAGGGATGGAATATCACATACCTTCATAAGTTGACATAATCCTAACCGAAATCTATCAACGATTTTATACCTATTATAATTATAATTGTTTCTTGATAATATTTAAATATTTATATATACTTGAATGTATTGTAATTGAATATTTTTTGCCACCATGTGACGGCGCGATATTGAAGAGGCTTTCAACTTTGCGTCTTTGAATCCCATAACAGTAGTGATACTGCTTGTGTAGTTGTAGAATTACTCTTTCGACGTTGAGTTCTTGTCGTTGGCGACTCTGGTAATCCAATGGTATGTCTTATGGATGAGTCGTTCAAAAGATGATGGTGTTGTAATAATAGTGTCCTTTTATCGAATTCCAATTCAACGTCAGTGTCATCATCTTCATCTTCAGTGTCAGACAGGTATACTCGTGGAGATAGCATGGCAAGTTGCCTCTGGTATGTGAACCCATTATTTGAGGATTTATATCGCACAAGGCCAAAAACTATCAGTGCAACTATTAATCCAATTAATAAAAGTAACCATAATGGCGTCTTGGCTTCAAATATTTCTTCAGTTCTTCTAAGGTCTGGTATGTCTTGAAACTTAACGTGGAACTTGTGATTTAAGTTAGAAGAATTATTCCAATCTTCAATCATGGATGCCCTCAAAACATTGTACTCAGCTCCATCCGGCCTTCTCTCTGTAATTTTCACTTGCGTCTTGTATAAGATCAGCAATTTTGTTTTTAAGAACTGGTAAAGTCGTATTGTGTATCCGCTGTCATTAATCATTTATATAAATAGGTGTATTTGAGTGAAAAAAAAAATCTGAAGTTGATTTAAATTATTGATCACAATGTCAAAGAAGAAATTCTTTTGCTCTTACTCTTGTTATTCTTGGTCTTGTTCAAAGATTTTTTTTTTGTGACTTTATTTTCGTTTTTTTTACGTATTATATCTGTGTCACGATTATTCATTTCAGTGACTATACCCGTTTCCATCGCAATCAATTTCTTCAGACTCAGTGATAATTTTATACTCTCGTTGGTATTGTTACCAAATGAACTAGTGGCAAATCCGGATGTCCACGGTATAACGAAGATCTGAAAATGATCAATCCTCAATATCCCACGTTTTAAAATTGTGTCACTAGTTGGTACTTCTGTCGTCAAGATATTATTCTCTTCAATTAAATGATTAACAAACTTTTTACTTAACTCTTCGTTAATAAATCTAATACCACCTGCATGGGCTTTGTGATTGATTATCAAACTATTTGAGTTGATATCTTTCCATTCTCCTTTACCAACAATATTCCCAACAAAATCTGAGATTTTCCATTCCGGAATTGAGCTATCAATATTAAATAAAAAAAATGATTTAGTGTCTGCATTTTTCTCAAAAGACTCAGTTAATGGCAATTTTTTTAGGATACTTGAAATATCAATATTGTTATACTTGGAGTCGCCTTTAAGTGTTTGGACACTTGATTTTTTAGAAATGTTGGTTTCACTTAACAGGGCATTTCCTGACATCGTATCCTTCAGTCTATTCATTAACTTACTCAACTCATCAGCATTACTAGTGACTTTAGCACCACCAAATTTCTCATCTCGTTTCAATGCAAGGAACTTCTTCATCATTTCATTCTTGGCCTCTGTAGTCATTGTATCCTTTTCATTTATCATTGAAACAATCTGATCTCTTTGCTTGATAGGTATATGCCATGTTAAATCCAGCATACAACATTGACAGACATGTCTTTGTTCAGCACACCGATGACAAATAACTGTCTTAATCAAATTAGGTGACCGTTCAGTCTGTTTGAAATAATATAATGTAAATGTAAATGTACATATCTTACACTTTGCACCATCTGGTACCCTAGTCATATGAATATCTTCCGATGATGACCCTAAACATTGATCACAGATACATGGAGCTTCGTCTTCATCATGATTCATTTTCTATTGTCTACAATTTATCGTTGTAACTATAGTCATTTACTCATAAGGACGCATCCACTAACCAAACGCTATATAACAAACAACCTTCACTCCTTACATAATTTATCTAGTTTGGATTAGTTTGCCTTTCCCTCATCGCAATAATTTTCGTTTGATTTTTTTTTTTTCAGTTTGCGGGTAAATTTGAAAGAATATATTATTTTATTTGAAGTTTTATATACAATTATATAATATCTATCGATAGGTTATTAAATTTGTTTCTTCTTCAAGTGAGTTCTATAATGTTGAATGCAGTTGTCGTGTCTACTGAACTTCTGGTTACATCCTTCATAGGGACAAGTGTGATTTTTTTCTCCTGTGTGAATTCTGTTATGTCTAGATAAGTGACCTGAAGTAGTGAACCCCATTGCACACGTCTTACATATATGTTGGCGACGTTTACTCGTGCTCCTCGTAGTAGAGACAATTGCTCTTCTGTGTTGTTGTTGAAACTTTCTGTTTAAGCTATGTAGTTTCATTATTATTGGTTGTTTTTCAATGCCTTCAAAATGTTCACCTTTCCTTCTGTTAAACAATGGAATCTTGCTGGCGACCGTCATGGTTTCTTGTTTGACATCTCTTAATAAGGTAGAATTTGGGGTGACAGGGCTAGGACTAACAGACTTAATGAAAGTTCCATTGTTGATATGCATTACTATGTTTTCGGGACGTGGTGTTATTATAGGTCTGACAGAGACTTTTGAATCCTGACTAGTCAATTGTTGATTGTTATTGTTTAGAAAAGCGTACTTGTTTAATTTGCCTTTGAGGTCATTTTCTATGTTTTGAGAGTTATGTGTAACCAACGGAATCAAAGTATGGTATTTAATTTCTTGTTGTGACGCTGACGTTGTTACATCGCTTGTATACTGGTATGAAACGACCACTGGAACACCGCCATTGTTATCTAGCTTCAAAAAAGGGAAGCTGTTTGATATTTTGGCAAAGTGGTTTTGAACAGGATACTCTACTGAATTTTGCATATTGTTATAAGGTTTATTTTATTTTGAATATATTTGTATTTTGGCTTTTTTTTTTTTTAGTCATGAGTAAGAAAAGCCATCAAAACAACAAGAAAGATGGTTTAATATTCTGTATATATATATATATGTTATTATGATTCATGGTTTTCCCAAACGACGAAAATTAATACATTAATCATTAGGAAATAGTTTATTAGCCTACTCATTACAAAAGCATGAATAGTATTAAACGACGATACAGCAGCAATTTTTTTTTTAGAAACCTGGCTTGACCCAACATTAGTAAACAATTGGTTCAAAATATTGTAATTCCTAGATGCCAAGTGTATCAAGCCAAAGTAGCTTCAGTTGAGAAATACGATCTTAATGCGAGCATGATTAAAATAGGTAAGATAAAAAAAAAAAATTAAAGTCACTACTGCCTGTTCTGAGAAAATGGGAAGCAAGGTACGAATCTGGTAATTAGTTTACAAGCCCTTACGTTCAATTGTAGCTCGTTCTCGAGAATTGATTAACGATGGAAACAGAGTACAAGAATTTGTCAGACAGACACATACGCAGATGAAGTATTCATAAAGACCCCGGTTGAGGAACGAGGGGTCGAAAAAGTTGAAGGGGCGTGAAGAAGGTTCATTTCTGTTTTGGTTTTGGTTGAGTGATCAATTGAACTAAAAAAAGGTCTTGTCTTTCATGCAGTTGTTTGACACTAATTGCTGTAGCTGCCTTAGATAGAAAAGACTTCGTACTTCACTTTCCCTTTAAGGAAAAAAAATAAAGTTTGTTCGTTTATCGTATGGCGTATAAGGAAAGAAAATGAAAGATTTGGGTCCCTGAAGGAAAGTACACTGTACATGGAAACTTCTAATTGTAAGTAACATGGCGCAGATGGGATTGAATACCGTGTTACCTCGGTATCTTCTAAAAATAAGCAGTTTTCATGTTCATTAAAAAATATGCTTTCCTAGTTCATTGAGCCCGCTGCAATCGTCTACAATAAATAATTTCTCTATTTACATTGTCTTTCTATAAAGTTGATAATTATATAATAGTACTCTGCTACATGGTGTAATAATATACAACAATATGAATAATTGTTGATTTTTCATTACGAAGTAAACGGACCGTCAACTTTCAACAAGCAAGGGACCATAACCTGATAACTCTAACATTGGTACGTACTTCACAGTGTCAATGTTTTGTTTGTTTTTATCACAGGCAAACAGATTTTTTTTTCTACCTCGTTTAGAGACAAAAGTGGATAAGCAAACTGCACAGCCACAAAAAAATCTTGGACCCTTCTCTGGATCTTGCATTGTAACAAATAGCTTCTACCTCCAAATCGCACCAGATCCTACGCTTATTGGCCTCCTCGTTACACCTCGTACGTGACTGTGAAAACGACCCGTTGTTCACGGATTACTTCGTATCTGGGAAGGGATCAACTTCTAGTAAATCATATTGTTATACGAAGAAAGGTTTTTCTTCGATGAATCCGTCGCTAACAACATTTTTGAATGTCAATCGTTCCTCTTACCATATGCCAGTCATCAGTTTCAAAAGTGACGTCTTATTTTCATTGTAGTTCGCCGTCATAAACGAGTTAAGCTGAACTTAGTTCAGGACTGTTTCAACATGTTACTCCTACTTAATGATCATAGAGATTGTTGTATAAGTATCATTTGTTTAAGATACGAGTTCAGTCGGTTATTAGTAGCTCTTCTGTCGCCTACTCAATATTCTTTCACATGATATCGTAAAAAAAACACTGAATACGTCAATACGTCATACATTTTTCATAAGAAGGTTAAGGTGGCTAAGTAATCAAGATGTAGTATACCAAACATAATGTTTGCCATGATTTTTATCAATGAAAGGTCACCTTTTATCAGTACAAGAAAAAAAAAAATAAGATGCCTTTCTGCAACTTTACAATCTCAAGATTTCGAATTACTGTCGCCAAATTCTGCAAATTTAGTAGTGTAACACTGTAAGAATAGTCTTAGTGTATGACTTCATATCAATGGATGTGACAACTACGGTCAGCACAGCCACTCTAGAGAAATCAGTTGGTATATAAACAGAAATCGAGGATTATTTAAAAGCAACAGACACCGTATTTTTTAATGAACAGTCGGTATATAAAGTAAACTTCTATCAAAACTGTGGTAATGTGATATTACCCTTTCGTTTATTCTATCATGTCAAAAATTTTCTCGGTTGCTCTATCCGGTCGTTCGCTGAATAGAGATATTTTGGTTGAGCTTAATGGCAATTTGTAGTGTTATTTCCTAATTAGGCATACTAAGTGGATAAATAGAGTAAATTCTTTATTATCAATAGTACCGCAAAAGAGTTACCTAGACGGAAAAAGAGCAAGGACATTACAAGCAAGTTGGATTAAATTTCGGTTAACTCATACATGGGATGTCATCATTAACTACGTACCCATTCCCCAATCGTTGGCTTACAGAAAATACCGCTACTTAACAATAGTCAGATTCCCTAATTCGAACAACAAAGGAAATATCCGCATATTAGTGAGACCTGCAATATTACCCCTACATTTTCTAATTTAGTATGGCACGAATGTGCACCTTCTCTTGTCTTTAAGGAATTCTCTATCAGATTAGCCAGGCTAATGGTAGAAAACGTTTGTCCTTACCTAGTCAAAGAAGTAAGTATCCCTTAATTAACCACCAGTGACCAAACATTTGACCGATGAATGTTATGGTGTTATTTTCCGAGTAGTGGAAATTTGTTTGACAGGGTACTCGTTTGCTTAGCTGAGTGAATTTGTGTGTTTACCTTTCGTTATTGGTCGGATTGGTGAATAAATCGGAAACGACCAAGATCAGTTCCCAAAATGTCCGAAGATGGAAGTTGTTCCGAAAAGGTTGCTCTACCAACAATGAGGTGAAATTCATTAGTAAGAAGCTCTAGTTCAACTAACCCTGTGAAGCCTATCAAGTTGCCGTGCACTACTAAGAACAATAATTTTAGTGGTGTTAGGTTGTGATATCTTATATACTGTTCTCGGTCCCTATTTTCCTACGGTATTTTCTTCGCCACATCTGAAAAAAATAAAAACTCTCGAAGATTTAAAAATCGTTTTGAGGGAAATCTTTTAGAAAATTTTCAGAGATGAGATTTGAAAGTTGTCGTGCGGAAATTATTCTGCCTGTTTGGGAGTATGGTCTTTCCAGAACGGTAGTAAGTAAATAAACACAACTTTGAAGAAATAATAGATTGTCAACGATATCGGAAAAATTATTGTAAAGCTTCCCAATATACTTCACAAGAAAGGTACGTAATTAAGTATGTACATCTCATCGCTCGTCTTACTACGGGCGATTCTCTCAGAGTGAACTATCTTGATATTTTTTCACTTTCTTAATTGTTCTCTTTTTTTATGTCAATTTTGCCTCAAAAGGTAAAGCGATATTTTTTCACTCAAAATTGTTTATTAATTCACCAATTAGATTGTAAATGTCCTCCAATTTGAGTAAAATATTAACAAATGCTATGAATTCCTACCCTTCCAGGAGTCTGCATTTAGTAAACAGACTATGTAATGTACTATTTTACATACGATTTTTGTTCTTCCACCTGCATTAATTTTTTTAATGACGATCTTTGAGAGAAAATAGTCTCAAAATTTTGTCCTCACCTTCCCTATAGCACAATAATTTGTTTATGGGATCATGTATGTCAATTTTTCACTCAAGTGCCAATTAATATATAAATAAGCTGTCTCGAACGTTGAAACCTAATTTCTCATGTAGACTCTTGTATATGCTATATCTCAATCTATTTCTAGTAGCTTTTTTTGTATCTCATTAATTAGATCATAGAAACCATTAATTTGAATTAATAATTAATAATCCATCGACATCATTTGGAAAGAAATACCACACAGAGTTTATTTTCTTCAATTGATATCATAAAAAATAATATATAGCCAGTTTTTGTTTTTATTATTTTACCTCTACGTCAAATTCATCGATTTATTCATTCTATCATTTTTGGTTCTGCAATTAACTAATTGATTAATAACTAATTTAATAAAAAAAAGTCATTTTACATAATGTCCAGCTATATTGATCTTATTAAAAGAGGTGGTAACGAAGCCATCAAAATCAATCAACCTATTGGTACTGATTTTCATTTAACTGCTCGTGGTTCAGATTGGTTATTCACAGTTTTCTGTTTATTCCTTGTGTTCGCCATGATTTCTATCTTTTTAATGTTTAGAAAACCAGTTAATGACAGATTCGTTTACTATACCGTTATTGCCCCATTCTTATGTATGGGTATCAATTATTTCACTATGGCTTCCAATTTAGGTTGGACACCAATTAGAGCCAAATACAACCATAACAGAGTTTCAACCCAAACCACTCATTTGGGTAACAGACAAGTTTTTTACTCTAGATACATTGGTTGGTTTTTATCTATGCCATGGCCTGTTATTCAATTATCTTTATTAGGTAAAACTCCTTTCTGGCAAATCGCTTTCAATGTTGTTATGACCGAAGTTTATGTTATCTGTTTATTATGTGCCGCTTTAGTTCACTCGACCTATAAATGGGGTTACTTCTCTTTTGCCGTTGCTGCTGCCATTGTCACTTTAGTCAGTCTTTTGACCACCACTAGAAATTTAGCTATTAAACTTGGTAACGACGTCAAGACTGTTTTCACCATTATTTTCTCTTCCATGGCTTTCTTATGGTTAATTTACCCAATTTCATTTGGTTTATGTGAAGGTGGTAACGTTTTAGTTCCAGATTCTGAACAAATCTTCTACGGTATCTTGGATGTCTTATACTTATGTTGGTTACCAGCTCTTTTCATTCCATTCGCTCAACATATTGGTTTAGAAAGAATTGGTTTGATTAGCAAACCAGATGAATTCCCATCTTTACCTCGTGATAAGAGTTCTAGTACCATGAGTTCAAAATCACCATCAGCCAGTCCAAAAGTTGGAGCCGCTAAGGGTAACTCTAAGATGGCTAAAGTCTCTAAGAAGATGAAAAAATCTAAGAAATAAGTGATCGAACTTATCTAACATCTTTTTCTTTTTTTTTTATCGAGCAGCTTTTTTTTCAGATATATAAATACCTGACTACACGTTGTATCAACTACTGATTCTTTCTTTACAAATCAAAAGAAAATCAAGTTGATTATTTCATTTTTCCGACATTACTTAAAACACAATTACCAATTACCTTCATTAATTGGTTTTTATTACTTTTATTTGAGCATTTTTTTGATTTCGTTCACAATAATTTAATACAATACCAAATATCAAATTTAATCACCTTAAAAGTGCATTATTTACCTAACCTTATTTACCCTATTATTTTTTTTAGTTATTTTAATTTTTAATTTTTATGTACCCAAATAAGTAATTCATTAATAACATATATACTCATATATGAACATTTTCGCGTTATGGTTATTACGAATAGCTACAGAAAATAATGCCATTCACTTTTTAATTTTCACATTTATTTTCTCTATGAGAATTTAGCAATCTTCAACTCTGTTGAGGCGGAAGATAAGTCAATTGAGGTTCTTTTCAAATTAATGGATTTATTCTTTTAGAAAATCCAATGGTTTTAAAAGAGGCAATAAGGAGGGTGGAAGAATTGTTAAATTAGTGAAAAATATAGGATGTCCAAAATCCGAAAATAGTAAAATGGTTATCTGTCTTTTAGTAGTAGTATAAAATCTAGGCAAGGAGCTTTGCAATATGTGTCCTTATTGGTGATATTATAATTTTTCTCAAGAGTAAAGTAAGTAATATTGATATGGGGGATCTGAATTTGCATTCCCCAGATTCTGTTAGTCTATGAATCCAAAAACTGAATTGTAGGTATTACAAACCATGCATAATCAAAAAGGTAGTAATAGATCAATTCATCTCAATTCCTTAACCTACAAAAATAGTACATTAAGGGTTAACCATTTTTGTTTGAATACAACTGATAAACGTAAACATTTGCCTCCTTGCATCCTGTTAAATGGTATATAAAGTAATTCGATCCAAGGCAGAAAAGTATTCTGAAATTGTTAAATATATTTAAAAATTCATGAATCTAAGGAAAACACATGATGTAAAACACAATTATTTGATGACACCATTTTTTTAAATCACCAAAGTCGCTTGGTGGTCTTCAGTAACAGCTATAATGAAAGCTCAAAATTTTGCTGAACTCATAGACAAAAACCCCTCCAATGGTAATTTCTAAGCTTGAGTGAAGGAAAAATTTTAATTAGTAAGTGCTAATATAGCTAATATTATTATTTGTTTCCTCACTGTACTTGTTAAAACACCTTTTACCAGATAACCAAAAAGCAAAATATGGCTCTTCTGTCAGGAGCTGTATATATAAGCAGTTCATTATTTCAATATATACTGTCCTCACAAAAACCACTGAGTATTTTAGACCCTTCTAAAATTTTCACCTTCTGAACTGGATAACAGCCTGGGTCATATAAAAAACAAAAAATGGAAGAACCAGTTAATCAAAGTCACATTTCTGAATGAAGTGTAAAAACAAAGGGTAAGACCTGGTTCAAATAAATATATCTGGGTGATATTTAGAGTGTTGACTAGGATAAACCTACAATGGCCATATGATCATAAGAAGGCTAAAAAAGTACGGTCAATATCAGATATAATATAAAGAAGACTTATATATTTTAGTTCTGGTAAATAATGTGGTGTTTAGAAGTTGAATCTCAATAGATTCTTTATATACTTCTTTTAAATAGTATAAACAATGATACCGTTTTTAGCAGTTTGTTATCCTCTAACTTTTAGGTCTATTCATACTTATTTTGATTTATTCAATGTCCCAAAAGAAATATGGTGAAACTTTTTCACTGGATAAAATACCATTTAATCTGTCATTTTTTACTGTTCGTGCTGTTAGATGATGAAAAACAAAGGAAGAACCTCTCGGATTAATAGACTCTTCCAAAACTTTTTAAGATTTGTTTTGAACCTCGGACATATTTTGTAATGATAACTGATCTTTTATTTTACACTATATGAAATATAAAACTAAGTACATTTATTTAATTAATTGCTGTGTGTTAAGTATCTTGAGTTCGACTTCAATTTTCTTAATTTTTAATGAACTTTTTGTGCATCAGAGATGTAGTGAGGCATTCTAGCCTAAAACTGAACTATCTTTTGAATTATAAAAGTAATACGTAAAATATACAGTTTTTTACATTTTTGGCAAATATTATTACAACTTTCACTTAGGTATGGAATTTTTCTTCAGGTCAATCTAGAGATAATCTAATACTATTCTTTACACAAAATGTAAGAGATATGCCTTTGGTATGCTAAATAATTGATAAAAAAATACTGAAAGTATTTGAGATGAGAGTTAGAATTAATATTTATTAATTGTTTGCTTAAGTTTAGCTTGATTTCCTATTATATAATATATAAAATTATTATAAAAGACATAGAGTGTCAAAGTGGAAATAACAACCCCTTTATATAGTTTTAGTTTTGTTGGAACCTTTCGAGATTCTTGACCAAAGGCATATTAATATTAAGTTATAGTGGTTACCCAAGGTTGGGTGTTCATTTAGAGGAAGCCACAATGTCAGTGCATTGTATTCTGTGTTAGTAGAATCGAGATTCCATGGCAGGGCAGTGGAATCTAGTTTAGTTAGTAGAAGGATCCATGGCAGAGCAGTGGAAACTCGTTTGATTATTAAACTGGTTGCTCACGAGCCATCATTACGGCGTGCATGGTAACTAATAGAACATCATGAAAAAGTGGAAGCCCATGGCAGTGCATCTGGCTGTTGTAATAAGTTGGTCAATGGCAGAGCATTGGAACCCAGAATAGGAATTCTTGGATAATCGACGACGGAGAATTCAATGAGATTATTAAAAATGTAATCTGTCCCTTTTTTGCTTATTGAGGAATGGATGGGTTTGAGGCCATATTGCTTTCACAAGAATATAAAATCATTGGAGGGTTGGCCGAGTGGTCTAAGGCGGCAGACTTAAGATCTGTTGGACGGTGTCCGCGCGAGTTCGAACCTCGCATCCTTCATTATTTTTTGCATTTTTTTATCATGGCACGGAAAAAAAGGGGCGATGGATTATATACATTTAAATTATTTCTGACAGAATAAGATTAATAGTAAAAAAAATATCATGGCTACCTCCTTGATCATTTCTGTTTTGCTATTTAATCAACTCACATAGGGACTAGACTATATAATCGTGAAGATGGGTATATTAAATAAACTTAAGCAAAAAATTGAAAGTGTTCACACTTCAAGTGACTTTAACGATTCACCAAATATTCCAAATTCAACCGACATGGATGAGCGTACAATCTATAGAAATCGATACAATATCGGTGTTAATTTAGGTTCATTATTTGTTCTAGAGTCCTGGATTTACAATACCATTTTTGATGAGGCAGGAGGAGCTAACAGCGAGTTTGAAGCAATCACTAAGCTTACTCAAAAGAAAGGAGCTGAGGAGGCGGGAAAGTTATTAAGTCAGCATTATAATGACTATATTAACAAAATTGACTGGAATTGGTTGCGTAATGTTGCTAATGTTACTGCTTTAAGAGTTCCAATCGGATACTGGCATGTTAAGAATGGTGGTTACCTAAATAGCTTACCATTTGAGCCAATAAATGAAGCTTACCAGGTGGCTAGACCTTGGGATTATTTAAAGTCTCTTATAAATAAGGCGAAAGAAAATCATATTGGTATCTTAATTGATGTTCATGGATTGCCAGGCGGTGCAAATTCAGATTCACATAGTGGCACAATAAACGAATCCCCATCATTTTTTGGTAGGGAAAAGTATGTTATCAAGATTGTTAACGAAATCTTACCTTTTATTGTTACAGATGTTTGTACTCCAAATGAGAATGTTATAGGGCTACAAATTGTAAATGAAGCCAAATTTGACAACAAAGCTAAAAACGAAAAAAACTATTATCTTAAAGCTATTCAAAATATTAACAAGCTTGATAGTGGATTACCAGTTATTATTTCAGATGGTTGGTGGCCTCAGCAATGGGCTGATTGGGTTGCAGATAATCATTTTGATAGTACTGTTGTTATTGATTCACATATATACCGTTGTTTTTCGGATGAAGATAAAGGTAAAAATGCAGGACAGATTATTGATGATTTGAAAAATTCTGTTAGCTTTCCAAAAGATAAGGCCGATTTCGTAGTAGGTGAATTCTCTGGTGTATTAGATGGCCAGACTTGGGATAAGACACAGGGTAACCGTGAAGAGTATGTCAAACGGTTTGGGTTAGAACAAACAACGGTTTTTGCAAATACCGCTAGTTGGGGATGGTTTTTCTGGACGCTCCAATTCCAATGGGGTGACGGTGGTGAATGGGGTTTTGTCCCTATGATGAATAAAGGAAATTTGAAAAATAATAAAAAAGATTATTCAGCTATTTCTGATGATCAGATAAATGGTATCATTTCTGGTCATGTAAATTACTGGAAGGAACATGGAGGTGATAACTTTGAGCATTGGAGATTTGAGGATGGGTTGAAAACCGGTGTGAATGACATTCAAGCATTTAGAAAATTTGATAATTCACGTTTAGGAAGATGGCGTTCAATGACCAAACAACGTAGAGCTCAATATATTCAAGCCAAAGGTGATGGTGAATATATGTGGGAATGGGATCAAGGTTATCAACGTGCTCTTGATGAATTTAATAATTAAGAGTATAACTAGAATTTTATGAATTTTTATGATTTTTACAGTTTTCTCGTTTTTATTTTGATGTCAGCAGTTATATTTAAAAAATTTTAGAGTTGTATTTGTGATATGTTCTTAGCCCCAAATTTTGTTATTGCGTTAGTCAGAGTTTTATTAATTTTTGGGTATTCCGGAAGTTAACTTTTATGTTACTTCAACACTTACATTAAAAGCAACTTTCTACTGATAGAAAATGGTTGTTACTTGAGAGAAGTAGCCATAATAATACCTGTCTTTTGTCGACATTACAGTCATGCTGTACATAATTATCGATGCTTCTTGGGTGAATAAAAACTCAGAAAAGAGATTCAATTTTATATTGATCACTTACAAATGTTTCAACAATAACTAAGAGAGTGCACCACTTGTTAACTGTAGAAGGTGGCTTCTTTCAACGTATATTTATTTAGTGAGATTTTTCCATTTTTGGCCCTTTGGAACATCATGTATTGTTTCAATAGATTTCTGAAATAAACTTTCCGATACTAAATAACTCTATTTCAAAAGCTATTGCTTTAAATTTGCTACTTTTCTGAAACATTTTGAAGGTTTACAAAATATATCATTTGTCACATTTAGTAGTAGCTCGACAACTGATTCAAAATTCTCACCGAAATCGATTTTAAGTAAACGTTCAACTGCTAATCCATTACTCTCTTGTTGACTATTTTATTCTCAAATTAATAACATTTGTTTATTTTTTTTCTCCTACAACAAATTTATTGAAATTAACTGGCGACACTTCAAAACTGTAAACAAAAACAAAAACATAAAAAGTTCATGACAAAAAATAACAGTTGGACCATAGTTTTGTCATTTACTGGCACTTCATTTTGGTGGGCCTCTTTGTAAGGATTAATAATTTTTTTTTTTCGTTATGACTGAGATCCCTCAACATTGCCTGTCAAAATTATTTGCTGCAAAGTGGAAAATATGCTTCATACAAATTTTTTTGTAGCATTTCCAGTATATATGACATACCAAAAACTCTCATATTGTAAAATAAAGTCAAGGTTGATGCTTGAGATGTCAGACTACTTTTTTAATCTACAAAAAGCCTCTCACAATATCTGACAGTAGACATTTTATCTCAGATTTTCTGTCAGAAATATGACAAACAAAAAAAATGCCTTAACTGGGGTAAATATAGATATTTAGAAAGTTTTTGAACTAATCGTAATTTGATTTTAGCACAAAATTTAAAGAATCTAGTACTTTAAGGATGAAAAAACTACCACAAAAAACAAGAAATTACGGTTGTATAGTGTAGTGGTTATCACTGTCGGTTTTGATCCGACCAACCCCGGTTCGAATCCGGGTACGACCTATTATTTTGAACTTTTTTTATTCAGCGATATATCCCTATGAACAATAATTTTTTTATTGACTGGGATAGTATAAGATGATAGTATTATGCATATTGTTTATTAAAGATTTGTTTTTTTTTATATAAAAAATAAGCTAGACAGCAACAAAGTGAATATTTAAAGATTTTCTCAAATGAAGCAAAAAGGAATTCAATTTTCATTCAGTTTATTCTCTAATAATTCAATTTTTTTCTTTAATTCTTGATTCTCTAAATTAATTAAATTCAAACGAATAGATAATTCTTGTGACCTACCATATGATAACATTTTCCCCATTTCTTTATTTTCATTAGTTAGAATTTCTAATCTGTTTATCATTTTATGTGATATAGTCTCTACATCATATCTTCCATCTTTAGTAATTGAATTCGTTGGATTTAAAGCGATAGATGTAAGTAATGCTTCTAAAGTTTCTTTTGTAGATTTCAATTCTTTATCTTTCGAAGCCAAAGAATCTGTAAGTTTTTGAAATATAGATTGCAAATTGGTAGGCAATTGAATAATCTGGGGTTGTGCCTGTGGCTGTTGTTGTTGTAAATTCTTCTCGAATAGTTTTTTAAATGATTGGATCTCTGACTCTAGGGATTCGATTTGAGTTTCTTTAATCTGTAATTCCGTCTTTAAAGTTTTAATATCATTTGAATCGGTGTTATAGATAGATAGATGCTGTTGTTGAATTGAATTATAATTTGTTGTAGGGGATGTGCTACTTGAATTTGTGCTATTAGATGTATTATTATTATTATTATTATTATTGTTACTATTCGTATTAGTTGTAGCACTAGTATTATTACTGTTATATATTTGTGATTGCAATTGAGCTTGGGTTTGAGATTGATTTGAAGCTGGATGATTAAATGACAAGTTATTGAAAGAAACGTCTAAGGATTGTTGAGGATCGAATCCATAATTCATATAATTCATTTTTTCGTTCGTTTTTTGGTTTTAGTATATTCACCCCAGATTAATTTGTTTGCAATGGAAGATTTGCTTGTGATATAAGTTTAATAAATACAATAGAAAGAAAATGGGGGTAAAAAAAATAGCAGAATTCCTATTGGTTTAGTTACCACTATTGTCGTTGTTGTCGTTATTGTTGTTGTTTCTTTCACGTTTATTTCAAGAGTGGCGAAAAGATTGTCAGCGGAACTATTGTTCTTAATAAAATCGAACGGGGTTTTAATTTTTAATTATATAAAAAGAGATGGTTGTGCATTAAAGATAGAGTGAATGTGTTTGTAAAGGATAGGAGAGGTAGGTTAAAAAAAGATGGTTACTACAATTGATGCTACTACGATTAAATCCTTTTATCATAAACCGGATGCCAGACTAAGTGAAGGTATCAGTTATGATAAAAGATTCGATACTTTATATTGGGTTGATATTTATAAAGCGGAAATTTATAAGATGAACGATATATCCAGGGAGAAAAAGGAAAGAACGCAAGATGGTACGTTAAGAATTTGTTATGATACTTACGATCATGCAAATGCTAAGATTAAATATCCTTTGATCAAAGAAATTAACGAATCTGTCGGTGTTATGTTCTTCGTTGATGGTGAAGATAATGCCGATAATGGTGATACGATTCTATTTGGTTCAAGATTTGGTATTGGTAAAGGTAATTTCAAGACAGGTAAATGGGAAATTCTTATCTTGTATAGTGAATGTAGTGCATTATCTAAGGAAAGATTACTCAGATTGAGATCTAATGATGGTAATGTTACACATGATGGTAAATATATCTTCATTGGTTTGATGAATGATTTTAATTATGACGTCTGTGAAGATGATGGCTGTATCCTTAAGATCTCTATCATTGATAACACCGTTGAGTTGGTCTGGGACAAGATTGGTATTGCTAATGCAATTCATTGGGATGCCAAGAAGCAAAATATTTTCATTACAGATTCAATGAATCATTCAATTTGGAAATGTGGTTACGATAGTATTACAAATACAATTGATTACTCCACGAAGGAGAAATTAATTTATTTTAAAAATGCTAAAAATTGTAATTTTAATTCTAATTCTCCTGAACCGGATGGAAGTGATATGGACATCTATCAAAATAAACTATACGTTGCTGTTTGGTCAACACATAAAATTCAAGTATACAATTTGAACGAAACCAACTGTCTTGAAAAAGAAATCGTCTTACCAAAAGAAACACCACGTACTTCATGTTGTTGTCTTGTTGGTGCCGATATCTATGTTACAACAGCAAACCAGGATATTACAAAAGAAGATACCAACCTAGCCGATAAACAAGGTGGTTGTTTGTACAAAGTCATTGGGGTAGCCGAAGGTAACGAGGTCAAGTCCTCCAAGACTTATTTACATATTACTAAGTAGTTTTTTTTTCTCCCTCAAAAACATTTGTAAGTTCTTAATAATATAGTACTATTGTTGTCCTATTTTTTTTTCTTTCTCTCTCAAGGAAAAAACGAAAACAAAAGCCTCGTGGGCAGATTTCTCAAAGTATTATTATATAAGGAGGGAAAGATTGTATAGAGGATATTATCTGGGAACTAGATTTTGTCAATTGGAGAGTAGAAGGGTAGAGTTAAAAATGACTAAAAGAGTTGCTATTATTATCTATACATTATACGGTCACACAGCCGGTTTAGCAGAAGCTGAAAAGAGAGGTGTCGAAGCTGCTGGTGGTCAAGCCGATATTTATCAAGTTCCAGAAACCCTTACCGAAGAAGTTATTGCAGCTTTGGGTGGTCAACCAAAACCAGACTATCCAATTGCCACCCGTGACACTCTAACCGATTACGACGCATTTTTATTCGGTATTCCAACAAGATTTGGTAACTTCCCAGAGCAATGGAAAGCCTTTTGGGATGCTACAGGTGGTTTATGGGCAAAGGGTTCGCTTCACGGTAAAGTAGCTGGTGTCTTCGTCTCTACCGGTACCGGTGGGGGTAACGAGTCCACTGCCATCAACTCCTTATCCGTTTTGGCCCATCATGGTATCATTTATGTACCATTGGGTTACAAGAACGTCTTCCCTGAATTAACCAACTTGAATGAAGTTCACGGTGGTTCCCCATGGGGTGCAGGTACCCTTGCAGGTGCCGATGGATCCCGTTCCCCATCTGCGTTGGAACTAAAGATCCACGAGATCCAAGGGAAGACTTTCTTCGAAACTGTCAAGAACTTTTAATACTTTTGTATATATTCCTTTATATTTTTAACTATCGATAACTTATAATAATAATTTATAACTTCGCGACACTGTTCCACTAGACCGGCTTGAACAAGAAAAGCCACACGCCGCAAGAACCCGGGGAAACTCGAACCATTAATATATATATATATAGATACTTGGATAAGCAATAGGAGAGAAAGAGTTGTGTGTTTTGGAGTACCGAAAACAAAAAAGAGTATGCGAATAAGCAATGGAACATCTACATGCGACTGAAACTACCATTGCTACTACGACCCCTGCGAGAGAAGATATCATGATGGATGTCGATGATATGGGACCTTGTATTTCAATGGCTATCATGGCACAGGATGATACCGAATTTGAACACTATTCGTTCTCGTTGAGGAGAACTTCTTCGTTACATATTTTCAATAAGGATAAGACCAGATTTAAAAATGGTAGTAATGATGGTACTACCCCTCGTTCTTTGAAATTTAAGACGATTAATTATCTTCAGGATAAGAAAATCTCACAATCGATTCCTGTCATTAGGGTGACCCCAAATGATTTACTCATTATGAAGGATGACAACGATTTGAATCTGACTTTTCCAGAGAAATATGTCGATTACTTATCGTATCAATGGGACGAATTTGAATTACTAAATTCGTGGAAATTCATTCGTTTCTTAAAGACATTTTACTACCATTTTAACAAAAAAAATTTACTACTTTGTAACCAATATGGTTGTCAAATGATCGAGTCGGTGCAGGATAATTATGATGACGAGGAATGTCATAGTCGAAATAACAGACGTCTGGAAAACATTTCTTGGAGAATTTGGTTCAAACTAAAATATAATTTGACGAAAAGAGAGCACGAAGAATTGGATAAATTTATGTTCAAGAAAAAATCCAAACCAAGCTTGCTGAATTTAAGTCAATCTGATTTAACCTGGCTTTATGGTCCCTTGATTAGAAATAATATTTATAGGTCAGCAGGTGACAACACAATTAATTCTAACAATAATTTTATTAAACCAATCCTTAAGAAAAGAAATCTTGGTGAAATTATTGAGAAAAACTCCTTGTGGAAACTAAAGGAAATTAAAAAATATTTAAATAAAAATAATAGCCTCAGTAAACCTGAAAAGAGTAGTCTTAAACCATCGTCATCGAAAATTAATAAAACTAAAAATTCAACTAAACATATCCGTTTTAATAATAAAGTCGAACAATGTATCGCCATTAAAAATTTTAATATTAAAAAATTATCATCTACCCAATTAAATTATTTATCGGATGATAACGATGATGATAACGAATTAAATTCTGTTTCTCATAATTTAAACACTCAACGAGGTTATCCTTATATTTATGATTATAACTCTGTTTATACTCAAGATACTTCATCTTTTTTACCAATGAATGATTCTTGTGATATCGTTGACCTACCAGAAAATATTAACATCAGTTTCACTCCCCCATTACAATCTGCATTTGAATTTCAACAACAAACTGTACCTGCATCACAATCACAGTCATCATCTGCTTCAGATATTGAGACTTGGTCACCATTAACCTCATCGTTACCTACAGTTTCACCAGTATTTACCGTACCATCAACACCAGTAACAAATAAAAATTTGAAATCTCCAAAGAATCAAGATTTAAAATTACTAGTAGATTCAACAAATTTACCAAAACAATCATCCGTATCAACACCAATATCATCATCATCGTCATCAAGAAGACCATCGAAGACAAGAGACTTTATAACAGGTCAACTTTTATTTACAGAAACAGATAACAATAGTATTAATGATGATAGTACATCAGATGATCTTCCACCAATCCTAGCAAAAATTAGGTCTTCGTCATTTTCTTCACCTTCATGTTCAAATTTCATCTTTACTAGCTCATCTGATGATGACGATGATATATTAAAAGTTCCCGTTGATATCGATATGGCGTTATGACATTACAATATCATTTCTCAACCAATGCATCTGCTTTTTCTCACATTAATTAAGCTTCACAATATATTATCTATATACAAACATATATAAATCAATATTCAATTTTTTAAGTATATTCTTTTGTTAGGCCAAAAAAAACAAACAGGGCGTATATGTAGCTATACTTCAAAGAAACTTGAATAAATATATCGACGGTTATAAGAGAGGGATAGCCAATTACATGAGCAACCATTCATCAGTAGATAACGAGAACGATGAAAATAACAACTCCCTAGATTTAGATTTACAACCATCCAATTTAGATGAGAATAACGAAACTGTTGAAGAAGCCGTTTACAAATACGTCGGTGATTTGAATTTAAGAAATGACAATGATCTTAGTCATGAACTCAATTGGACTATTTATAACAAACGAAAATTTGATGATGATGAAGAAGAAGAGGAAGATGACGACGCTGAAAGAGAAAGTAAGAAATTACTCAGTAATGAAACAAGAATTACAAGCACCGGTAGCAATGGAAATACAAAAGATTTCCAGAAATTGCTAGATAGTCAAGGTGATGATGATGATACAAAGCATAATCATAGCAATACGGGGTTATTACTAGATGACACAACGCACCATATTTCTGAATTGAATAAAACAGCATTATTCAATTTAGAAAATCCTATTACTACCTCTTTAAAGAAGAAGAATTACCGTGAAGTTTTGCCAAAAGTTTCTGAATCATATTCTCCACCATTTTTAAACGATAAAAAACGAAAAAAACAGAGACAATCATTGGCATCCTCTCTGTTATCATCCAAATTCATTGCCCCAAAACAATTAGACGCTATAGTTGAGGAAACTTTGAATGAATTGAAAATAACTTTGCCAAATCCACCGAAAAGCTCGACTTTTGTTAAAGAAGAAGAATTAATTATATCTAGTTTTATAACAAAATTTTGTGCGTTAGAGAATTTATCCATTGATGAGTTTAAATCATCAATTTGGTCATGTCAAACTTTTAAGGACTCCATATTCAAGTTTTGGGAATCAATATATTCAATTTTAAGTTACAGGTCCCATTCATCGATTTACAAACATGTTAGAAGAAAATATCATAATTTCAGTAAAATTGGTAAATGGAATCAGGAAGATGATGATAAATTGAGCAAGTTGTGCAATGAAGATGATTTAGTTGGTAAATGGAGTCAAATCGGTAAGATTATGAATAGAATGCCAGATGATTGCAGAGATCGGTGGAGAAACTATTTAAAATGTGAAGGTAAACAATTAATGAATAAGTGGTCATTAGAGGAAGAAAAGAAATTACAGACAATTGTTGAAGAAATTTTGGATTCATCAAAGAAATTACCAAATTTTAGTAATGTTGAATTCGAAACTACATTCAATAAACTTGTTAATTGGACTGTTGTTAGTGAGAAGATGGGTGGAACGAGATCAAGAATTCAATGTAGATACAAGTGGAATAAAATCTCTAAGAAGAAAATACTTACCATGATACAGCATTTACCTGAAGATGAATTAAGATTAGTATTTAAAGATTTGAACTCTTTTTTACTTAACGAGAAAGATAATAACTCGGAAGTTGACTGGAAAAGTTTCACCATATATTTAAATTGCCAAAAATATCATAAACGACAGTGGACGTCATTAGAGTTAAAATTATGTTACGAAAAATGGAGATCAAGGGTCAAAGATTTTAAAATGAAGACATCAGTGCAAGTATCTAATGAATTGATAGAACTTTTTACTAAATAGATATTGTTTTTTTTTTAGTA
Source organism: Jamesozyma lodderae (assembly GCA_030571655.1). Classification (NCBI taxonomy): domain Eukaryota; kingdom Fungi; phylum Ascomycota; class Saccharomycetes; order Saccharomycetales; family Saccharomycetaceae; genus Jamesozyma; species Jamesozyma lodderae. The sequence continues at coordinate 19,147 of JAJLYF010000029.1, read as the reverse complement.
CGTGATTTTGATTTATTAAAGGTGGAGTTTTACTTATTTTTTAGTTATAGATATATATAAATTATTTAAATAACTTAAAATTTAGTAAATTGCTTGTTAGACTTACCTGGAGCTGGAGAAACCTTAACAACGTTGAATCTAACAGTCTTGGAGATTGGTCTACATTGACCGGCAGTAACGATATCACCAACTTGAACACGGAAAGCTGGGGAAACGTGAACTGGGACGTTCTTATGTCTCTTTTCGTATCTGTTGTACTTTGGAACGTAATGTAAGTAATCTCTTCTGATAACAATAGTACGGTGCATCTTGGTGGAGACAACGGTACCAGTTAAGATCTTACCACGGATAGAAACTAAACCAGTGAATGGACATTTCTTGTCAATGTAAGAACCTTCAATGGCGGCCTTTGGGGTCTTGAAACCTAAACCAGCGTTCTTATACCATCTCTTGGTTCTTCTAGAGGTCTTGAACTTTGGGTTGGTGAAAATGTGTGGTTGCTGTAAAAATAAAAATAATAATAAATTATGTTAGTAATTTTGTTAGAAAATATCACGGTTAATGAATAAAACTTATTGTACATCTTATTGTAAGACTTCTAGCAATCAAATACGTGAGGAGCGTTTGGATAATTAGTACGCTCAGTATTTTTCAACTCTAAGATTACTTCCCCCTATGGGCTTTGATGATCGGTTCTTTAATATCTTGTCTCTCATAAAGTTGTTGGACCGAGGCTAATCAGTATTGTAGAGCCATAATCTTCAATATTTTTATTCATTACTCATCTCATTTTTAAAATTTCTGCATACCTTTTGGAAAGCTCTTTCAGATTGAACAGTTAATTCAACGGACATTTTGCTACTGGTTTACTTGCTTCGTTTCTTCGAACTTTTAACAAAATAGCACGATAATCGTTATATACTTCTTTACTACCTTATACATTAATTTTCAAGATGTTTACGGGTATTTGGATTGTCACGCACTGGTGTTCGCTAGACAGAGATAGGTAGATACTGTCGCCGTCCACAAGGAATTTCTTACAAAATTCCAGCTGAGTAGCCACTGTGAGTTTTTTGGTACCAGACGGAACTTCCTTCTAGAGATTTGTTTCGAGTTTGTTTTTCTTAGTGGAAAGACGCGATCGTTTAAAAGAGTGAAAAATAAAATATAAAACAGTAAAATTGTTTGGGTTGTTTGAATGTATGGGTGGTCCACAGTCAAATGGTGGAAATAACTATTTAAATAAATAGTTCCCTATGTGCTGAGATCATCATGTCTCTAATACTTGACCGTATCCCGTGTTAATATACCTGAAACATGCTATCACAACGGAGAGAGTTTTTGTCTTTGTATACTAAGACCTGTGTATCACGTGCTTGGACTACTGTGACAAGAATATGCTGCTGATTACTCAAAATAGTGTCAAATAATTGATAATGTCCAGGTTTCCCTGGGAATAACAAATAAGCAGTTTTGTATTCATTATAGAGAAGGGTAAAGACAGTTTTAAGACAACCGTTGTGTGACTCCTCGGTTTTCCTAGCGAAATTCACTCGGAACCGAGAGATGATTATACTAGCATGATTACGTAAGAGTATTCGCAAGATATGTGTAATAGAAGGTATATATAAGTCAAGAACTATCTAAATGTTCACGGGACGTCAATTATTTACCCATAGGTTGTTCAAAACGGACGCCAATATCACATTAGCAAATATACGTCAAATGACTACCCACCTTAAAACTCAAAAAGTCATTGCAATTAATGGCAATAGTGAAGGTTACGAAACCATAAAGTATCAGGATTACCCAATACCTACTGTGGAGTCAGACCAAGATATTTTAATCAAGAACAAGTATGCTGGTGTAAACTACATAGAGTCATACTTTCGCAAGGGTATTTATCCCTGTGAAAAATTCCCATATGTTCTCGGTAGAGAAGCTGCAGGTGAAATTATCGATATAGGTAAAAATGTCAAAAATTTCAGAATTGGTGATAAAGTAGCCTATATATCCGGATCCACGTTTGCTCAATACACCAAAGTCACGGAAGCTACAAAGATTCTTAAATTACCGCCTGAGACAGACGATGAAACTTCAAAATTGTTCTCAAGTGTTTTAATTCAAGCATTAACTCCATTAACCTTTATTGACAACGCTTATAAAGTCAAAGAAGGTGACTTCGTTTTAGTATACGCTGCTGCAGGCGGTGTTGGTCTAATATTAAATCAATTACTAAAGTTAAGAAAAGCTCATAGCATTGCGATTGCATCATCAGAAGAAAAATTACAATTGGCAAAAGAGTATGGTGCAGAATTTTTAATTAATTCTAAGACTGATGACATTACTCAAAAAGTGTTAGAATTCACAAATGGCAGAGGTGTTGATGCTGCATTTGATTCAATTGGGAAAGATACTTTTGAGACAACTTTAGCTTCACTTAAAAGATGTGGTACATTTGTTTCATTTGGAAATGCATCGGGCCCAGTGACGCCATTCCCACTTTCAAGACTTACCCCAAAAAATATTGTTTTATTGAGGCCATCATTATATGGCTATATTACAACTTCACAGGAGTGGACCCATTATTCCAATGAGTTAGTGTCTTTAATAACATCAGGAAAATTAAAAACTAAGATATACAAGACCTATCAACTGGCAGATTATATCCAAGCTGCCAAAGATATTGAGAGCAGGAAAACAATAGGAAAATTGGTATTAGAGATTCCACAATAATACTATTTTTTTTTTTGTGTCGCTGACAGTATAATTAAGTGTCAGAAATCTCTCGCTTGTCGGAAAAAAAAAACTAATACAAAAAGTTATGAATTAGTTAGTTTTATTCTTTATATTTGCTTTTATAAATTGTTGTAAACGATTTAAAATTCATTGATAAAAAGGAAAAAAAAACTAAAAATTTTATATACAACTAACAACTATTAATATATTATGTCCCATTCTGCTATTCAAACATCGCTCAAAGATGATGTGCCTGATAAAAGGTCTAAGTTAATTGCATTTAAAAAATGGTTCTATAATTCCATGACGAAGTCATTCCCAATATCAGAAATTGAAGAGAAAGGAAGTGATATTATGGAACCTTTCAATAAAAAAAACGAAAAATTTAACTCCTTTTCAAATAGGTCAAAAGCGCTTTCACCTGCAGATATCTATGACTGTTTGCCGTCTAATTCAACAGCTAACGAGGAACTAGAAGAATCCAGTTTTATGTCAGATACAAATGATAAATATGAGTCTTTAAAGGGCAGATCTGAAAGGAGAAGGAGAAATCATAGCTTTAGGCAACATATGAAAGAGAAAATTGAAAGCTTTAAATTAAAACATAACAAATTTTCTCCCATTGACAATTCACCTGGAACACTCTTAGATACAGATGAAAGAAGTTCCCTAATGAACGAAGGACAAGATGATGCTAGTTCATCAAATTCAACTAGTGACGAAGATGGTAAACTATCGTGCTATAGAAGCTTTAGAACAAATTTGAATGACTTAAATTTGTTATTTGATTATACCATGAATCAATCATTGGAAAGAAAAGAAACCGAGAAGCAACATACACCGGCATATGAGAGAAACCTTTTTCAAACCTTAATATATAAAGAATTAGAAAAAAATGATCGAGTTTTATACGAGGTCACCAGAAATTCAAGCGTTAATAATAATTCTGAAGAAATGTATGATTCTGACGTGGAAGAATCGATTGATTCTGTAAAACAGAGACCGGTCAATAAAGCTAAAAGGTTTTTGAATGATACTACATGCGACAGTAAGTCCATTAAAAAGCCTTGCTTTCAACTGAGCGATAAACCAGTATTTATGACTGATGACAGTTTAGATTTCTCAACCGCCTCTAAAATTTTCATGAAAAAAAGCCCATATATATCACCTTCTCCAGATGATGTCAAGAAACAAGATGGCAGTACGCATTCATCGAAACTTTCAAATGAAATTCAGGAAGAGAGTACTTCAACTCAATCTGAAAGCCCAGACAAAAAAGATAAAATTAATCCTCAAATTAAAGCCTGTGAGGCAAATACAGTATCTAGTTCATTATATTCATCTTTAAATGAGTGTTCCAGTGATTCAAGTAAAATATATACAGTGCCAACATTTAGAGAAAACGTAACGAAGCTTAATATTTCTGGAATAATATCTAGTTTTAGGAGTGGTACCCTAAATGAGAAAAAATTAAATGTATTGGGCAAGAAGTCGAGAAATAAAAAAAAGCTCCCATACCAAAACAAAAAGTTTTATGATAATTTACCTGACGATTTTTTTGACAAGGATAATAAAGATTCAGAAAGCGACTCTGATCAGGAATTTGAAATGAATGATGAAAATGAGCAAGATAAAAATATAAATGAATGTAGTGTCAGATTCGATGATAAGTCTCGTTTACTTGTTTACACACCAAAGAAGAAGCATCTTTCCTCAATTTTTATTGATACAGGTTGCGATGTCACATATGACACTGTTGGGAAAAAATCAATTCTGAAAAGTAAAGAAAATGAAAGAATGGATATCGAATTGAAAAGGGCTAAGAGTTGCGACGTTGTTGACGTCAAATCATTTTTAAGATTTTTCAATCATTATGAAATCAAGAAGCAGGAAGAAGAAGGAAAATACTGTAAAGTTAGAGAAAATCAAATAAGCAGGTATTATACTAACGAATTTTCTGAGACTTGAAAAAAAAAAATCTCCTTTCATATATATTTTCAGTTTGTAGTTTTTTTTTATTACAATATAGAAACTTTGATATAAATAAAATAAAGAATAGAGTATTGAAATAACACAACACATTCTAAGTAGATTGCAATCAGTCTGGGAAAACGGTTGTTCTAGAAGTAAAAAAAACAAATACTCCTCATAGGGGGCTCGAACCCCTGACATTTCGGTAATCCTTGCTTAAACATGAATGTTTAAAAGCCGAACGCTCTACCAACTGAGCTAACAAGGACGAGTATCTGTGACTTTGTGAATTTTATGAGTTCAATTTATACTAAATAATATGCTATGTTTAATATTTTCATTGGTGCTTTGCGAATAATTAGCCCATGTCATTGTAAGGTCAAGTATGAAGACAAGGATCAAAGTATGTTTTTGTCTATGTTGGGTCCCTGGTAATCAAATTATAGCAAGGCGCATACAGCTGACAAACTCCCAACAGTGCACAATCAAGGTTTTTTTTAATACATCTTGTCGATATAATCTAACTTTTTAACTAGAAGGAAAATTGTATTCTTTTTAAATTTTTTAAATGTCATCAACTATGTTTAATCTATTTAGGCCTTTCTGTAGCACGTTTAAAACCTAACTTGTAAAAACGGCTCGTGCTTTTGGAAAAACAATTGGTAACATTTACAGATTATGAATGCTAAGTGACGGTAAAGTTGTTCATCTTTCTGATAAACCTGTATATTGATCTGATGTCTAGGGAAAGCTTACAACGAAATATCGACTCTCTGTATAGAAAACAAGTAACAAGTGAAAAATGTCTCCTTGATAAACTCCTGGATCTTAAAGTTGAACTCAGAATCTACCTGATGAATGATACAAAAGATAGACTAAGACATACAGGCCTTATCTGTTACCAGTGAGTGAAAAACAAAAAAATTTGCTTTTTGATATTGATATATGGGTCCAAAAAAAGGAAACTGAGTTCCTTCATAGAGAATGGAAATATTTCAGTAAATATACGACTCAACTAAACAAAATGTCAATGAGAGTTGCCTGACATACTTCTGTTCTTCATTAACCCAAAAGTAGGTTCATCTGAATGTATCAAATCAACCATGACATATATCGTAGAACTAGATTATAAAATAATGTAGGACATAACGAGAGATGCCTCCGTATGTGATTCTAATGTATCTTTATCCGTTGTTAAGAACCGTCTTTCTTGAAGAAACATAGTATAAACTCGCTCAAAGTTAGAAATTAGAAAATAAAACAAAAAAAAATTGGAACTAAGATAAGTCAAAAGTAGAAAGGGTTTTGAAACTCCTTATGATAACATGACTCAACTATAACTGGCTCAATCTATAGTATTCCCAATTTCAATTGGTGATGTTCAGATATGTTGCACATCATAAACCGTCAATACAATGTTGTATAACGAGGTCATTGAAAACAAAATACACGCCTATCTTCGACCTAAAAGATCTACAAACAAGGGAGCACTTAACCACGTATATAAGGTTACTAGACAAAATTCTGAATGCTACAACTTATAATAGATCATTACTCTATCAAGGCAAAAGTAAGTCAGTTCCAAGGCTAATTGTACCAAATGATTTCTTACAATCACAAAAGGTTATTGGCGACGTCTTAGAATCTTTCAAGTCAAAAAAAGACGATTCCCTTCAAGATGAAGCACAAGAGACCCTAAGCCGGATTGGTTTGGAACTATTTTTAAGTTGTTTGACTGATAATGTAAACAATGTTGCCACAACTCTGACTATTCATATGCTGGACTTATATAACCATAATCCTAGTAGAGAAACTGTTGACAATTTAATTGGGACTTTAGAATTAGTAAGGCATCATTTGCGTGAAAAGAAAATATTGATTTCGGGGAGACATGATATTGATAAATTAGTTGATAATATGACAAGTACTCAGAGAGATTGTAAAATTGTCAAGAAGATACTAGATGCTGTAAATTACAAATTATTTACAGATGATATTGTAAGGGTTGTAAGAGGTAACAGAACATTTGATGAAATTGAAGTTTCAAAGGGTTGGAAATTTACCTCAGGTATAATGGACTCTAATGCGCAGTACATGAGATCAATAAATATTCCTAGTAAGAAGTTGATTTCAATTGATAAAGAAATGATTGTCCTTGTCTACGATGGAAATTTAGACAAGTCTGAGTATATTTCACCTACTTTGAACTATACGAATAAACATAATAAATCACTACTGTTAGTTGTCACTGGTAATTGTAGTGGCGAGGCTCTTAATGCGATAACAATAAATAACAACAAAAATAAAAGAAAGAATAAAGACATAAAAGTAGTTATCTTCCAATATAGAGAAACTGAAAACGATGGTTTGAGAATTCAAGAAAATTACGATTTGATTGAGTACTTACAGTTACCAAGAGGAATATCTAGCATCTTTTCTCCTAAATTCAGTGATGTGAGACCGAGTTCCGATTCAGCAAAGGAATATTATGGTAGCATAGAATCCATGAAAGCCACTACTGGTGAAGCATTTTTGTATAACCCTACTTATTTGGCAGGAAAGACAATGGATCTGGAAAATAACCCCCGAATAAGGAAAACAGTAACATTATATGTTGGTGGAGATAGTGAAGTTGAAATTGATAGAAGGCGATCATTACTTGATCATATCATGAATGTGGTTATTTGCAACGGGCTTGCTGACGGATTTATACCGGGATTTGGTATCTCATTGGTGAAATCAATGGCATATATTAATTCCTTAAAAGATTGTAAGGAGATACCAATGAGCCTTAATAGAAAGTTTGTAAGTGAGAGTTTATTATCTTGTCTTTCTTTACCCATGGCCAATGCAGTGATGAATTTAAGTGGAGTGAAGTACTACCAAGCATCGACTGCAATTACAAATACAATTAACGAGGAAAACTTTTTTCGTGCTCAGTTGGCTCCCAATTCAGGAATGCGGGAGATGGTAGAAAATGGTGCGCTAGAACCATGGAATAAAATGGATCAACGTTTAAAAGGACTAATAACTTTTTTAAATTCAATAACTAGTCCAGCAACTATGATTACAAGAGTTTTTAGTTTGCGACAAAAAAAGTGATACATAGCCATTTAGATTATATGTCATTCTTTTTATAACATACATGTACATATATATATATATCAAAAAGCTTACGTTCTCTATTAACTAAGAATGTAAATATGCTCTTCAAGCGACTAAATTTAAAAAGTGCAATTGTTTCTAGAGCGATTCTGTCATTACTGGTCTCGAAGTTGACTTTTAAAAGTCTCGGGCTTGATTTAAAGGCGCCTTTGTTTCTTGACTGAAATAAATATTTTAAGATAAGAAATTGCGTATATAACCCTATATTTACCCCCAGTACAGCTGAACCTCAAATTGAGACAGTATATACCTTTGCCACTGATACCAATTTATTAGTTAAAACTTACTTTGCCTGAAATTCAACAAGTTTCTCAATTAAGAATATCATGCCCAAGAGTAAGTTAGCTCAAAAGCTAAAAGAAAGTGCAATAGCAATAACATCCGTAGTGATGTTTGTCGAAAACATCATTGTAATGTTATCTACCCAATATGTTTTTAAAGGCCTTTATAAGGAAAACAATGTCACGTTGCAAAAAGTTCTTGATAGAACAAAAAGGGCATTTATTGTTATATTGATTTCAATACTACAAATTATTGCCCCCTCAAAAGTGAGAATAACAACAGAGAATGCATCAATTGCTAAAGGAGTCTTTGATAATGATAAGAGAAGAAACCAAATTATATCACACATGAAGCCAAATTCAATTAGTATATGTAACCATCAAATATATACTGATTGGGTGTTCTTATGGTGGGTTGCATACACCTCCAGCTTAGGCGGCAGAGTCTACATCATGTTAAAGAAGTCTTTAGAGTCAATTCCAATTCTTGGTTTTGGTATGAAGAACTATAAGTTTATTTTTATGAACAGAAAGTGGGCTACAGACCGTATCAACATGAGTAATTGTTTTGCTGAGATGGATGCTAATGCTAGAGGCCAAGGTCCCCTAATAGGTAAAAGCCCTGTCAATGTCGACGAGGAAGGTATCCAACATTTTGACACCAGTAATAAACCATCTGTAGAATTCAAAGGAAAGGCAGAGAATTCTTGCTGGCCATATAACTTAATTCTTTTCCCTGAAGGAACAAATTTTACTGAGAATACAAAAGGGAAGAGTTTTACGTTTGCTTCTAAGATAGGAAAAAAACCATTTCAACACCTTTTATTACCTCATTCCACAGGTCTTAGATTTGCTATTCAAAAATTGAAGCCAAGTTTGGATGTCGTTTATGATTTCACAATAGGCTATTCTGGGGTAAAGAGTAATGAGTACGCAGAAAGTGAATACGGTTTAAAGAGTGTTTTCATGAAGGGCCATTATCCAAAAATTATTGACATTCATGTCCGAGCATTCAATGTTGATGAAATACCTGCCGATAACGAGGAAGAATTTAACGATTGGATTTATCAAGTTTGGCAAGAAAAAGACGAATTATTGAGTATGTATTACAAGATGGGCACATTCAACTTTAATAAAAATATGCAATATTCAGTGATGAATGGTTTTAATATTAACAAGGGTGAGTTTATTTCCATGTTAATTTTACCAATCATAACGTTACTAGTTTTGTTCAAAGTCATTTCTTTAATATTTTTTTAGAACCAACATAAACTAAATTGTGGAAGAGGAGGCATATGAGTAACATCTCTATTAATTATGTTTTAGTTAATTCTTACTTACTTAAGTAATATATATTGAGCATCCTAATCTCTTAACTGAAAAAAATATCACAGATCAGCAAAGTAAGATACTTATTGGTCGCTTTGAAATTGAATATTCTATAATTTTATCACTTGATTTTCAATATTGCTCCAATCAGAACTTGTTAGCTTTTTATATTCTTTGTAACCATTCAACCAATAAAGACTATCCCTACCATCTGTACCTGCTGGCAGTTTTTGTTCTCTATATAGTTTCTTTAGTACTTTGTGGTTATCAGTCATTTTGATCTCATCGACAAATTTAACGAAAATTGGTAACGCATATTTTGGTAAAGATTTGTTCAGGTGGTTTAACATTTTATTCAAAATAGTGATCTTTGCTTCATTTGAGATTTTATCAAGAGATTCTTTCATTTTTATAACAGCAAACCCTGCTCTACCTTCATATGAAGGTACTTTAATACCAACAACAAGAACCTGCATAATATCATCCTCATTGCTAGCTGTAATTTGATCTTCAACTTCAGTCGTTGAAACATTTTCGGATTTCCATCTAAATGTATCACCCATTCTGTCCAGGAAATACCACATACCAAACTCATCCTCCTTTAATAAATCGCCACATCTATACCAAGCATCACCATTTCTAAAGACATTTCTTACCACTTTGGATTTGGTTTCTTTAGCATTACCTAAATACCCTTGAAATGAAGTTTCAGGTTTTCTTGGAAAGAAAATTCTCATTAACATTTCTCCAGGTTCATTTAACGCTGGTTTTTCACAGAATCCTTTTTCATTTCTATAAATTACAGAATCATCCTCAGGGTCCATTTTCACCAAGACTTGTTGAAATGACAGAAACCATTGAATAATTGTACCATAATTTCTACATGCACCAATGCCAAACGTACCGCGCTGATAGTTTGTTGTAGCAAAAGGGGCTTCGGTAGCAGCGTAGAATTCACCGATGACTTCAATGTTAAATCTTTTCCTAAATTGCTGCCATATATCCGGCCTTAGCCCATTACCATATGCAACCTTGGCGCAATGGATGGATTCATATTCAGATATAGGAGTATGTAAGAGGTAACGGCAAACTTCACCGACGTATTCGATATGAGTTGCCTCGGTTAAATAAACCTGTTTCCAAAATTGACTAGCAGAAAATTTATTAGCAATGGCAATGCAGCCACCTTGCGATAAAACTGCACAAACACCTAGTAGTGCAGCTGTTGAATGAAATAGGGGCATAGCTGTAAAGATGATACTTTCATTATTCATGTGGAAAACATGACCAAATAGTTGGGTACCAACGGCAGCTTTTCTCCAAGACATAATAGCTGATTTTGGTAATCCTGTTGTACCAGAGGTATAAATTAACATAGCTGCTTTATAATCCGCCAATCCCTTAGGTGATCTAATGTCTTCATCTTGTAAGAATTGTGGTGACTGTGGGTTTAAAAGGATTTCCATCAAGTCCTCTTCATTTAAATAGTTTAGTTTTATGTTAGGTAAGGCAGCCAATATCTCTACTTCTGATTCACGTATTGGACGACTGGCATCAGGATCAATGAAAACCTGGGAGATTTTAGATATTTTTAGTGAATGAACCAATGGGTTTCCTAGAGTGTTGTAATTTAGGAAAGCCGGTATGGCACCAATGTTCCATGCAGAATACCATAAGAACAGAAACAATGGTTTATTAGTACAGTCAATAGCAATGTAATCACCGGCATTAACGTTATATGTATTGCGTAAAATATAAGATAACCTTAAAACAATATCGTAAGTTTCTTGATACGTATATGACTCTAGTTGAAATTCTGTCTTTCTGTCTTTTACAGGACGTGCATATCGAATGGCTAAATGGTCACCATTATTTTTAACCTGTTTTGTAAAAATGTACCAAGTTTGAAATCTATGTCTCTTGACCGATATGAAATATAGGAATACGCTTTTGAGGAAATATGGGATAATATAAAAATCTTCTGTAATACGATGTCTTTCATCTAGTCTCTTAAAATAATCACCGGAGGACCATGTTATCAGTCTTATAAATGGAGTGATGATAATGCGTAATATACGTAATATCAAGGTTAGTATTCGAGCAATAACGAAAACTAAGGCATCTAGTAACCACATTTTTCCAGAAACTTAATAATTGGCCTTGAACAAAATGGAATTTCACTGTTATGGACTTTTACAACCTAGTTTGATGGGATAATATATTTATAATAATTCTTCTGCGTGAATTTTGGTTTGTTGAGATTATTTTGTTACTGCATATATTTCGTGTTACTCTATGCGCGCCAAAAATGACAGATTAAAAATAAAATAATATAGTTAAAACCATGCTATAACTGAATATTTATAGGTAAATAGAAAGCTAAATATATATAGAAATGTCTTGAAAATTATACCTTATAACCATAAGAATCCGAATCCGATGAAGGGTAATGGTTTTGATTGTGGTTTTGGTAGTACGGTTTGTTGTTATGAGCAGAAGTAATAGGCATATCTGATGTAGAATCATTTCTTAATTCCTTCCACTTAAGTCCCCACAGGATGAGACATATCACAATTAAGAAAGCAAATGAAAACCAACCCATTGATGCAGCTTTTCTACCCTTATAAACGTTAATAATTTTCATACTTGCCGCAGGTACTAACCTATAGCTTGCATGAATGCCGATATGAGTCCAAATTGCACCCATTCCCCAGAGTAGTACCAATAAGGCACTTAACATTAATGTACATTTATTTAAATATTCTTTGAATGGTAGAACTGGAATAGCTGTGTAAGACAGGCAGAGAAACATTAAAATTGTTAGAATAATTGTTGCCATCAGGATGTAAGGGTGAATAACATTTACAGACGTCAATTGGGCTAACTCTAAAATATTTAATGAAACTGACGACGATGATGACGATGATGATGATGATGATCCACTATCAAATAATTCTATAGTCAAGTCATTGTATAAAGAGGTGTCGTTGAGATTCTTCCGAGGATAACAAATTGAGGTTAATGATTGGTTATGTAAGTTATAGTTTGTTGGAATATTTTCTACGCAAATACCCATGTAACCTGATCTAATCTTGACTTTTTCTAAACCCATTGTTTTATTCGAACTTTGAAACGATGATTTGACAACAGAGAAGAATGGCGAGTGTTTATCGATTTGATAGCGCACTAGAAAAGTGGAATCCTGAGAGTTATTATAGCAGCCGACTAACAAAAATATTGTTAGAAGAATTGTTATGAAGTTGAGTATCAAGGCAAAAGCTCTTGGTGTTCTTTTAATTATGAACCACATAATGGAGAGTGACATGTTCGGTTGTATTTTTCAGTTTGGAGTATTTTCTGAAAGCAAGACATCATTCACACAGAAGAAAGCAAAACTAATACACCTTATATAACTGATAAATGTTACGGTATGCTCATAAATCTGTAACGAACTTGAAAGAATATCTTTTAATAGTGACACTACTATGAAACTTTAAACCCACACACCCCGCTGTATTAATATAAAACATTATTTCATTACCAAGATACAGAATTGAAACATGTTTTAATCATATCGTTTACGAATATATATTTTTTTTTTGTATTTATATTTACTTATTACCTGCATAGATACTTTGATCTTTCTGTATATTGAAAGTATAATCAAAAAATTAAGAGGACTGAGATTAGTCCAATGATGAGGCACCAGTAATAATATCGACCAATTCGTTGGTGATGACAGCTTGTCTTGTTCTATTGTATAAGATAGAGTATCTATTAATCATATCACCAGCATTCTTGGAAGCGTTATCCATCGCATTTCTTCTAGCTGAAATTTCGGCAGCGTAACCTTCAGCCATAGCAGAGAAAATTTGGTTAGTTAAAGTATATTCAAATAAGTCAGCAGGGATGTTACCTTCTTGATCAATTTCGAATTTGTTATAAGATGGAGATTTAGCAATTAAATCTGGGTTATAGATTGGTTTGACAGAAGGTTCAAAGGATAAGGAACTAATTGGGTCATTATAATATATGGAGATCTTTGAATAATTGGATCCATTTAATTCTTTTAATAATTTAGCAGTAATCAAAGAGGATTCCAAGAAAGATGGAGCATCTTTACCAATACCATTAAATGCTAATTTAATGTTATCAGGATGAGTTCTTAATAATTGTAATTTGATCTTATCACCAACCGCAACTACATCAGCCTTTTCATTACCTTCGATATTTAAATGATTTCTAACGGCTTTAGCTAATTGAGAATGAATTGAACCACAAAGACCTTTATCAGAAGTAATTGCAATAACTAATTCTTTTGGTTCTGCAGCGTCACTAGTGGCATCTTTAGTTTGAGCAACATTATAAAATTGTTTATCAGCTTGATCAATTTGTTTAGCAGTGGCTTTTGCCTTTTGAGCTTTACTCAATCTAGTCGATGCGACAATCTTCATAGTCTTTGTGATCTTTTCAATATTTTTAATGGATTTCAAACGTAATTCAACTTCTTTCAAAGTGGCATAATTTCTTGTTGAAGAACCAGCAGCTTGTCTTGCCATCATGGCGACACCATTGCTACGTACAATTCTTGAAAACATAGTTGACTGTAGGTTTACTATTCGACTCTGAAATCAGAACTTTTGTTAGTATTGTACTTTTAGTTCCACTTTCTATCCCCTTTGTTATAAATAAAAATCACATACTATAATAATTTTTCTCTTTCTTTCTCCGGTTCGGGATGCTCAGTATAGAGAAATATTACATTTTCATTGGTCGAAGAGAGTAGTAGTACACATTATATATAAAAGGAATTAAAATCTAACAGTTTTAGAATAAGTAATTGCAAGAAACTATCGATGGTTACAATTTTACATATATGTGGAAAAGATGTGTGAACTACAGTAAAGCTATGTTATGTGTATATATTCATATCACAGCGGAACTTAAGTGGCCCAGCGTCAATCTTCCAGCTTAGAGAGACCGTCCTCATGTTGGAGAGATAAAGACAGCCAATGATACTGGTTAAAATTTTTATTTTACTTGGCCTCTTAAGAACAAACAAGTCCAAATAAGTAGATAACAAGCAACAATTCTGTTAAGATAAACGATTTTTTGTTGTTTTTTATATGAAAAACCAATCTGATTACCGGGTAAAGCAGTAACTGCAATTCGATTAGGGCAGATACAAGAAACATCTGCAGTCTATACTATATGTTATAGGTGCTATACTAGCCATTCACTACTACTAGAGAAACATTTAGTCTTATAATGTAGAGAGATGGTCCCAAGTTCTTGCATAAACTAATCATTTGAGTAGATCGTGTCAAGTGATTCTAAGTGAAAATAATTATTAGTTAAAACATAAATAAATACACTCGACTACCTTGTTATAACTTCTAGAGGGTTTCTGGAACTAGACTATTGTCCCGAGTTTTAGATATGTTATGCACCAATTAGAGTTTTCAGGTATAACCAGTTTTACAAAGTGTTTGTCAAGTCAACTATTTGGGATATCTGTGTTTTCAATTATCAGCGTGGTAGATTTATAGTCGAATTAATATACCTAATTTATATGGAGTTTAAATATATTTAAGGTGGATTGTCATATCATTCTTTTTTTATTTGTTTGTTCTTATTATAGACCGCTACGTTTGTCTGATGCCAAAATAAATAAAATTTTATGATTTTATCTGGTTATACCTTCCAAAATATTTTATATTGACAACCATGCCTTAACGATATTTTAACTTCAAAAAATATGGTATACTTAATGAGATAATAGTAAACCAATTCCCACCCATACCACGTTTAAGTTCATAGAATTAAAACATAAAATTGTGGAAAAGTTTAAAGGTATTTTTTATTTTTATTTTATAAGCATTCCAAGTGTATTCTATATCGACTTAGGGTCTTTTTGTTATATTGACTGTTGATGAAAAATGCCCTTAAAAAGAGGAAATATTTTCATTTTTGACATACTCTTGTAGCTTTAAGGTTTGAATCAAGTTTACATAAGGATGCATGATAGTATCATATTTGCTTGGTTTATGGTTAACCTCGGCTTGTTACTCCAGTGGTCACAAGTGGCTCTTCTTTTTTGTTCTTACAAAACATGAAGAAGAAAAAGTATTTGCTTCATTTTTCAACTAGAACTTAAAGTCTTGGTTGATTGTAAAGTACACTGCTTTATAAATTGAAGTATGTCAAGTGCCCTTTTTCTTTGCCTCAAAACCCCATAATGCAATGGTCTCTTTTTAGTGAATTTTCTCTTCCTTTCCCATTTCAAATCGATAAAAGAGTAAGATTCGTTTACTGATAATGCGACCCACAAGATCCTGATGCATTGAATTGACAAACTAGCATTATCTTTTACTCTCACATAGTCGAAATTCCGACAGTAAAATCTCTCATGATAGAGGGAAAAAAGATTGAAGATTTTTTTTGACTTAGGGTACATTTTAGATGTGACCGAATAGCAATTAAAACCAATATGGTACCTTCTTACAACGAATTGTTGTTTTTTTTGTTTTTTTCTGGCTATGGATGTATGTTCATTGTCAGTTTTTTATGTTTTAATTCTTGTTGTAAGATTAAATTCCTCTGGAAGGGTCGTTATGTTTTAATCTTTGTTTCTCTCCCTTCAAGACTGCGATTTACTGTTATTCGAACTAACAATTTTTGGAACCACTTGAATATATCTCTGTTGCAATTCCAATGACAACAGGGAACTATTCTATATTATATAATCGTATGTAGATCTATGTATAAAAAAAGGCTGTCCGCGTTCTTCTTAGAGTCACTATCTCGGGATCATGTTTTACTGGAAATCTCAAATCATATATAAAAATTAAATACAAAAATGACTCTTATTTAAGCAACAAGGAGAATGGTAGATACATTCTCATTATTACATACAAATATACCAGAAAGCATTAAAAATATGACTGGAACTTCAGATAGAACTCAGACACCAATTATTTTCGCACCAGAAACATACCAATATGATAAATACACATTAAAGGAATCCCAATTAGCCAAGGATCCAATCGACCAATTCACTAAATGGTTTAATGAAGCTAAAGAAGATCCAAAGGAATCTTTACCTGAAGCTATTACATTTTCTTCAGCAGAATTACCATCAGGTAAGGTATCTTCAAGGATTCTTCTTTTCAAAGAGTTAGATCATCGCGGTTTTACCATATATTCTAATTGGGGAACCTCTGGCAAAGCACATGATATCGCTACAAATCCAAATGGTGCCATCAACTTTTTCTGGAGAGATTTACAAAGACAAATTAGAATTGAAGGTTTTACTGAATTTGTTAATCGTGAAACTTCCGAACGTTATTTCAATACCAGACCTCGTGGTTCCAAAATTGGTGCATGGTCCTCTGAACAATCTCACGTCATCAAAAGTAGACAAGAACTAGAAGAAAGGGTAGCCTCTAATGCCAAGCGGTTTGAAAATGTCGAAGATATTCCTTGTCCAGGCTATTGGGGAGGTCTAAGGGTTGTTCCTTTAGAGATTGAGTTCTGGCAAGGTAGACCAAATCGTTTACATGACCGTTTTGTTTATAAGAGAAAGAGTGTAAATGACGAATGGGAAATCTTTAGACTGGCTCCATGATTTTCTTATACTTTAATAATTGAAACTTACTACTACCTTGATGTCCTATTTATTTAATAAAAGTTTATAAAAGCAAAGAATATATATATATATATATATACCATATGCAAAAACTAAAACTCCTACTATTACTCGGTCCCCTCCTCAATATCATACTACTTTCTCATCGCATCGCATCCCTTTTGCTAAAGCGATGAGGAACCGAAGAATTTTTCATGGAAAATTTTCCTTCGATGATTTAAGAAATTGAAAAAGAAAGGATAAGGAATTACTTATATAAGGATCTTCCAAAATAATTTTAACCCTGTTATTTCCACTATTTTCGCATTTTATTCTCAGGTAGTTTATTTAAAAATCAATCATTATACTCTACTGACTTTATCATCATGAGCAAAATCAATGTTACAGAGTCTGCTACGAAGAAGGATTCGTTAAACCAATTTGAACAACATTATTTTACCTCGTATGACCATTATGGTATTCACGAGGAAATGTTACAAGATACAGTCCGTACTTTATCTTACAGAAACGCTATTGTCCAAAATAAAGATTTCTTTAAGGACAAGATCGTTTTAGATGTTGGTTGTGGTACTGGTATCCTTTCTATGTTTGCTGCTAAGAATGGTGCCAAGCATGTCATTGGTGTTGATATGTCTAGTATCATTGAAATGGCTAAGAAAATTGTCGATTTAAATGGTTTCTCAGACAAAATCACCCTTTTGCGTGGTAAATTAGAAGATGTTGAATTACCATTCCCAAAAGTTGATATTATTATCTCAGAATGGATGGGTTACTTTTTACTTTACGAATCCATGCTAGACACTGTACTATATGCTCGTGATAACTACTTAGCTGAAGGTGGTTTAATCTTCCCAGATAAGTGTTCCATTCACATTGCAGGTTTAGAAGATTCAGAATATAAAAACGAAAAACTAAACTATTGGCAAGATGTTTACGGTTTCGATTATACTCCATTTTTACCAATTATCATGAAAGAACCAATTGTCGATACCGTTGACAGTACTTTGGTTAACACAACAAGATGCAAAATGATCGAATTTGACCTAAATACAGTTAAATTATCTGATCTTTCATTCAAAGTTCCATTCAAAGTTGAAGCTAAGAGACAAGATTGGATTAACGGTGTAATCACTTGGTTTGATATTGTCTTCCCAGCTCCAAAGGGTAAGAAGCCAATTGAATTCTCCACTGGTGCCCATGCTCCTTACACTCATTGGAAACAAACTGTCTTCTACCTAGAAGACGATTTAGAATGTGAAAAAGGTGATGTCTTAAAGGGGGTTTTAACTTGTTCTCCAAATAAGAGAAATAACAGAGATTTAGATATTAAAATATCATATGATTTCGAAGCCAAGGGAGTCGATGCTGAAGAGAGATCAAAGAAAAACGAAAATACCTATTTGATGCATTAATTCTTTTGAGAAGATTTGTCCATACTACTTGTATTCTATATATTACTACTATATTATTATTTCATATATTATTTCTTTTGTATATTAGTTACCTAATAATATTAATACAAATATAAACCAAAAAAAATATCTTGAAAACGACTTTAAGCCGGTACTATTTCCTTTACGTGGTGTTTTCAGTAAATGTAATTATTAATTGAATATTTGATTAGTCTATTATATTGGTATGTAAAGTTAAATAATTCTATATTATTTTCCTCTCCACTTAATCGTGCTTTAAAGTTTCGGTGAAAACAGCAGATGGCTTGGTAGCAGTCTTTTCAGCTTTCTTGGAACCTAATTTTTCGGCAGCGAAAACCTTGGCGTATGGGTTCAATCTCAATAAGACTTGCTTGTTCTTCAATGGATTCTTCTTTTGAACGTGAGTACGCTTTTGAGTAGCTTGACCAGCTGGTCTAACAGCAGATTGAATTTCGGAAGAGTTGATAATTCTGGTAACATCGGAAGTAGAGATGATGTTAGATGGTAAAGTGTAACCGACCTTGGAAGAGGCAACGGTTTCAGAACCCCAGACTTGGTCTAACTTGGAGAAAGCACCTTCA
>JAJLYF010000028.1:0-125219 GCA_030571655.1 Jamesozyma lodderae | reverse complement strand
ATATTAATTCTAAATCTCATCTCAAATACTTTCAGTATTTCTTTATCAATTATTAAGCATACCAAAGGCATATCTCTTACACAAAAAACAAGAGTTAAGCCTTGTTGGCGCAATCGGTAGCGCGTATGACTCTTAATCATAAGGTTAGGGGTTCGAGCCCCCTACAGGGCTTTCTTTTTAGTAATCCTTCAATATTGTTTTTATGCCCCATAGTAACAGTAAGGTTCCAGCAAAGTAAACCTATTTTGCTGTACTGTATTTTTCAACATTTTTTGTATTATTCATTTATTTCATATGTTAGTGAATATTTAAAAGTTATGTGAATATAAGACACTTCCAAAAAAAAAAAGGTTCAATTTCCTAGCGATGAAGTAGACCACATCAAGTTAACTGCAAAATAGAAACTGTTACTTAGAATTACGATAGATATCCACCGACGAAGTTCTAATAGCAGGGTCACACCAAATTTGATTGAGATTTAGAATCATGATATCAATCAACTTAATTTCTAATAAGTATATTTTGCACACCTTAAAACAAAAAGTACCAAGCTCCACACTCCTGAAATGCTCTTACTCATCTATCCAGAATAGAACACCACCTAAATCTTTACTAGAAAAGCAGGCGAAACGATTAAGAGCTAAGAATGTTGATGCATCAGTAGCCGATGCAGAATCGAAAGCAGAGGTAACTAATCTATTTGCAAATTCCATTGATGATATTTTCAATTTATTTAAACCAAATATGTTGACTGAAGAAGACGAAGCTATAGCACGCAGGAATTCTGATTTGAAACTTTCACAACTTATCCAATCAGGTAATTTACAAAAGCTTTTAGTGACAAGATTCAAACTTGATCCGACATCGAAGAAACTGTCTACCACTGCACTAATATCTCAGTTTTCCAGATTACAGCCACAAGAAAAGGAATTGCTAGACTATTTTTTGAAAGAGTCTTCCCACTCAAAACAAAATTGGTCAGAAATACCAACTTACAGTAAGCAGTTACAGTATTACAATGCATTTGGCTCACACGGGCCGAGGGAGAATACTCCATTTAATGATATATATATCAGTGAGGGAAGTCCAATTGTCATTGATAGGCTCACTATGGCCATTATTATTATATTTCTTGCAGTCTGTGCTTGTGCTATTGTGAATAAGAAAAAACATGAGACAAAAACAGAGTAATATATCATGAGCTTAATATTCCTATATACTGCGCTCATCAGGTCACTATGAATACAATGAACTGTAAATATCAATTAGTAATCTGGAAATTCAGGATATCAAATAATTCAATAACTGCGAATAAATTATTTTATAACGTTGATAGTAAATAGTTCACATATATATATAATGAATACAGATTAAATATGCATGATTTATAGTTGTAGGATCTTGTTAATTCATAAGTACCCATTAGTACCAGACCTTGTAATAAGTGAAAAAAATGTTACGCGATGATGTGATTATGATACAGTAGAGTAGACTTATTTACAAATAAGCGATTATGACATTTTTCCCGTATGTTTCCTTTTCTGAATAATTATTCGTCATCTTCATCATCGTCATCTTCATCATCGTCCATATCGTCCATATCATCTTCCCAAGATTTCTCTACCGTTTCCTTTACCCTTTTGACATATTGTGACTTATGATCTTTAAATAATGTTGCTGCTTCAACGTTAGCTGGTGACGCTGGATTTGGATCGTTAAACAAACTTTGAATGGAAGTTAATATTGATGCTACGTCATATGTAGGCGTCCATCTATTTTGAAGGATATCTAGACAAATTTCACCATTTGCGTAAACATTTGGATGAAACATTTCACTTAAAAACTTGACATGTGGTGGTTTGTTTGGATAATCTTCATCAAATTCTAAAAGTAATCTAAAGGTACCATCTTCATACGGTGTCTCTGCTGGTCCAATAATCATTGCATTCCATACCATCACGTTATCTGGTAATGGCGATGCTGATACACCTGGTGGAGCATCTTCCTTCATACGTTTGAAGTCTCTCATCAGTCTTCTTCTAGCTGGCGTAGACATATTTACTTTGATCTTATACTTAATTTAGTAACCTGAATAATGCTTATTTTTGCAAATCTTAAATGTTCCTTTTCACCTGTTTAATGGCCACTACAAACTAGTCAATTATCTGATTATGTTAGTCGCTAATGTCTATTCCACAAACGATGTTCTCGCTGCATCTAATGACTTTCAATCCAGAACCCCATCAGTGGCAACTAGAAATATTGATTTCATTATCTCTCTGATGTGTATTTTTCTTCCGTTTCATTTTTCAAATCTCGGATTTTGCACGTGATCACACTAATATAAAAAGGACAGTAGTTTAGGAAAGGTGATGCATTATATCGAAGTGGTTCAATCATACCCTATCGAGTTGTTTCTTTTGCGTGTTTTTCATCAAATTACCCAAGGTAAGGACTGTATCAACTCCATAACCAGGCATCGAATGCAGTTTCAAATCACCGTTCCAATATTCTGCATAAACTTTACACATAGCCAGACCAATGCCTAGCTTGTACCTGAATGGTCTCTTCAACAATTCGATTAATGGCTGCTCAAATCTCAATTGCCCAGTACTCAAGTTCCAATGCGCAGTTGGGGCTAACGACGTGTGCATATACGGCTTTGCTGCTCGGCCGATATAGGAATGTAAACGGTCATGTTTATGCTTGTGTTCACCACTATTCCCACCATGTTCATATAGATCATCATATATGGATATTGTCTGCAAACCTGGTAGCTTATGAAAGTTATTCAAAGATTCCCGGGCTCTTTCTTTAGATTTCCCAAATGACCAAATGTTTTCATCGCTATGTAATAAGCCACCTGCCTTATCAGAGATTCTAAACAAATAGGAATCTGGGTTTTTTACAATTGTAACAATAATAGGTTCAGGTTTTGGTAAACCTTTAGCTATATAATCTTTAATAGTAGCCTCATAGGAATTTCTTAGTATTTCGCCTAACAAATATTTCAAATGAGTAGGAAGAAAGTAGAAATTCAAGTCTGTATCTCCTTCAAGAATAAGTTCAGGCAGCGGAATAGAAGGATAATACATATTTTGAATAAAATTTTCTGATATTTTACTTGCATCGATAATGTAATCCTTTGCAGAACATTCTTGGAAAATGTCGCCCAGTACAAGGGTATTCTCTTTCTTTCCGCTTAAATAGTTAGCTGTCACACTCAAATGTTCCTCCACAATCAATCTTCTAGAAATACGTGCTCTTAGTAAGTCTGACAACAATTTATCCATTTTATCACTGGGATATAACTCTAATATGGTACACTCCAGGGCGCCCATAATTAAATGAGGTAAATTCAATGAATTAAAGTCTTGTAAAATTTTCCTTATGAATTCAGCAAATCTTAGATTATCATCTAAGGTTTTAATTGTTGGGAACTTTCTGAACCTTTCAAATATATTATAATACGACTCGTACACTTGGACAAAATGGAAATTATTAACAACATTAAATGGCAAACTCTGTAACAAACTCAATTTGGAAGCAATTCTGATAGCTAGTTCTTCTTTAACAAACCTACCAGAGCTAACTACTTTATGCTTGGTCAATGTTGTTGAATTGTCATAGTATTGGGCTAACTGGGTCAATGATACAGGATTAGCAGATTTCTTCGCGTAATCATCGATTAAAACAGTGCGATTGTGATAATAATGTTGTTGATTGACATATTTAGATTTGGTTGGAAATGCTTTCATAGTTTCATACAGAAATGGAGCCAATCCTTCGTGGATGGGTTTAATAGGAGAATATTTAGTGAAATCAGGTATTTGGCTAATATTTGACGTTTTTACTGAGTGCTTTTGTCGAGTTAAGCATTTTTGTATGCTACTCCTTGCGGAGGTACTCCTTATCTGTAACATTGAGATGGGGTGTGTAGGAGAAAGTTCACGTTACAATAAATCAATCACTTAAGCTTCAGCTTTATACCGAGGCTTCATGAATTCTGGTCATTGTCATTACAGCTTTAAATTTCCCTTAATAGTCATTTCTATCGCGCGATGAATTTTTTTTACAAATTTCATTTGATGGGTGATACACCATACCAAAATATATCATATTTATCATGAATAAGATCGTGTTGTTTTTGATTCTGAATTATCTCGCTATATATAATTACTATACACTGGCACTATATATCACTCTTAAATGTATGTTCCCAAAGTCTCATTAGCAATCTTAACAAACCCGATCTCAGGGACCTTTTCGTCAGTCTTCTCATTAAAATATAAACTCACTTCATCGTGAACGATCTTCAACAATGTTTTGTCCCATTTGTTTCTTACTCCATTCAAGAAATTTAAGTAGGATAACAACAACACCAGATGGGCTTTATTCTTGGTATTTTCCCATTTTTTGGCTTCCTCTAGGGACATTATTGTCAGACTATGAATTGATGCCATTCTATCATCATTAATTAACAAAAATGGTCTTGGTGGTAATTTTGGTTTCTGAGGCAGTTCCGAAGAGCCATCTTCCAAATTTAAGTTTAAAAGCTTTGCATCGACAGCTTGTACTTCACTATTTTCGCCAGTTTGAACTGTTTTAGTCATCATATTTTTCAGAATGTCTATCATACTATATTTAGCTGATATGTATGGGCATGTCAACAATGTGTCCAAGATAAAAGAAAATGCAATATCTTCGTCGACTAAACACAGGACGCGACTCAATAAAGTGAAAGTAATATTCCTTAACTGATCATCAGTTTGCATACAGTTTTTCAGTAAAATCATTTGGAGAAACGTTTTAACTATGCAGACAGGCAGTTCTTGTAATTGAGTTTTTAAAGTGGTAGTAGGTGTTTGGGTTATCGCAACCCAAATCCAATAATGAGAAACACTTTCCACTGATTTATTATGATACACTTCGGAGAATAAAGATGCGGTAGAACTTCTCAAGTATAGGTATATAGTGTCTTCAATATTTATATTTGGAAGAAGATGGGTTTTTTCCTCTAAATAGTAAACCCCCGAGTATAAGACTAGTCCATATGGGTCGAGTGGCAGTGTATGTTCATTCAATGCCTTTTGTAAAGAGAACGTATATGATAATTCATAAATGACCTGACTTATTTTCTTTTGACCATCCTTTGAAGAAATATCAATTTTTTTCATTGCAGATTCATATATTTCTCTAGACTCTTTTAGGTAATCTGTAAAGTCTTTCTTTATATTAATATCATAAAGGAGGGCTAAAAGATAATATTTTGAACAAATGTCCTTGAAATCATCGTCCAATATGTCTTTTGAATTGGGAATTTCCGTCAATAAGCTGAAGTAGTATAAATCAAATTTACTGGATTTATTTTTCAAACAGGTACCAAGTGTAAATGTGGTCAAACCTCGTAATAGCTTCGATTCCAGTTCTTTTTCGTCGTTCATAATATTCAACAAATCTTGTTCGCTAATGCCCTCTTCGGTTTTAGATGCAACCCTGTGTGCTTGCGTGGTGTTATAACTTGAACAAAATTCATAAACACGACGAAGGATGAAGATAGTATTAACCATCTCGTTGATATTCTTTCTAATTAACTTCGTTATTGCTGAAACTGCCATTCCCAAAAATTTTGAAGGATACAAAGTCTCAACACGACTAATGGTAGTGATGAGCAATTCGAAAAGGATGTGAATTTTTAAGTCAGGGATAAATTCATCAAAATTCTTTGCTACATATTCTTGGTTAACGGGCACCTCTAACTTAGCATGTTGGTCGTCTGACTCTTCTTCTTCTTCTTCTTCTTCTTCAAATTCCACTTCATCTTGATCACCAGATATCGACAAATCTGACAAAATTTCGCATCCAACTAGTAAACATTCTTTTGCATTGCCAGAGATCGCTATCTCATTAAAACATTTCATCACCATAGATATGATTTTGTTCCCAGTTAATTTTTTGTCTAAGTCAATATTTCGAACAGAAATAAAAGTCAAAAGCAACTTGGGTAAGTCCCATCCTAATTGATTGACTACATCTGAATTTTGCTTTAATAATTTCAGTAAACATTCCAAAAACTGTTCCTTCTCATTTCTTGAGCCTTCTTCATTAAGTTGCGTACCACACATATCGATTATTGTAATAATGGAAACAGGGTCATCCTTCTCTTCTATAAAAGCACGTTCTAATTTGCGGCAAACTGTTTCAATATCTTCCATTTTTAACTGTTCTTCAATATCACTGCTTTCTGACATGCTCAATCTTTTTAATGTCAATCATCAATCAGAATGCTGAAACTTTTTTAATTCCAATTTATTAAGGCATCGTCAAAATTAATGGAGTTACACGAAAAATAAAACAAATCAAAACAAATAAAAATAACAGGAATACAAACGTGAAACCTAGTAAAACAACAAACGAACAATTAGTAGGAGGGCGAAACAATTACGACGAAATGACCGAAAGATATGATGATAGTACAATCGATAAGCTAATTCCTCAAATATTTGATGAAATGAGATCAAACTTTGACAATACCATAGCGCATAAAAAATCTCCCATAACATCTGCTATAACGACACAATCCTTAATTAATGAATTGGAAAATCTAGATAGAATTATTGAAACGATTGATAATGTAGACAAAATAATAAAGGGTGTGTTGCCAGTGAATGTGAAAAAGATGCATGAAGTTTGCAAATCAACGAACGCCATATTAGATTCATGGATTTCTATACAGTCACAAGCTGGGTACGTATATCGGTTAATGAATGAACCCACATATGTTGAAACTTTGAAAGAGAGAAGTAATAATGAGATTGAAGAGGGAAGCTTTGAACAAGAGGCTGCCCTAGAAAACGAAGAAGTTGAAAAATTAAAGAAAGAATTAGAGATAGAGAGGGAAAGGAGACGTAGTGATAGTTCTGGCAAAGGTAAGGGAAATAGTAATATAAGTCAGTCATCCAGTAATAATCATCATTTTGTAGGGAATACAACAAACAGAAGGGTAAATTCTAGAACTGGCATAACTAAATCCAAACCATCTGGAATACCGACTGTTTCCTCGAAGATAGTTAAACCTACCATAAGTAGTCAAAGAAAAATGTTCAGACGATAAAGTATGTGACTGAATTAGTAGAATAAATGGGCAAAATTATTTTAAAATTTGATGTAGTTATACTTTTACATATTATATATCGTTAGTTTAAAAAAGTTCTTATTTATCTTCAGTAACTGGAATTTCCTCTTCCAACATGACCAATAAATCAGAAGCGTCAACAGTTTCGTTCTCATTAACGAGAACGTCCTTAACTTGACCATCAGCCTGGGAAGATATAACCATTTCCATTTTCATTGCGCTTAACACTGCGATCGGTTGTCCCTTTTTAACTAATGAACCTTTATGGACTTTAACCTCAATAACAACACCAGCCATTGGGGCACCAATTTGTAATGGATCATGAACATCTGCCTTTGGTTTGGCAGCAGTTGCTACGGCTTGTGAATTATCGGTGACTTTAATTTTTCTCATTTCACCATTTAATTCAAAATAAACTTCTCTTGTACCTTTCTCTTTGTTCAAATCACCAACGGCTTGCAATTTAACAATTAATGTCTTACCTTGCTCAATTACAAACTCAACTTCTTCACCTACATCTAATGGAGCCAAGAAACATGTTGTTGGTAATACGCAAAGGTCACCATATTTCTCTTTCATCTTTTGGAAATCTTCATAGACCTTTGGATACATATTATAAGAAGCAACATCACATTCATCAATATCACCAAATCTGGTACTTAATTCTTCTTTGATTTGTGGTAAATCGAATGGTACTAATTCAAGACCTGGTCTTACAGTTAACTTTCTTCTCTTACCTCTTAAAATGTCACTTCTCAATGGTTCAGGGAATCCACCATATGGTTGACCAATTAAACCTTCGAAGAAATCCATTACAGAGTCAGGGAAATCTAAATTATTAGCTAATCGTTTAACATCCTCAGAGGTTAATTTATTAGTAACCATGAATTGAGCCAAATCACCGACAACCTTCGAAGTTGGGGTGACTTTGACAATGTCACCAAGTAACAGATTAGCCTCTCTGTAGGCACGTTTAGTTTCAGCCCATTGTTCACCAAGACCTAATTGTTGTGCTTGGAATAATAAATTGGTTAATTGGCCACCTGGAATTTCATGCTGGTAGACTTCTGGATCTGGACCTTTTAGATCTGCACCGAAACAAGAGTACAGAAGTCTTAATTCTGCCCAATATGCGTCTAATTCACGAGCTGACTGTTCTGGAATGCCAGTATTGATTAATCCATCTAACGATGCAAGCAAAGCATTGATCGAAGGCTGAGATGTTAAACCAGACATTGAATTTATAGCAACATCAACAACATCTGCACCAGCAAGAGCACATTGTGTCATAGAGGCAACAGCGGTACCTGCAGAATCATGAGTATGAACATGAATTGGTAAATCAGGATATTTAGTCCTTAAAGAACCAATTAATAATTTAGCAGCAGCTGGTTTTAAAGTACCAGCCATATCTTTAATACCAAGAATATGTGTACCCATTTGAACAATCTTGTCAGTAATTTCTAAGTAGTAATCCAAATTATATTTCTTACCTGGTTGTAACATATCACCAGAGTAACAAATTGTAGCCTCAACGACCCCACCAGCTTTTTTAACTGCATCTACACCAACTTTTAATTGTTCTAAATCATTTAAGGCATCGAAGACTCTAAAGATATCAACACCATTATCTTTAGCTTGTTTAACAAAATGATCGATGGCATTATCAGGTAAAGAAGAATAAGCTACACCATTAGCACCTCTTAATAACATTTGGAATGGAATATTTGGTACTAATTTTCTTAACTTTCTCAAACGATCCCATGGATCTTCATGTAAAAATCTCATAGCAACGTCAAAAGTAGCACCACCCCAACACTCTAAAGCAAACGCACCAGCAAAAGCATGAGCTGTTGTAGGAGCTATAGCCATTAAGTCAATAGTCCTTACACGTGTAGCTAATAAGGATTGATGAGCATCTCTCCATGTAGTATCCATTAACAAAGTACCATTAAAGTTACGAACTTGTTTAGCAAATTCTTCCGGACCATAATCTAGCAAAATATTTCTCCAACCGGATGGTGGTTCTTCATTAACAACGTTAATTATTTCATTTGTCTTCGGATTATGTAATTGAGGAATATCTGGTGTTTTCTTCAATTTGGGTAAACCTATCTGGCCCTTTATGGATGAACCGTTAACTGCAACATCAGCTAAATAATGTAGTAATTTTTGAGCTCTATTTTGAGAAGCAACCATTTTAAATAATTGTGGGGTATCATCAATAAAAGTAGTCCAATAGGTACCTTCAATAAATACAGGATGAGTCAATAAAGTTAATAAAAATGGGATATTTGTCTTGACACCTCTAATTCTAAACTCAATTAAAGCTCTAATCATTTTACGTCTAACGACTTCATAAGTGGAACCAGAACAACTACATTTAACTAACATTGAATCATAATGTGGTGAAATGACAGCGCCGGCAAATGCATTACTACCGTCTAATCTGACACCGTTACCACCAGCAGAGCCATAAACTTCTATTGTACCTGTATCTGGTTGAAAGTTTTTTGCAGGATCTTCTGTAGTGATACGACATTGAATGGCAAATCCACGGGTAGTAATTTTATCTTGTAATAAACCTAATTGAGGTAAAGATGCACCTGCAGCAATTTGAATTTGAGCAGCGACAATATCTATACCGGTAATTTCTTCAGTAATTGTATGTTCAACTTGAATTCTTGGATTAATTTCAATAAAATAGTGTCTATTTTGATTATCAACCAAAAATTCAGCTGTACCAGCATTTTGATAATTAGCTTCCTTAGCTAGTTTAACAGCATCTGTCAGGATGGCGTCTCTTACTTCACGTGGTAATGTCTTTGCAGGAGCGACTTCTACGACTTTTTGATGTCTTCTTTGTACAGAACAATCTCTTTCAAATAAATGAACGACGTTACCATAATTATCAGCTAACAATTGAACTTCAATATGTTTTGGTTTATCCAAAAATCTTTCAACAAAACAAGTACCGTTACCAAAAGATGTTTCGGCTTCACTTCTAGCACGTTGGAAAGCATCTGCTACGTCATCCCCTTCACGTACAACTCTCATACCTCTACCACCACCACCATAAGCGGCTTTAATAATTACAGGATAACCATATTTAGCAACAAATGCTTCAGCTTCTTCAGCAGATTCGATAGGACCAGGAGTACCTGGAACAGTTGGAACGTTAGCCTTAGCGGCTAAGTTTCTTGCAGCTACTTTATCACCCACAGCATCAATAACAGAAGCTGGAGGTCCAATCCAGGTAATACCAGCATCAGCAACTTTGGCGGCAAATTCGCTATTTTCAGATAAAAACCCGTACCCCGGGTGAATAAAATCTACATTATGTTTTTTTGCAATGGTAATAATTTCATCGGCGGCTAAATAAGCCCCAATTGGTGTATATTCATTTGGTTCACCAATAACATAGGCTTCATCAGCTTTTAATCTATGTGTAGAGAGTCTATCTTCATGAGAATAAATAGCAACAGTACGAAGTGAAAGTTCATGAGCCGTGCGGAATATACGAATTGGAATTTCTCCTCGGTTCGCGACAAGTAATTTGTTTTTGTCTCCGAGGATATTAAAGTTGTCCCTTAGCCCCTGAAGTTGTTTTTTAGACATGTTGATGATGTATTCAATGGCCTTGTTTGTTTGTTTGGGTTGTATATGCTTAATTTATAGATGTGCTGTTTATATACAGTATATACGGCTAGGGAGTCTTTTGTAAACTTATACGCTTATACTATAACGGGGATCAATGGTTGGCTGTTTGAGAGTGGGATAATATAAGATTCCAAAAAAAAAAAAAATTAGAGAAGATGTGGGGGGTGACTGTAAGAAATTTGACAGTCGGTATAGCGGCCCTTGATTGTATGCTTATATATATTTTATTACTCTAAACTTAAACAGATTATTCATCTGATTAAAAATCTTGGATGCATGACGCTTCGCTCATTGATAACGGTCTTGTAAATGCGGATTGAAAGATTAAACACTATTACGTCACGTGGCTGTATTGTCGAGTATTATCTAAGTACTATTTTATTAGTTTGTCCATCTGTTAACCATATCATTCATTAATTCACCACCATGAAGTTGTAAGAAACGGGGTAATTCATCGATACCTTCTAATAATTCATTATTTTCTGTTGATATTGTTGCATGGTTCTCTAAGAATCCATTAATTAATTTAAGAACAAATAACGAATTTGGATAAACGATACATTGAGAATAAGGTGGATGACACCAATATTCCAAATATTTTAAATAATTTTTAAATTTAACATCTTTAAATAATTTATTTTGCTGTGTTATTAGATAGGTGACGTATTGAATATTAGCTAACGATTGAACGAATTCTAATTCAATTTCAAATCTTGTAGGTAAGGTATCTATTTGATTATTATCTTCCATAATATCTCGTATATTGTCTTATGATATCTCTCTCTCTCTATGTTTTAAATCGTTTGGGTTTTGCATAGATATATATTAAATTTCTAATTTTTTTTTTCAACAAAAAAAAAACAGAGAAGATTAGAAAAGGATATAAGCGGGACAGAGAAAAGAAGGTGGTAGTTAACACACAACTAATTTTGAAAAGGGGAGAACAGGTTGGGTAAAAAAAAAATATGAACCTTTATAAAATATTATTGCTATCGATATGTCCGATTATTCTTATTGTTGGCAATATTTTTGCACTTACAACTACTCCATTACAAGCATACCCAAAGGATACATATCTAAATACAATATTTATTAAAAATGGTTGGTTTTGGAATACAGTAATAACATTATGGATACATCTTCAATACCGTGGTAATCGATCGCATTTTCGATCACTTAGAAATTACGCTATTTTAACGATATGGTGGTATATTTTCACTCAAGGCACATCACAATGGCCACCGTTAATGGATTGGATCTTTGTTCTCAGTGGCGGAATTTGTAGTTTTGAAATCTTTGATGGACAGGGTAACGTAACAGATACTCATGAGGAAACAATAGGACGTAGGCGTAAAGCTTTAAAAAGAATATATACATTGTTAAGACCAAGTAAAGGATTTAACGAGACATTATATAGAGATTCTCGTAAGTCTATAGAATGTTGGCTTGAAGGGTCTACTAAGAATTGCAACGGATCAATCGAAACAGATGGGAAATTACTAAACAGCTTCATCAAAGACCGAATCCTGGCGGTTAATGAACTTATCAGTTCGAGATCATTTGCATGCAAAAAACATGGTGGATATTGGATCGGTGGACATGATCCGTCGGGTCACGTGTTTCTACTCACATTAATGGTGATGTTTTTACTAGCCGAGTTGCGTGCTGTTTTACCAGGGGCGATGAGAAGATTAAACAGACAACGTCGCAGCGAAAACGAACCGGTCACGGCCACGGCTGTGCAATTTATCCCGGTCTTTTTCGCGTGCGTTTTGCTCGCTACGTGGATTTACAGTCTGGGAATCACATCGATGATGTCGTTCCACACGTTGGGAGAACAGCTCACCGGCTTTGCTTCTGCGTATTTTGTTGCGGCCTGGCTTTACCGCAACGCCACGTGACTTTGGGCTGACTCACTTTTTTGATGGAAGGAAAATGTCACGTGCAGGTAACACACACTTATTTTTCTGAATTTTCGAAGTTCACATGATGATAATCCGTTTTATATGGTTGGATAATAATAATGTCAGGTTATAATATAGATTGAAACTTGCTCAGTTTCTAAACGAAAAAAATTATCGGTAGTCAAAATTACTACTAGTTGTGTGTAGATATCTCTTTTGGAAAAGAAAATTTATAAAATTCGTATATGTATAGACATTGTATATAAGTTATTAGTTTTAGTTGTTTTTTTTTGGTATTAAATTCTTTCTCCTCATCTCCCTCAGTACCCTTAAAAAGTTATATTTATAAAGTAAATTAAACAAAAAATTTCAATTATTCTTTCATATTAAACTAATATACTACACTATATATGTTACAAAGATAATGAGAATTACTGATAAATTACAACAATATCACGAAGTATCACCGAAACCAACTTTTTCTTTCGAGTACTTCGTACCGAAGACAACTCAAGGTGTACAAAACCTATATGATAGAATGGATAGAATGTACCAATCATCACTTCCACAATTTATTGATATAACTTGGAATGCAGGTGGTGGTAGGCTATCTCAATTATCAACAGATTTGGTCTCAACATCACAATCTGTCCTAGGTTTAGAGACTTGTATGCATTTAACATGTACAAATATGCCTTTAGAACAAATTGATAATGCTTTACAAGATGCTTATAATTCTGGTTGTCAAAATATTTTAGCGCTAAGAGGTGATCCTCCTATCGATGCCCCAGATGGTCATTGGACCCCAATTGAAGGCGGCTTCAATTACGCTAAAGATCTAATCACTTATATTAGATCTAAGTATGGCGATCATTTCGATATCGGAGTCGCTGGTTATCCCGAGGGACACCCGGAAGAAAAAAACGAATTACTTAATTTAACTTATTTAAAAGAAAAAATTGATGCAGGTGGTAACTTCATTGTGACTCAAATGTTTTATGACGTTGATAATTTTATCGATTGGTGTAAAAAAGTTAGAGCCATCGGTATCGATGTCCCAATTATACCGGGTATC
This sequence comes from Jamesozyma lodderae, assembly GCA_030571655.1. Taxonomy (NCBI): domain Eukaryota; kingdom Fungi; phylum Ascomycota; class Saccharomycetes; order Saccharomycetales; family Saccharomycetaceae; genus Jamesozyma; species Jamesozyma lodderae. The sequence goes on along the minus strand of JAJLYF010000028.1, from coordinate 111,445 downwards.
ATGCCCATTACAACGTATGCCGCTTTCTTAAGAAGAGCCCAATGGGGATCAATTAATATTCCAAAAAAATTCCTAACTTTATTAGACCCTATCAAAGATAATGATGAATTAGTTAGAGAAATTGGTACCAATTTAATAGTCGAAATGTGTCAAACTTTATTAAATAGTGGTTATATCAACCACCTTCATTTATATACAATGAATTTAGAGAAAGCGCCATTAATGATTTTGCAAAAATTAAATTTATTACCTACCGAAAATGAATTTGTTAATGATCCTGTCTCTCTACTGCCATGGAGAAAATCATTAAACCCAAAACGTCGAAATGAAGAAGTTAGACCAATTTTTTGGCAACGTAGACCTTATTCTTATGTTGCAAGAACTTCTCAATGGACTCAAGATGAATTTCCAAATGGTAGATTTGGTGATTCATCTTCACCTGCATTTGGTGATTTAGATTTATGTGGTTCTTCTTTAATTAGACAATCGAAGAAGAAAGCTATTGAATTATGGTCCACTCCAAATAAATTACAAGATATTGCTCAACTAGTTATCAATTACTTACAAGGTAAGTTAATGGCTTTACCTTGGTCCGATATGCCAATTAATGTCGAAGTTGATAAAATGTTACCAAATTTGATTCAATTAAATAATAATTTGTTTATTACTATTAATTCTCAACCACAAATTAATGGCATAAGATCAAACGATAAAATTTATGGTTGGGGTCCAAAAGATGGCTACGTTTACCAAAAACAATATCTTGAATTTTTATTACCCAAATCGAAATTACGAAATTTAGAGAAAACTTTACATAATAATGAAATGATGACTTACTTCGCAATCGATTTTAAAGATAATTTATCAACTAATCATCCTGATGGTTCAAAAGCAAACGCCGTAACATGGGGTATTTTCCCCGGTAGAGAAGTTCTTCAACCAACTATTGTAGAAAAAGTTTCGTTTTTAGCTTGGAAAGAAGAGTTTTTCAGAATTTTAGAAGAATGGAAAATTAATTTAAAAGCAAATAATGCATTAACCAGTGTAGACTTATTACAACATTTGATCGATGATTATATCCTTGTTAATATTGTCGATAATGATTTTGTATCAAATGAAGATCAAATTTTTACATTGCTAATGAATTTGTAACCTCTCGTTCCCTTCGCACTTCTTTTTTTTTGTACTTACCTCCCCTGCATCATATTTTTTGACATAGCATTCAACATCTAACAATTTTCTTAAATGATGTTATTAATTTTTTTTATATACACACTTGGCATTGCATTTCAACATGAAGACCAAAAAATTTAATTACCTTCCTTAATAATTATATATTTATTATAATTTTTTTATTTTATGTTTTTGAAACAATTTATTCTATAAAAAATAATATTATACTTTAAAATATAGCACCGTCACGAATAAATAATCGAGACTCATGTTTTCTAAACCATGATATAATCTTTCTTGCACTTTTAAGAATAACATCCTTATTATCAACACCATTATTACAAATTAAGTATAATTCAAATTGTGGCGTTATCCAAACTAAACCAGTAACATTTGCCTTCTCAATTTCAAAACTCTCTTCCGATTTTGCCTCATTATCCTCTTGTTCCCAATGAATGAAATTCATTATTGACTTATTTAAAAAAGTACCATTATCACGAATCACTGAATTATGTAACTGATCATAATAAATCTTTAATTTGTTTTCATATTTCCTTAACTTTTCATCTCTTTTCTGTTGTTCAGTTTCCATATCTTGCTCAGTATCAAAATGATACTCTAACTCAGGCATTACATATTGAACATATTTCTTCGCCTTATATATGAAATGGTGAACCAATGGAGCTGGAATATCACTAATGCGGATTCTCATATAATCATTAACTAAAAATTGACTTAATCCTTCTTGTTGTAACCGTTCCCATAGTTTATCACCAAATAACTTTAATTTGAAAAATGCATCTTTTTGAGCACTAATTAATACTAAAGCCGTATCATTATCATTTCCGCGATTATCATTATTTCTAGATAAAAACTTGATGTAACTGTATAAAAATCCGGTTGAGTTAAATTTAGAAAAACAAATAGGAACCCACAATTCTTGATTTCCATCCATATTTTCGAACTGATGTGATATCAAACCAAAAAGTAATTGTAAATCCGTCGTATGTAACGTATGACCTTTGGGTCGAATTACCGCACACAATTTATTCTGATTTTGACTCCTTGAGACAATTAATCCATAAAGTAAAGTACCTCGAGGTATGTATTTATTCTCATTGATTAATTCATTATAAATTGTCTCATGAATCTTGGCTCTCACTGACTTACGCATAACAAAACATTGTAATGAATTGAAACTAAAATCTGGATACAGTTGATAGCATATTAATTTACATAAACGATTCAAATTATCAAAATCTGTCATTTCCATGTAATTACGTAAGTCAAAGTTTGATCTGTTATGAAATAATCGCTTCAATTGCCTTTCATTAATCGAAGAAAGAATATATGAGTATAAGAAGTCTAATTGCGTAATTAACTGATTTGTAGTTTCTCCTCTCCTAGAATATGCCAGAAGTAAGATAGGAGCTTTATTTAAAAATGTAAATTTTTGTGAAGTCTTGGGTAATGTTATTGTCTTGATATCCGAGGATTCATGCACTTGGAAATAGTTTATTATTGTATTGATAATACCCATATAAGAAACTATCTCTTCATCTTTCCCATACATTGAGAATATTGGTTTACCTGCAGAGCTCAGTATGAAAAAATTCTTGTCATATGACTTTAACGTAGGTTTGCTTTCTTCTCCATTATCAACTTTCTCTGTCTCATTAAACACATTTGGTATCTCATTGCTAACAATTGGTTTCATACGATATGGATACCGTGCAACCGATGGAGTGTATGAGTAAATACTTTGTGCTAACATATCTACAAGATCCTGCCTTGATCCGTCATTATGGGCATCTCGATCAATCTCAGTGCTTGTACCGTTTGAAATCAATGGCTCAAAGGCTGTAGCTATACTTATTTGATCAATATTGGGGGTTGAAGTATTTGCAATGGGTCTTGGATTTCTCATCGTTGAGATAGAACGCATGGATGCTAAGCGAGGGAGACGTCTTGCCTGTGTAATATGTTCATCTATTTCTGATGTAGAAGGTGGTAATGTCTGAACCACAGTATTGTCTAAATTCAGTGATAATGTTGGTTCTGCGGTCTTGAAATCGTTACTGCTGTTGTTACCACTGTGATTGCCTTTAAGCTTACCATCATTAATACTCAGAGAAGAGGGAGCCCTTAGACTTGGTCGAGTTCGCGTACTATTTGTGTCTATATACTGTTCATTTAGATTCATATGTGATTCTTCCTTTACTCGGTTATCTTTTCTTACCTTAATTGCTGTAATTGAATATATACACAGTTATTTTCTTGATGTTTTTTTTAAGGTTCAGTGTATTGTTTATCATTTAAGTTTAACAGACATTGATCAATCATAAAACTAAAGGAATCATTAGCTATACAGACATGGACTAATCAAACTTGCAAGAGGAAGACTAGCTACTCTGATCAAAAAGAGAATTATCTTGGTAGTCAAAGTTTGAGTATAAAACCAGCAATACGAATGGTAAGGATCTTGATTCAGATGACATAGTGCTGTTCCTCTGAATAAAAATTACAGAATAATAACTTTGCAGTGCCTTTCATAGAGTAGTAACCTTTTGTGAACTTACTCAACTACTTCTTACACTCGTAGCCCTTAATTGATCGGTTAGTTAGCTAACTCTTTGACTGTATATGTAAGGATGTTTTAACACTTGAACACCACATACAATATTAAAAAACTAACAAAAAAAAATGTTTTTTCCGAAAAAAGTGAGAGACTCAAACTGGAAAATTCTTGGAATATGTTCCCAAAGACGCAAGCCGTTTGCACGGTTGTCTCTTAGTGAATGTTTGCAAATATCGACAAACCTAATGGAATTTGATATTTAACAATATTCCAAAAATTAGTTATTATCATCGTGTGAATCCATCTTGTTTCAGAGTTTCTTCTATCATTGTAGAAAGTCTCCGTGTTCTTATTATAAGTCGATTGAAAGTTACCTACATCAACTTTCCGTGTTCCATTCCGACATATCAAAGAATTAATCAAATAACAACAATGTCTGCTGCTCCAGAAGGTCAACAAAGAAGAGGTGGTTTCGGTGGTCGTAACAGAGGCCGTCAAGGTAAGAGAGGTGGTAGAAACGTCGAAGAAAAGGGTTGGGTTCCAGTTACCAAGTTAGGTAGATTAGTCAAGGCCGGTAAGATTACCACCATTGAAGAAATCTTCTTACACTCTTTACCAGTTAAGGAATTCCAAATCATTGACACTTTATTACCAAACTTACAAGATGAAGTTATGAACATTAAGCCAGTTCAAAAGCAAACCAGAGCCGGTCAAAGAACCAGATTTAAGGCTGTTGTCGTTGTCGGTGACTCTAACGGTCATGTTGGTTTAGGTATCAAGACCGCTAAGGAAGTCGCTGGTGCCATCAGAGCTGGTATCATCATTGCCAAGTTATCTGTTATTCCAATCAGAAGAGGTTACTGGGGTACTAACTTAGGTCAACCACATTCTTTAGCTACCAAGACTACTGGTAAGTGTGGTTCCGTTACTGTTAGATTAATTCCAGCTCCAAGAGGTTCTGGTATCGTCGCTTCCCCAGCCGTTAAGAAATTAATGCAATTAGCTGGTGTTGAAGATGTTTACACTCAATCCAACGGTAAGACCAGAACTTTAGAAAACACCTTAAAGGCTGCTTTCGTTGCTATTGGTAACACTTACGGTTTCTTGACTCCAAACTTATGGGCTCAACAACCATTACCATTATCTCCAATGGACATCTACGCTGATGAAGCTGTTGCTCAAAAGAAGAGATTCTAAGTGTAATACTTTAATTTAAATAAATATATACATATATTTTTTTTATTCACTTATACTTTTGCAATAAATTCTTTTACTTTTAGTTATTTCTAGATATTTTCAGTAAAATATGTTGTAGACCCTTTCATACTAAGGTCAGATAGGTGCTAATCATGAACTAAGTAGTAGTACAAGTAGATAGAGCTTAGGAAAGTATGTAAGATTATCTCACTTAAGGTAGGAATCTACTACAACAACGATTTACAATTAAGTGGAGACTGCTTATCCCAAGAACTACTTCTACGATTTACCTAAAACTAAGCTACAGTGGTATTTACAAAAAAATATCTTATACAAGACTATAACAATCACTTATGCAAATGATTCTTGACCTTAACTGTTTCGTTTGAACATTAAACATTTAATTTAATTTAATTTATTTAATTTTTATTTTTTTTTTTTTTATTTTTTTTGTTTTGAATAAAAAGTACAATAATAATAAAGTATACACTAATCAATTAGACACGAATTGACATGAATAAACCTTCCTAATTCATTTGCGTATCGTTGTCTTGTGCAGCAAAGGAAGAAGATTGAACGAAATTTTCTTGAGCAGGTGCACGTTCAATATTTGATGATTCAGGTAAAGCAAACATTCTTTGGTTAGTAGCTCCAGGTTGTGGAGCACCCCAATTACTTTGTAAACCGCTACCATTACCAAATGCATTATCTGGTTGTTGTTGCTGTTGTTGTTGTTCTTGTGGTGCCTGTATAGAGTTTTTCTCTGGTAATATTCTACCTTCTGGATGTCTGAATAAACATGTTGCATTTTTACAATTAATACCGAATCTACAATCTTCATTGATTGGATGTCCAAAGAAACAATCTATTCTAGTACAGTTGGCACCATCACGGCACATGACATGAGAACGAGCATGTCTGTATTTACAACGTTTATTAGTACAGTGTGTGCCAAACTTACATTGTTCTAATGATTTTTCAACTGGAGGACGTTGTTGACCCATTGGAGCTGGAGCAGAAGCTTGTTGAGGACGACCCATTGGTTCAACTTGTTTGATCTTTGATAATGAAGAATGTGCTTTTTTACATTGAGGATCTTGACATTTTAAGTTATTTTCACACCACATTAAATCAATAACTTTAGCATCTTCATTTGCTGGTGTTGGGTGACCAAATGGACACATTGGGTTTGAACATAATGTACCAAATTTACATAAAACAATACCTGTTTGAACAGGTTTATTTCTTGCAGCAAGTAAAGCATCTTTTCTCTTTTGAAATTCTTCACGTGTCTTTTCTATCTCTTTCATTAATTCTTCATCTTCATTTGGATGTAAATATTCACAGGTGCCGGCAGGTTTAGGACAATTTGGATAATCATTACAGACTTTAGTTGGATGAGCATGTGGACATGATCTACCTAATGGACAATGTGGGAAAAGTTTACAACGGCCTTCTTTCTTTTGACGAACGAAATTAACATTACTACCTGTATCCATTCCTAAAGCTTTCGCTAATGGATTAAATCTACCATTGTTAGAGTTGTTATTATTATCTGAACCGTAACGGTTAGAACGACCGCCACGAATGGAGCCACCACGACCTCTACGGCCTTTGTTTACACCACCACCACGCTGAGAGAAACGTGATTGGTAACCTGATACTGGAACAATTTGATCATCTTTCATTTCTGTATCTTCAGACGATTCCGTTTTTAAAGTTGGAACGATACCAGAAAAAGCAGATACGAGCTGGGTAGGTTGAGCTGGTTGAGTTGGGATTTGAGGTTCTGGTTGTTGTTGTTGTTGCTGTTGTTGCTGTTGTTGCTGTTGTTGATCAGGTATGGTAATAGTACCTACATATTCCGTTGGTTGAGCAGGATTTTGACTAGCAGCATTCATTGCACGAATTTTTTCTACAATATTCTCTGCTGATTCACCTTGTTGTAATGCTTCCAAGGCAAAGAACGCCGTTTGAACTACATTTGTTAGGGAGTCAACAGAAATCGCATCAAATAAGGTAGATAATTCTTGAACAATAGATTCCAAAGTACCACCATTAACTATAAGTAAAACAATATATTCTGCAACGTATTTAACATCTTCGTTAAAATTTTCTAGACCTTTTAGCTTTTCAGCCACAATAATTTTTAAATTTTCTGAATACTGTTCTTGAGACATGATTTTATAGGATGATAGTATTGCTACTGGATAAGTCCTCGTGGTTTGATATGAAGAAATCGTCTTATTTATCTGTGGAAAGAAAGTGGTTAAAACATTTCTCTTCCAGTTGTCGATCTCGTCCTTTAAATAATATTTACGAGAAAGGAAGAAAAAAGAAAGAAGAAGGTTAAAGAACAAAAGTACTCCGTCAAAAGTGATAAATGAGCATAATAAAGATTATTACTAAACAATTCGATGCGTAATCAGTATCTTTACGATAGGTTTGCCGTATTTTATTTAGTTTTAAGTGAGATCATACCTCTACATCTAAATATTTATATATATGTAGAGTGCTAAAAAAATAGTCCTATCTTAGTAGCTACTAATCACTAACTTTACTTAATGATATATACCTCTTCTAGGATGCAATGCCAATATTTCTTCAGTTCTGTTAAGTTCATTCTCTAACTCAAAAAATATATCTTCGATATTTTCCCAAACAATCTCATCGTAAAACTTCGCATCTAAGGCCTCCCTGTATAGCCTTTTTGCTCTCTCTCTACTCTCCATGAGATGCGCCATTACACTAGGTAAGTACATGTGTGTCACCGGGAAAGAATATGGAGTTTCTCTGAACTCGGTGACTTGGTCCGTCAGTTCATGAAGTCTTAAAGTAGCCTCCCTTAATGAATTTTGGGCATTTGAATAAACTAGAATTCTGGCGACATTTTCGTTTGGGTCGAGCAAGTATGTACTCTGCGTTTGATTCGAAGAATCGGTTTCTGTGTTATTTTTGTTCTCAAAGATAAACAAAGTTCTGCTGTAGCTGTTCATTATCAATAGGATATTATTTGTTTTTATTTATATTATGCCTTTCTAAACGATCGAGAAATAATATGTTTTTATATAGTGTTTGGATCTCAAACCCCTTTAGATCCGCCTAGCTCAAAAGGGATGATTACAAAATGCGGAGTTTATTCATGCGAACTTCAAATAACAGAAATTAAAGACAGTAGAATATATATATATATAAACTTAGCTAATTGACAACTATTGAGCCCTCATTTTCACTATCACTTAGAAAATCATAATCTTCAAATGGTGTCCTCAAACTTCTAGCGTCAGCACCATGCGTATTACTCAATGTCGTTGAAATCACATCATCTGTGTCAACAGAAGTTGATACCACGGTGCGATCTCTCGTTGAGTTTTCTAATCTTTCAAGATTTTTATCATTCAGAGCTGATGTTGAAACATGCCTTAAGTGGAATATACATGGATTTTGCCCAGTAGAGTAAATATCTTTTCTACCCTCATAAAGTAGTTTATTATCGTTAGTTTTTATTTGGAAATACTGAAAATCAGTTATTTTACAGTCAGGATGGAACTCTTTCTTAAACCTGGTGAACGTTCTATGATTATACGGTCCGATTCCATGCTGTACTGGTATAGTTATACCTTGAACATTTTTATTTGTTTCTAAATCAGTTGTGATTTGGAAATCATCACACATGTAATCTCCTGTATTATTTCTTAGTTTAAAACAAAAATTCATATCCTTCTCGTAAACACTCAATGTAAAAGGGAAATTTCTTTTTGACTCACGTGAATCCTCATCTATTGCAGTTTTCTCAATATGCTTTATCAATGGCTTCAATGTATCCTTACATTTCATCATCGAAGATATTGCTTCTAAGTGATTCTGTAGCAGTGCTTCATCGTTATCAAAGAGTTGTAACCATTTTTCGTATTTTTCATTTTGAATCATAATTTTTTCTAATTGTTCTTGAGTTTTCACTTTATCAAAATATTCAAATAGACGTTGATTCTTTTGATCAACATCAATGAATATTTCGTTTACTTTTTTGCCATCGTTGTGTTCCTGTTCATCCTTTAATTTACTGATAGTTTTCTCTAGTTGAGAAAGTTGTTGAATCATTGATTGTAATTTATCACGTTCGATTACCACTTCATTGGTTATACCCATAGCTCTTTTAGCAGAGACAATTTTATTCTCACGTAAAGTCAAAATTTTATCCTTCATATTCTGTCTGTGAAGTTCGAATCTTTTCTTTGAATTGAAGAATTCATCAAGTATAGTTAACCCAGCGTTACCCTTAGCTTGCGAATGAAGTATCTGAATAGTGACATTTCTATTCACCAAAAGGTCCTTTCGACATCTTTCCCAGTCCTCTACGACATCTAATGGCCATTTTTCATTTTCACCGGTTTGATTCCAACACAGGTAGATACCCTTGGTGGTATGTTTTTGAACAGAGGGGATAATTTCTGTTGGATCTTCAAAGTCTGATATGATGTTCATTACTTCATCTTTCAAATTGCTAGGACAATCTTTTAGTGATGTGACCCTTCTGTAGATTCCATTTTGGATATATATTTTGTAAGCATACACATAGTCAGCCATTATTTTGAGCAATGGATTTCTTTATCTTAATGGGCTACTAGGCAATTGCCAAAAGTCTCGTATATATATATATATATACATTTGAATGATTATTAATCAGAATAACGGAGAGAAGTGTCATATTAGGGGTGCAGCAGAGCAGCGCAGCGCGATGAAAAAAAAAAAAAAAAACTGAATTGATTTGAAAAACGTCACACCCCAAAAGAGGATTAAAAAATTATTTATTATTTATTATTTATTGTTATGTTAAGAATATTATTTTTTTGCATCTAATAAAAAACCAGGAGGAGAACCAGTCACAACTGGTTTCCCTTTTTTATCGAATTCGGTACCATCATCACAAACAATCACACCGTTATCCTTTGCTTCATTGATTTGTTGAGTGGATATACCCATTGGATCTTTAGTAATCCATATAATTGGATCTTCTTCACTAACGCATGGATTAATATAAGCCGTTTCTGGATAATCAATGTTATATTCGATAGTTGTGTTAAAACTATGTGGCATACGAGTTCTTAATTTGGCAAATGGATAGGTAACCCAAGGACGGAAAAAATTAATAAATCTTGTTTTGAAGTTTGATTTAACTACATTTTCTGGATAAATGTCAATATTTGGTTCACTGTAAACTTTACCTGCATCTGCCTGTGTAATGACGTTACCATTTTCATCTTGACCTAGTTTAGCTTGTTCTTCCTGCTGTTGTTGTAACGTTTGAGCATTTTGTAAACGTTCTAAATCGATATCACTATAATGTAATTTATGAAATTCTTCATTTTCATTAACAAAAGTTTGAGTATATTTAGTTGATTCTGTACCCATGGTGGTTACACCTGTAAAATTACTTGATTTTCTTTGTTTTGCAGTTGTTTCTTCTTCTTCCTCTTGTTCTTCTGTTGGTGGAGTTGGAACTAAATTAGCATGTTCTAATTCTCTCTGAGTAACCTTTCTAATAATTCCACCTGTTTCATCAATATCGTGTTCTGATTTAATCTTTTCGCTTAATGATTTAATTTCATTGAGTCCCTGATCTTTCGAAGGATATGAAATTGATTGATCACCTCTTGCGATTTTGATTGCACTCAATGGAACTGCATTAGCAATTAATGGTAAAAATCTTCTTTTGAAATATAAGTTTGCCAAGATAGTTACCCCGAGGATAACACATTCTAAAACCAAGGGACCCCAAGCTTTAGCCATTATGAATAAACCAATAAGACATATTTGAGCAAGATATAAGCCGACAAATAATTGAAAGATTGCAAATGGATAATTTATACCACGAGTATCATTTTTGGGAGGGATAATGACGTACATTGCATTGTATAAATTAGCAATATAAATTGTTATTATAGCGAAAGTTGAAAAAACCAGGATAATAGGGGAGATGATCATGTAACACATTAGGATAACAGTTAGAAGTTGAACAGCTGGGTACATTACACCGTAGTTTGGTTGTTTCAAAACGTTATAACGATTCCATTTAGAACGAGGTGTACTATCGAATCTCGAGAAAAGTTTATACAGAATTAAACCGACAATTTGTAGAAGGGAACCTGTAGGTAGAGTTAAAGCTAGTAATAAGAAATAAACGATGTAGAAATTGGAGGCTTTTGGTAAGTTAGCTGCCAATAGAGTCATTGCAGAACTTGGATCGTCTATAATAGCTTGAACGGTTGCCGAAGCAGAAGAAGCTAATGTCACAACTAAAAAGACTTGAATGACTTCAAAAGCATAAAACCATTTTTGAGTATAAATTGAAACCTCTTCAAAAGTTAATTTACCTGAAAGTTTAGCCGTTTTCATAATAATTGGTGGTACCAAGGACATTAAAATGGCTAATGCGACAGTTGGTAGAATACCTGTGATAAGACCCATTAGGACATTTGGTAAATTATTAATAAATCCTAAAAAGGGGACTTTTGTCGTTAAGAAATTAATATTTGATATACAACCCACAACAGCGACAGGGATTGCCCAAAAGATAATAAGTAAAGTTAAGAACGTATTACCTAATATAGTTCTTAATCTTCTTTGCTTTGTTGATAAATTAACGTTTGACCAAATGATATCATTTGGAGCTACACCAATAAATTTTTTACCGAAATTTTTTGATCCAATGACTTGTGAAACTGATTGATAGCATTCTTGAGCATCTAATTGAGATTCGAATTGAATGAAAACGGTTGAAAGAGTTGGTTCAGCTTGCCAATCATCTTGTAAAGGATGAATTTTTTCATTTAATTCATTAATCTGTTCTGAACAGTAGTTAATAGTATTAACTTTTTTTCTATGGAAAAGTGGAGCAAAAGGTGGAATAAACCATTTACCGGTACGATGTTTTGGTCTCTTATCGAAAGGAATATAAGTCTCTAAATCATTTTCAGGATTTGAAGAGTTAAATTTTTTTTTATTTTTAATTTTAACAGATTTAGTGACGACTTTATTTAAAGCCGATTCTAATTTTTTTGAATTTTTAGTACGTTCATCACATAATTTATTTAATTCTTTTAAATTATGAGCGTAATTTACTTTCATTGCGCTAGGATAAAATTTTTCAAATTGACCTTCATTAATTAAAGAATCATCTAATTCTGTCACGATAACAGTTCTTGAAGATTCCAGACCATCATAAAGCGGGGTAGTTAAAGCAGCATGTTTAAAAGAGACGTAATAATACAATTCTTTAAAGATGACATAAAGAATTAAACCGAAAACAATCCATGATAAAAAGACATGAGCATAAAATCTATTTTTATTACTTACATTAGCAAAAGATAAAATTTCGAAACCTTTAAGGTTATAACCATTTGTCGCATTAACGGGTAATAAAATAGGAAATAGAATAAACATAGCAATAGTAGAGAAAGTAGCGAAAATACCTAAATACCTTAAATAGAAATACCCGTCAATACCTGTATGTTGAATAATATAAGAGTGACGTTTTGATAGAATATAAGGAATCCATTTCCAATACCCGGCTGGAACAGGTTCGATTTCTTCTTCATGAGAAAGTGTTTTAATATCTGGAAGAGTACGAGGTTCATAAATTCGTTTCTGTTTTGGTCTTAATGTTAGAAACGTACCTAGAAAGATGGCGGCTATTATACCATTAAAGATCAAAGCAGAAACAAAAGCCGAAGTTGAAGAACTTGTATCCGCGGCCATATTTGATTTCTTGATTTAATTTTAATTTGATTATAATTTTCGACTTGTTTGTTGTTGTTGTTGTTGTTTATTTGTTTTGTATCTCTTTTTTTATATATATATAGTAATTTGCTGGGCGGCAGAGTATTTAAAATTAGTTTTTCCAGAAAAACGGCGTAGCGATAAGAAACTCTCCTCACCATATACGTACACAAAACGTCATCGTGTGGCTCGACCCCTCTCCTCCTCTTATTCTATGTCGTCATTGAATTTGAATCCACCAAAGAATCCCGCAGAGATGGTGAGTTTCTCAACAGTAATTTAAAATCCTTCATTGTTATTTTATTTCTGTTTGAATCGTGTTTGGCGAAATGTTCAAGGTCGTTTGTTATTTCATTTAGACGCGCTAGAACAACCTCAACAAGTGCGTTCGTGAATTTCTTACTGTGTGTTTCATTATCTCTTTCAATTTCTTGTATTACTTTCTCAATATGATACCATAGTTTACCTTTTAATTGTGGTAATAGTATACTATCATTATCATTATCGTTATCGTTGTTCATTATTTTGTAGTTGTAGTTCTTGTTTGTTTGTTTGGTGGTTTGGTTGTTACGGGTACTTTTTTTTTTTATCTTTCCACTTTTTTTCAAATACAATAAAAAATTATTCGGCTTATATCAAACCTTCTTTACCGTTTAGGCTCTCACCCATGGAATTTTATTTTCAAGATTGAATTTTATTAAATAAGAAAAAATAAAAAAAAAAAAATAAATTACTATGTACCCTATTATTATTATTATCTAAAATACCTAAAAGAAAGAAAAAAAAAAGAAGAAGAAGAGAGAGGTACGGTAATAATGAGTCAGTTAACTGTTAGTTATGGTTTAATTGCTCCACAATCTCATACTAAAAAACATCAACATATTTTACCCATAACTAAAATATTACATCCAAAATTAACTACTGATTATTTTTTAACCACTTCAAGAGATGGTTCCGTTATCTTACATCCAAATAATACTCCTAATCTAAGATTTCAAGTTCATTCAGATTGGGTTAGTGATATCATTGAAATCTCTAAACATAACTACATAACAACTTCAAACGATTTCTCAATTGTTCATATAACTGTTCAGAGGCAAAAATTCGGTAACCCGCCTTGGTCTTTGAAAACAAAAATTATAGGTGATCACGATGATTATATTAAATGTATTTCTCTTTTACCTCAGCATGATTTATTTGTAACAAGTGGGTTGGATTGTAAAATTAAAATTTGGAAAATTATATCCGACGGTTTAGATTCTGATTCTGATTTAGATTTTCAACTTTTTCATACCTTTTTCAATGAATCTGGTTCAATTTATGCTCAAGTAACTACGACTTCAAGCGAAGACTTTGACTTAATCGTAGGTGACTGTAATGGTGACCTTATTTTTTACTCGTGTTTAAATAAAATTCAATTGAAACGCATTAAAAATGCTCATGAAACAAATATCAAAGTAATTAAACTATTAGATAACAACAATAATTTAATTACTACTTGTTCAAATGGTATCGTACACATCTGGAATATTGAAAATTTAAATGATTTATATCGTACCAAATCCTGGAAATGGAATTGTTCAATTTGGTCAATTATGGGTAGCTCATTAAATAACCTCATTATGGGTGATTCAATGGGTAATATCAACAAATTCAATTTTAACGATTTGAAAAATATAAAAATTGAAAAAATTTTCAATTCAATTGAATATTTTAACAACTCTAACTCCAAAAAACATTTCGGTATCCTAGATTTACAAATTTTAAATGATAAATTTCTGTATTTTTCCTATTGTTCGGATTCAAATTTAAATAAGTTAGATTTATCAACTAATCAACTAACAATAGATAAAGGTGGTTTCGCCTTAACCAGAAGCTCCCTTCTAACAAATAGAAGGCACGTCGTTACAGAAAATACTCAAGGCAAAATTCAAAGATGGGATATCATCTCATGTGAATTAATCAACACTTTTCAACAAAATGAGGGGTCTTTCGATGATATAGTAGTCAAATACACTTCAAAGGAAATTTTGTCCCATTGGTGTACCGTTACAGTTAAAGTCGGTATGCTTTTCGTTAAGATTAATTCAAAATTTTTAAATACACAAATTTATGGTTCGGCTTTGATGGATTATCATATCGTTAATGATATTAAATTAAACTCTGATGAACGTTATAATCTGGGGAAAATTGTCGTCAATTCAATGTTTTATGAATTTATGAATTATGAAATACAAAAGGATAAACTTTTCAGGAAGAGTTTAAGTTCAAAGAAAAAAGATAATGACAATGATAATACCCCTACGACAGATAACGAGAATACTAATGATTTGGATAACAATGATTCTAAACATAAAGAAAAAATTAAAAAAAGATCAGCTTTTAATAAACTCGGTTCTTCCATCTCTATGAGTGTCGGTGCTCCGTCAGTATCTGCTCCAACAACCCCACTAAATAAAGATCCACCAAATAATTTCTTAACTACAGAAAATCTCACACAACAAGATGGCGACTCTTTACCAAAAACTGCCCCTACAATACCAACCAACGATATTGCCCAACCTGCTCCAATATCGTCAAAGAATCAACCTCGGGCTCTAAGTTCCGGTTCATTATTAAGTAGAAAATTCAAATCATTTAGATCTCAAACTTCAAGAGCTGTGAATAGCGAATGCAGTACACCACCATTGGAAGACAGTAAACATAGTAACAGTCTATTCGATGATAAGGTTTTCCATGATGCATTGCATGCAATTGCAAAAGACTCAACTCCTGAAAATACATTTGCATTAAATAAATCCTCTGGTAACAAACCCAATAGTAACACTAGCCCCGTATATTTACGAAATAAAAATACTACAGAGGGCTCAAAATCAAGATTTGCCTCAACTGTCACACTAGAATCACCGGATTTACCTACATCTAAACCCAGAAAACAATTTATGTCCGATCTAATATCGGAAATTCATGATTCATACATTGAACAATACAATAATAACTCATCATCGTTAAAGTTATTAACCAGAAAGATTCCTGAATCACAAATTAAGAAAGATTTGAAATGTCCTATTGTGAAATTCAAATCTGGTACATTACTATTAATCCATTCTTGGAAAGATGGTGCATGTGGTGGTACTGTATTGTTTTCAACTTATTTACCACCATCACCCAAATCCTCATCATCCTCATCATCTTCTGTAGCGTCATCATCAAACGTATCATTGTCATCAACATCCACGGCTCCATTATTCAATAACATTAAGGACAATAATCTAGATAGTAACAACAATGACGATGAAAATGATTTTAACCAGGATGAGTATCAAAATGTAAATGATCTAGAAGAAGATAATTTTAATACTACAATAGATGCATGTGGTTATGACAATAAACTAGAACTTTTTGAACAATTAGAAAATAATTTACCTTATTGGTTTGCTAAGAAATTAATTAGTGATGTTGACAAAGTTGCAGATGATCAACAACCAAAATTAAATTTCGTTTTACAACAATGGACAGGTGATTCCAACTTGTCAGTTGATACCGCACCAACATCACCAACACAACAATCCAATAAATCCGATCAATTACATTCTATGTTAAAATTTGGTAAATCAAAATCAAGTGACAGCATGGGTGCTACAGATTTACCAAAGATATCGGAGTCAAATGCAAGATTAACTGCACCAGGTATGATTAAAGTTAAAAAAATCAAATTATACGTTTTGGATAGATTTGAATCAAAGACACCTGAAATGAAGGCTAAAGCAGATCCCGGTGTTTGGTTGGAATTACTTTGTAAAGATCAAGTATTAGATAATGATATGACATTGAGTACAGTAAGAACATTATACTGGAAATCACAAGGTGAGATTGTTTTGAATTATAGGAGAAAGATGAATGTTCATTCACCTTTAGGTAATCAGGTTTGATGTTAGACTCTTCTTTCTATACGTTTATGTATTTATGCACAAAAAAAAAAGTTTATGATTATTATGTTTTCAAGAAAAAACGTTAGTATTTTAAAGATAATGTATTTATATAAACATATATGAAATACACAAAGGAAAAACAGAAAATAAATTATCCAATGAAATAAAAAGTTCCGTATACATTGCTTGATATAATAAACAGGATAAGACTAACTTAGCAAGAACAAAAAAAATTTATTCCTGCCAATAACTGACGAACGATATGAAAGTTAAAAAAAAAAACACATTTGCGTCGCATAAAAAAAAGAACCAACGTTCAACTATAATGAAGAACGTCTAAACCAGTGGAAAATAGTTTGAATGATATCTTGGTAAAAATCATTCATTTCTGGGCTTAAACCGACTTCATGTTGAGGAGTTTCCTGTTCATTATTTTCTTCAGATGGTTTTTCTTCAGATGGTTCATCATGATGAGGTGGATGATGTGGCTTATCACCGTGATGTGGTCTACCACCGTGATGAGGTTTACCATCGTGATGTGGTTTATTGCCATGGTTGCGTTCATTGCTGTGACGACCACCCCTATGATGTTCACCCCTATGATGATCACCTTTGTGATGTTCTTTGTCGTCATGATCATGATCTTTGTGTTCGTGATCCTTGTGTTCGTGGTCCTTGTGATCATGATCTTCACCTTCATGATGCTTACCCTTATGAAGACAACCGCTTCCTTCCTTATGATATTTCACATCATGGTAAACAACTCCTGAAATATCACCGATATAGGCTTCGTCACCATATCCACCAATGAAATAAACCTTGTTAACTTTGAATTCCATCCAAATGGTATCAAAAATTTCAGAATCCTTGTCATCAGAGAACCAATGTTTAGCATCAGGATGTTTCTTAATAAAACATTTTTTCAAACTTTTTAGGGTATTAGTGTCATCAAATTTTAATTCCTCTAAAGAACCGTAAAGAACCATTCTTGGATGACGTAACTTGTCATCTTCTTCTACAGATAAACTAACGTGTAGACCAGCATTACGTTCCCAGTTTTTGTAAGAGGAACTCATCTTAGAGAGTAGTAAAATTGCATTACCATTGTTTCCAAATCCAACACCTGGACAATGTTCGTCTGAGCTAATGTAGTATTCCATAAATGAAACTGGTTCATTTAATTCATTCAATGAATTCAAATGAATAACATCGTTATGCTTTAATAAATGACGAGCTTGTCTAGCAGCATGTCTTTCTGTTGGAACATCTGGTGCTGGAAGAGACTGAACCAAAGAAGGTAAGAAAAAAGTGCAGAAAACAGATAAGAGAAACAAAAATCTGTTCATCTTTTATTTATAAATATTTTGCTTTCTTGTTACTTCTTAATTTCAAAAAAAAAAATAACAGATTATCTTAACTATAATCAATATTTTATATATATTCCTCACCCCCAAAGGTTTCGCTTATATATGATTTCTACCCCTTCTGAGCTGAAATGAGTCCATTGAGTGACATTCACGGCGCATTGTCAATGACACGACCCGGTCTAAGCCTGAAAATGCCAAGAAAACTCTTCTATGCAGCAGAAGCTGAAAACACAGCCAGGATCTTAAAAGACGAATTCGTTGGGATAATAGAGGTGGTACGAAAAGAAGATCTCCCCATATCTAGTAAAACGGGTGCACAGAAATGTTTAGGATTGTCAACTTGCTATCATTGTTATTGTTGTTGTTGTTGTCGTTCAGCGCAAATGCGGGCAGCACTAATCAGGTCGAACATGTGATAACACTGGATGAATTTTATAACTACGTCAATAGCAATGATTCATATACATTAGTGAAGTATTCTACCACTTGGTGTAGTCATTGCAAAAAATTGAAACCGATTTTTGAGGAACTTGCCCTTACATACGGCACCAATACTGAGGGTTCAACACCCGTGAATTTCCTTGAAGTTGATTGTGATGCGTTTGGTTCAACTCTATGTTCTGGATTACCGGGGTTTCCAATATTGAAATTGTTCAAACCAAGGGAAGGGCCTTTATTAGTTGATCACTCTACTGATAATGATTCTGTTTGGAAAAGTCTATACAGAAAACTGTTTGGCAAAAATAATAATCCAAATTGGAATGTGTCTCCAACCAGAATAGTCCAGTTCGATGGTAGAAGGGATTACGAATCCATAAACAATTTCATTGAAAGTATCGATAAAATGGATACAATGGAGAATATGGTCCAGAGAATTGTTGAGGAAGATGCCGATTGCGATGTTAATGATGCCTTGTGTAAACAAGGTAAAGAATACTTACGCCTACTATTAGATAAAGGTATTATTTACGGTAAGACTAGTGGTAATACATATACTACAGATGATGACAAGTTATCTGTGGAGCGTACTAAGTTGGAAAATATTATCAGAAACAATAATGGAGAAAACAGTGCTGATATAGACATTATCAGACTGCAACTAACTGTTCTAGATTATTTAGACGATATATATACTATAGATGTGATACATGATGAATTGTAGGTGAGTACTTACTAGTTCTTATTACTACAATATATATATTTTTTCAATTAAACGGAAACACGGAAATAGCTTGAACGGAACGGAATAAAAGAAAAATTAGAAACCGTCCAGGAAATTCGTCAATGGATAATAAACAATATTATTATAACACATTTGATTTGAACGTTACAACTTCATTTTTGACTGTGACTATTCAAAAAAATTTTGGTAGTTGAAGCCAATTTGAGAAATTTTGATATCTAACTATTTGGTCTATATTATTTATATAAAATATGGATCCCGGAAATCACCTAAACAATATGAATCACACACAATCCTTAGAAAGGAATCAAAATCAACTTGACAATAATTCAAATAGCACTACATCTAATTCCTTTATAGGTGATTATAATCAACCTAATGAACTACTCGGACAAGCCAGATTTAATACAGCAAATCCGACGGTAAAATCAATGAATAGTCCAGAAGGTGACAATAACAATGCGGCATTGGAGAATACTTGGAATAATTCAAACTCTCCAAATGTTTCCGTAGCTAGAAGAAGAACTGCAAATGCTTGCGACCACTGTAGAAGAAGAAAAATTAAATGTGATCCGGTAAACCCATTAACAAATAAATGTTCAAATTGTTCAAAGTATAATGCAGATTGTACTTTCTACCACCGTGAACAAATTCATAAAAGAAAAAAGATTAAAAAGGATGCACATGTTAATAAAGCTCCACCAGTTACCAAAAATATAATAAACGAGAATAAATATGCTCAAACGAACACTCAGGGAATGTCTCCAATTAATACAGGTGCTGGTCAACCCTATACCGAGACTTCTGGAAGACATTCGTCTATTCCTTCGTCTGCACCTTCTTCTGACGCTGGCGAGAATGAAGAGAACAAACCTGTCAATATTGATAATAAGGAGTATAGTAATAACCCGAAAAGTAATTTAGATAAAAAAACTACTGTTAGTAATCTAACACCACCTAAATCAATACCATCAACAGGATCTGCTTCTCATGAGGTTAGAAATGTGGACGTTAGTTCGACAGAGGAGATTTCTTCGAAAGTTGATAAAGTTGACAGAAAAGTCTCTTATGTTATTGACACAATTGCTAAACTTGATTGGATATTAGATAAAGTGACAAGAAAACTTAATAATACTCAACCAGAACTGGGCTTAACAGGTTCAAGAAATGGTACAAGGCCGTTAAGAAAACGTTATTTTACAAAATTGTTAACTACACAAAAATTAGAATGGGCTAAGAATAAATTAGCGCCAAACGATTCAAATAGCGAATTTCTTATTCCTGTTAGGGATATGATGACCATCTCTTTGAAATGGTATATTATTCAAGCCAAAAAATTAATTGATTTTTCGTCACCCGCTGTGTTTGCTGATGAGGTTCACATATATTCTATGCCATCAAAGGAACAGGCCAAAAGACTTTTAGAAAATTTTAATGCCACTATCTTAGCATCTGTAACGAATATCATTTTGTTAGAAGATTGTTTAAAGCTTTGTGATAAATACTATGATTCAGAGGGTGAACAATTAACCTATCCTGAATTACTACTTTTAAATGTTTGCCTTTGCTCAAGTGCTAATATCACGAAGTTGATGAGTAACAGAGACACTCAATTTTTGAGAAAGGATAAGTTTGATCCAACGTCACATGAATTGAAAACAATCGAAAGCAACACTCTACTTAATGCTATGTATTACTATCATAAACTGACGATGATTCCATCTGGTATAACAACAATTCAGGCTTTACTTTTATTATTTCGTTATCTCTTCACCAATTACAATCTAGAGCTTTCTGTAGACGTTTTGAACACAGCAATTAGATTCGCAATTGATATGAACCTTAATATGAACTCCCACTATCGATCATTATCGGCAGAACAAACTTTGAAAGAAAGGGCATTGTGGTGGCAATGCTTTTGTTGTGATAAAATGGCTTCGTTGATTTTATCAAAGCCACAAAACGTCAAAGAGGAAGATATGGATATCTTAACCGATGAGACATACTTTGAAGTCATTAAATATTATAAATTGCCAAAACATTTTGAAAATAATCAAGCACAACTCGAAAAAATTACCTCTTTAGATCAAGCATTAGCAACAATAATTAATTATAGTGAACATCTTCCTTTCTTCATCTCATTTTACATCTCAAAATTGGTTTTAATAGAGAGTAAACTAAATACAATTTGCTTCTCAGTTAGAAATACCATCGATTATTCATTCGATGAGATTATTCAAAAGATTGTAGATTTACAAGAAGAATTAGATAAATGGAAAAAATCATTACATCCATCAATGAGGTTGGATAGTTATAAACAATACATTTCTTTGCTATTTTCTCAAAACAGAGAAGATAATCCCGCTTTGGGATTTGAAGTTGCCTGCTTCCGCATTGTTAACTGCCACTTTCGCTTTTTATATTCTGAAATTACATTGAGTTCTTTTGCTATTTCTTTTCTATTAGACAACATTAATTTATTCACATCATCATCCCAGGAAATACCGAAGATTTTTAGGCAATGTGAGAGAAAGCTCAAAAACTCAAGTGTATCGATGTGTGAAGTATTTTTAAGCACTAGTTATCAACATTACATGTATCCAGAAATGATGTATCATTTCTTGACAGGTGTGTTTGTATTATTATTCCACGTGACAAAGTATGTAGATGATCCAAAAGAAGTAGATATACCAGCGTTGATAGAACTACTAAAAAAAACACATGCACATCTTGTTGGCCCTAACTTTGAGAACTTTCCCGTGGATAATATGAAGTTGAACATTCAAGTATTTTTCTTTACACTATTATTGAAACATATTATCAGACATGTTAACCATGGAAACCCATTAAATGAAAGCTTTGAGGTTGTACAAAGATATGATCTGTTTTTAGATAGCATCATTCTTCAATCCCATCAAATAAAATCAGAGGCAGTTGAACGAGTCATCACAGCAATGAAAACTTGCTATAATTTCAAACGTTCTTTCGAAGGTTTTACACTTGAACATACGAATGCTAGAACTAATTTGATGAATCCAGCGATACCCAAATCTGAAATCAACATTTTTAAGAGCTTCTCACCCGAAATGATAAACTATTTATATTCGTCATCCCCAATTGCGTCTTTTGAATCGCAAAGAGGTCACGGTGGTAAAAAGCAGTCTGAAAAGGATCTTTCTTTATATCCTGACGCCAAGACAGCATGCAGTATAGCATACCCACTTTATAGTGATGAATGCCTTGACATACAAAAAAAGGAGATCCAGAATTCTCAATCTGAATATAGTGAAAATACTTTAGACTTTAAGAAACAGCTACCGTTTGGTATTCTGCCTTTTGATAGAGATTTCTTTTTCATCAAGATTTTTAACGAAAATGACTCCTAATCAGTTCTATAAACATATATAAATTTTTAACATCAAGTGTTTTGTAACTAACATTCCCTAATATAGCTCAACTTCTATTGAACAAAAGTAAGCGCCTCTCAATTAGCCCATATCAACTGAAACATTTTTGCTGTAGCATTTATTATATTTGGATTTGATGAAATTTAAACATCAATATTTTCTTACAACAGCAGCTGTTTGATATATTCTAAATACTTGTTATTGTTCATATCTGCTTCTCGAGTAATCGAGTTCAATAACTCTTGAATCTTTTCTCTGCAATCTTCATCGGTTAGTTTTGAATGATCATCAAGCCCTGCTTCCTTCACATCTTTAACCCATTTCTTCAATAAATTTTTCAATTCCATATTACCTTCATTGATTTCCTTCATAGATAGTTTTGCTTTTTTGAAATCTTGAGTGGTAGCTTTGATACTCTCTAGTTCTGTTGCTTTACGTTTAGCCATTTTGATAATCTTTTGCGGAAATTGAACAACTTCTGCAACATGAATACCGAATGATTGATCGGAGATACCTGGTTCGACTTTATATAATAAGGTAATATCATCGCTATCATGATGACTTTTTGTAGCGTCATCAATGTGTGCTACAACATGCATATTCTTTACATTCGGTAACTTATCGGCCAATGATGTGAGTTCATGGAAATGTGTAGCAAATAATGCAAAACAGCCAATTTTACCAGCGATATGTTCAGCAATAGCCCATGCTAAACCAAAGCCATCATATGTGCTGGTACCACGGCCTAATTCATCTATAATTATCAGAGAATTCTTTGTAGCATTTTTCAATATCGAAGCAGTTTCTAGCATTTCAACCATAAATGTTGAAACACCCTTTAATTGTGAATCACCTGCACCAACTCTACAAAGAATAGCATCAACAATTGCAATGTCTGCTTCTTCGCAGGGGACAAAACATCCAATCTGTGCCAATAATGAAATAACACCAACTTGTCTAATGTACGTTGACTTACCACCCATATTTGGCCCAGTGATGATTAAAAAGTCACCTATACCAGACTCTAAACTTAGGTCGTTGGAGATAAATGTCAAATCGTCCTGCATTTCCAACACAGGATGACGCGAACCAACTAGTTTCGTCTTTCTATCACTATCAAATCCATGCATAGTAGGCCTTATATATGGAATTGGAGCGTACGATGATACATGTGCAAACGATGCCAAAACATCCAAATGTGCGAGAACTAAGGATAATTTTTCCAATACTGGTGTATACGTTGTTGTGATCGTCACAATTTCTTTAACCAAAGCAGACTGTTGCTTATCATAGTCTTTTTGTAGTAGAGCAGTTTCATTGGCAATTTCCTTTAATCTTTTAGTGCTAAAGAAAATACCTGCCTTTACTGTTGACAGTTCGATATATTTTTTGTGTTTACGCAATTCTTTAGCATCATTACGTGTTAATCTCATACACCAACCATGTTGGTGATGGTTTTCTAATTTTAATTTCTTTTCTGGGTCAAATCCTAAATCTTCAGAAGCATCTAAATGAATCTCTCTAATTTGATCCTTTAGACTATCCAGTTCATTTCTGATTTTTGCTAACTCTTCATTAAATTCCACTTTAATCATAAACTCGTTATTTTCTTCGTAAGCATCAAGATCTACAGTTGTTTCAACCATTTCTTGCAACTTTTGTAATGGCTCTAAATGGTTTGATAATGGAGCAAGCCACGTGTTCTGAACCAATTCCTTCAAATCATTATCCATATCTGCATTATCTTCAATACATGTTTGTAATAATTGGGCAATTTCTGGTACCCTTCTACTGAATTGATATATTTTCAAGACATCTTCTAAACCACCTCTTTTCGTTAACTTTTTAGTTAAACGACGTATATCTGGAATCAAAGGTAAAAAATCCATTTGCAACATCTGTCTTAATTCCAATTGATCAACCAAGTACTCAACTAAGTCATGTCTTTCCTTAATGGCAGTGTAGTTTGTCAATGGTTGTTTCAACCATTCGTTCAGTAACCTAACTCCTGCATTAGTTTTACAGTTATTGAGCAATTGGAATAATGAGGTGATTTTACCACGAGAGTTTGCATTGAATATCCCTGCTTGTTCTGAACCGCCAAATGGTTGAGAAGAGCCTTGAGAGAAGAGATTTAATGCCTTGATAGCTGATGCATCTAATTTCATAAATTCTTGTAAAGAATGCTCGATTAGATCATATTTCCCTACTTGATTCATTTCGTTTAATATCTGCAAGTAATTAAGTAATGCATTGCATGCACCAAGTGCTAATGGAGAATATTTTTGTGGTAAAGATAAAGCTAATTCATCTCCTAGTAATTTGGTCAAATCTGATTCGATGTCATTTTCGTTAAATTCGGAATTCTTAACTAATGTAACAACACAATCGCAACGGTCGATAACATTGGTGATTTTTTTTAATTCACCCTGAGCATTTTCATTATTTGTTAAATCTTGAACTAAACATTCTTTAACACCAAGCTGAATTAAAAAACTCTCTAAATTTGAATACACTTCGTTATCTACAATATCCATCATACCTATCTTATAATTACTAGTATCAATAAAAGCTACACCGATTAAACAATTGCCATCTTTTGAGTTAAATTTCAATTTTATACTGGCTATAACGATGGAAGAGTCAACTGGAACATTCATTAATTCACTAACTTGTTCAATGTTTCCCGGAGAGGCACTTTTTAGCAACTTCCAAGTTTTATCGTAAATCTCTACTTTGTACCCGAGATCCAGTAGACATGTTTTTAGTAAACTGTCTAGTACTTGTGAAGAAACGGTAACATATTGGACAGGTTCTTTGAAATTCTTTGCTGTGACGGGATCGACATTACAATTCTTTAAAACAGAGTTTGTGTGATAAATAGTCTCAGCGACAAATATCGCATCTGATCCAACAACAGTGTAATATTCACCTCTATCTACAATACGTACAATATTGGATGGTTTGGGAGGCAGAGCAAGAAACCTTCTATAAAATCCTCTCTCTTCAGATACATCTGAAAATTTCAGTTCTGGTCTTGTTGCTGACATAGTTTATATTTAATGCGGACGTTTATATCAACTAGAAATAGAATGTGTATGCTTCAATGAAACGTGTATTTGAAAATAGCTATCTATATCGAACAAGGTAGGATGCAAGTGATATAATGGAAATATCTTCCCTTTGACTTTCATCATCTCTTCTTGGTGAGGAAATAAATTCGTTTCGCGTCCAGTCAAAATTCCTTCATGAAACGCGTAAGAAGTATATAACCTCAACAATGAGAACTGGTAAAGAATTTATTTGTAAGGGAAATATCTTGTGTGAGATGGTCAACAGGCATAAACTTCCTGCAGTTGCCGTACTTTCTTTACTTCGAAATGGGTTTTAAAAAGTGAGTTGATAGCAAACTCTGATTTTTTGAAAATATTTACTGCAACTATCGATTCAAGAAGAATGATTCAATCTGATTGCTAAAGTGTTGTTTTTCAAGTTCACTTATTGGATCTTAAATTCAGAATTTATTTACTAGACATACATATTAGGAATATAAATCAAAAAAACGACATAATTTACTTATACTTGCATGGTCACTATGACCTCTGTTCCTGTGCTTGCGTGCAATGCTCAAAGTGATGATGATGATTGTTCATATCACTATCACAATCAAACTTCATCCTTTTCTTTAATTTCTTAATATGTTTTGTTAATCTTGTTATTAATTTATTTTGTTCTTCACATTTCACTTTCAATTCCTCTAATTGTAGACAATAAAAACTGTTGGATCTTAAAGAATTCAAATATGAGGCTAGTATTTGATCTAGAAATTTAGGTTTGGCAATTTCATTGTAAAAAGTTATTACTTGATTTTCCAGCGATTTGAATTCTGCTTCCACTGCTATTTCATTTGTACTTTGCGTTGTCAGGCCAATATTAAGATTCATATTTAAAAGTTTTAAATAATACACATAATCATTGAGCGTTTTGTCATCAATACAATTTGCAAATGCATTTAGTAATTGCGACATAAATTGTAACGATTGTGTTTTGTGGCAATCAATTAGTTGAACCTGATATTTTAAAGAATTTTTCTCTTTTCTTAAATCCAATACTTTTAGCCTTTCATTTTGATAATTTTCTCTTAATTTATAGTAATCACCTTCAACAATAGAGAGTGTTTGTTTATAACCTTCGATCTGTTCTTCAAGTTGGTTAATATCCTTTTCAAAAGATTCTTGTTGCGTTTCAAGATTAGAATTTTGCTCTAATACATCTATTTGATTTTTCAGAGAGAGCATTGATTTCCTGTATTCTTTACTCAATTTTAAATTTTCATGTCTCAGATCCTTATTTTCTTTTTCCATTAGACATGTCTCTTCGAACATATTTTCGAACGATTTTATAATATGATCAATCTTAGAAATATTTTTATCAGCACCATCATTTTCATTAACATCAATATTCAAGTTGATATCAAACTGTTTTAATACTTTTTCAAGAACGCCAATTTTATTCGCCAGTGGCTTATACTTTTGAAAATTTAATTTTAACTTTGAATTTGATTTCTGCAACTTCTGTTTTTCATCGTTAAGGTATTCTATTTGAATGTCGTATTTTTCCTTCATTGCCTTATATTTTTTATCACCATAGGTTAGTTGGCTTTTCATGTTTTCTATCTCCTTCTTATTTGCGCTGATATAATGTTTGAGGTTGCTATGTATTTTCTCATTTATTTCTTCTATAGTTAAAATATGAGAATCATGGTTGATATCATTACTAGGAATCGATTTTAGTATTGCATTAAGCATATTATGATACTTTGTTTCACTTTTGTTATCCATTGGGGTAATAGGTGAAATATTTTCATTATGGGTATCGCTATTCATAGTAAATGAGACACTGCTCTTAGTAGACATATCATCGGCCTCAGCATCAGCATCCGCATCAGCATCAGCGCCACTATTTTTTTTGTCACCTACTAAAGAAAGAATATTTTTTTCTAATCTATCATCATGAAGCTTCTTTTGGTAGTAGCTTAGAGAAGAATCATTAATATCAAATGACTCTAAGTAATCTTTAAAGTCCAATTGCGGAGTAGTGGCCCCTAAATCAACACTTGAGTCATTGTTCAACTTATTTTTCTTTTTTGAAGTTTTTATCATTGTTGAGTTTATTTTACTGCTCTCATCATCTACAAAATTTGTCTCACTACAGTCAGTAGTTTCGATAAGATTTGATGGTTCGCCTTTCTTCTTTTTCTTTTTCCTGTCTCTATGCCTACGATGAAAGAGGTTGGTAAATTTACTTATTGAACTTTTCGAAATTTCAGGTTCTGAAGTTTTCATATTCGATGAAGTAGAAGGCTCATTATCGGATCTTACATCATAATCTTTAAAAGATATTGATATTTCATGATCTTGGTCCACACTGTTTTCCCTGTGCATAATTTTTTTGCTATGGTTATGTTTCCAAAATTACTTACATATGCTTTTATATTATTTTCTGGTTTTTTACTTTATGACAATTCTTACTACTTATACCAATCTTTTTTTTATTTTTTTGACGTTCTCTTTTTGTGACACTTTTTATTACTCCGAGAAAAAACTTTGGTGAGTAGTTAAAAAAGGACTATATTTTATTATATTACAGTATTAAACGAATATAAAGACAAAATAATATTTAGAATGCGCATAGTATATTTAATTTTTTTCAAACAGTTAAATTTTGAGGATTAATCTTTTTGGTTCCACCATAAGCAAAAAACTGGAGAAAGATAATGAAATCCATAATCAAAGTCCCTGAACTACCTAGTAACCAGGATGCGTTGACCAATATATATTTTGGCTTTAATGAAATGACTAATACGGAAATTATGAAACAGGAATTACCGATACATGCAAAAAGGAAGAAAAGAAATGAGATACCTTCACAGGATTTTCTCTTGAAATTTAGAAGTATTTGTGGTATACGGGATCCTAAATATAATGCAGCACTTAAGTAACCAAAAAGTTGGCCTAATAAGTTGATTTCTAAATGCGGCTTTTCTGGTTTTGGTGGGTGTGCGCTACCATTTTTATTGCAATATGTAATATACCAGGAAAAGAAGCCGACAAATATAACGGCTGAAACAATTACAGTATTACTCAAGTAGTCAGATTTAAGTGCGTCTTGTTCTTCTTGATCATCTTCTATATCTATTAAAGAAGCGATGGCTTGAGACCTTGATGTTTCTTCAGCATTTGATAAAGAGTTTGCCTGACCATCATGATGTAAAAGCGGTTGATGTTCGTTAAATACATCCTGTAAAACATTTTCATTCATTGGGTTCGCAGGAGAAAGGTGAATTGGATCAATTTTTTCCTCATTGGAAGTATCATACCAAAGACACTGGATCAACAAGATGATATCAGCGACCGTATAATATGCAGCTAGTAGGATAGTCGTTGGTAAGAGATGCTGTAGCATGGCACCGAGTAAGTTAAAGACATCACCTGCTAACCACAGAACGACAAACAGTAATGAAAGACCCTCAGCTGATTTTCTATAGAAATTTTCATAAATTTGCGGTACAAAAACAATCACCCAACATGCTATAGATATAGAGCCTGTGATACCACTTATATTTTCTGAATTAAGTTCGATTGGAATGAACTGCATGATGATATAACGGGTTTAATTTTGCGGGGTTGGTGTTGGTTTTTGGTTGAAATATTTGAATAAAAGAAATGATACAACTAAATATAGGTGCTATCTATGATTAGTTCCCAGATATTGAATAGCGGCTTATATATACCCTTATAACTTTAGATAGGTGTATGACTAACCTTGCTCATTCATTTCTTCCTTTATAGGTTATAAATTCTCATCTCAAGAAAAGAAAAATTCCACCGTGAAAAAAAATTTTGCGCAGGAAATAGAAAAAGGCTGGCACGTGATGTGTAGATCAGTTTTTATATTTATTAAATTTGTATATTTATATATTCTATGGGCATACGTTTCTGAGATTATTACTAGTTCTTACTGTCATTGTCGCTGTCGCTGTCACTATCGCTGTCACTGTCTGGCATTTCACTCAATGGCGTAATACCGATCTTTCTTGCTGGCAAAACACTCTCAAAGGCCTCTTTCCAGTCCTTATTGTCAAAATATTTTAACATTAGTTGAACAACGTGTGTTGTAGTCAATACTCTTCTACCATCAATATTTATGAATTCATCAAGAGGCAATCTCTTTGTTGGAATCCCCATTTCTTTGGCCTTATTATAACATAGTTGTTTATGTCTGTTTTTATCCACTATACCTCCAACAATATATGTCATGCCAGGTTCTAGTTTTTCAAGCTTTTCCTCTGTGTCTGCTGTTAAGTATACCAATTTCGACTTATCAACATCATCACCGGTAAGAATACCTTTATCATCAGGTAGAAACTTGAAATTTTTCCATTGATTATGATGGCTATCTTCTAAACCAACATTAAACCTTTCTTCTAATCTCTTGTTAAAAGAGGTGACTTTAATGTCAGCAAAATGGTTGGCACGTCTATTCGCAGCATAAGCCCTGGTTATCTGATTTGACAAACTGCTAATTTCTTTATCATTCATTAAATCATCAAATGAGCAATCAAGAACAATATGCATACCGGAATCAACCTGTTTGTTATTAACCCTAGGTTCACGAACATACTCTTCTGGGATGGGTTCACCACGTTCTACAAAACCTTGAATAGTAGCACGTCTATTCTCACGAGCTCTCTTCCGTTTCTGACGACGTTTGATAGCATACTCTTCCTTGTGTTCTTCAAATTTTTGTTTCCTCCATTGCTTCTTCCACTGTGACTTGGACATACCTTCTGGGACAGGTGGAAGATCATCACCAATTCTTCTCTTGGGTCTGAAAGTTTTTTCCCCATGACTCTGTATATTTTCTGTAGACTGCTCCTCTGTTGACATCCTGAATCCACAATTTTATCTTGGCTGATATACCCTGAATAGCCCAAACAATCAAACGCATTCATTCAAACTCATCGATTCTTTTCAATCTGAAAAATTTTGATTGAAACATGTGACTGAACAATTTCTCGCGTCTTTTTTTCTGCTGTAATAAAACTCGAAAGCATTAAAATGTGTATTATAGAGATTTATATAGATTCATGTATATGGTGAATCGTAATCCTAGGTCATATCTATAACTATATATTACGCACGGATGTCTAAGGTTAAGGCACCTCTTAAATTGGAGTTGCCATGGGTAGAAAAATACCGTCCCCAGGTTTTAAAGGATATCGTTGGTAACACAGACACAATTGAGAGACTTAAACAGATTGCACTAGATGGGAACATGCCCAACATGATCATCTCTGGTCTGCCAGGTATCGGTAAGACTACTTCTGTACATTGTCTAGCTCATGAGCTGTTGGGTGATTCATATTCTCAAGCCGTATTGGAACTGAATGCCTCTGATGATAGAGGTATTGACGTTGTGAGAAACCAAATAAAACAATTTGCCCAGAAGAAATGTCATTTACCCCCAGGAAAGCATAAGATTATTATTTTAGATGAGGCAGATTCAATGACTGCAGGTGCGCAACAGGCATTGAGAAGAACTATGGAATTGTATTCTAATACTACAAGATTTGCATTTGCTTGTAATCAATCAAATAAAATTATTGAACCATTACAAAGTAGGTGTGCAATTCTACGTTATTCGAAATTGTCAGATGAAGAAGTATTGAAACGTCTATTGGAGATTATCAAATTAGAAGACGTAAAGTATACAAATGATGGGTTAGAGGCAATTATATTTACTGCTGAAGGTGATATGAGACAAGCCATTAACAATTTACAGAGTTGTGTTGCTGGTCATGGTCTAGTTAACGGTGATAATGTTTTCAAAATTGTTGACTCCCCACATCCTTTGGTAGTAAGAAAAATGTTACTAGCGAAAAATCTTGATGAATCCTTGGATTACCTGAGGGACGAATTATGGGGGAAAGGTTACTCCGCTGTAGATATCATTACAACCTGTTTCCGTGTCACTAAAAATTTACAATCAGTTAAAGAAAGTATAAGACTAGAAATGATTAAAGAAATAGGTATTACACATATGAGAATATTAGAAGGTGTCGGAACATACTTACAATTAGCCAGTATGTTAGCAAAAGTTCACAGACTTCAAAAAGTTTAACGTTGTATATTTTATTTTATAATCATTTTTTCATTTCAATAATAAAAAAAACCTTAAGATGCATTTATTCGCGTTTAGAAAAATGTGACAGTTCACTAAAAGTGAGATTGATTTGGTTTATATACAAACTGTCATTTGATGGACTGTAAATGAACCCTTTAGATATTAAAAATGAGTGTAGCCCGACCATGACTGACACTCTGACTCAATCACAACGGAAAGTGGTTGAATATCCATATAGTCCAAGGTCAACTTTAAAGGTTATTGCCGGACCTGGGTCAGGGAAAACATTTACCCTATTACGGAAGATACATCACGTAATTACGACTAAACAGATACGACCTGATGAAATATTGGTTCTCTCGCTAACAAATAAGGCTGTTGATAATATTATTGATAAATTGCTGACCGTCTTTGAGGAATTAGACACAAATGATTCGAGCGATGAAGAATTGAGAGAAATTGTGGATCAAATTGGCGTATTTACAATTCATGGTTTGGCTAACAAAATTGTTGTGGAGAATGAAGGTATTATCAATATTATTGAAGAAAATGGTTGGAGAGGTTTATTGAAGTTAATTTCACCGGACTTTTGGAAGAAAAGAAGCTCTTATAATAACATGCCATCGCCAAGACAATTAGAAAAATTATTAAAATCATATAAACTGAAAAATGAAACGAAACAGATGGATGATGACAAAACGATACAAAATATTGTTAAGATCATGGAGAATTGTAAAGTATTAACAAATGATGATCTGATTATAAAAGCAACTAAATACTTGAACAACGATTCACTGCTAGAAGGAATTACTGATGATGAAAGTTTTACAAAATCTATTAAAAAAAAGTATAAGATTGTTCTTCTAGATGAGTTTCAAGATTTATACCCAGCATTGCTTCCTATAATTGAAAAAATCGCAAAAGATAAACAGCTGATTTTATTTGGCGATACAAATCAAAGCATATATGAATTTCTTGGGTCTAACAAAAAAGTAATCTCAGCCTTGGATAAATTACAAAAGACAGAAGTATTACACTTATATGACAATTTTAGATGTACACCTGAAATTAGTAAAGCAGCATTATCAATCTTACCTGTTAAGAATTATGCCACAGAACATCCTGATCTAGTTCTAAAATCCCCATCCGGTATTAACCCGCAAATTTATGAAATCCCAGATTCAATAGATCAGCTAGAATTTTTGGTTGATCAAATATCAAAATTAGTCTGTTCAAAGGTTAAATTTTCTGATATTGCTATTCTATCAAGAACAAATTCACATTTACAAACTATCGCAGATTATCTCAGACTGTACAATTTACCTTTCCACAAATTGTCAACGCAACCAGATTGGCTTTTAGACACTAGGATCCAATTTATTATTGACTTGTTAAAAGTTATAGCCGTAGAATATCAAGGACTCAACAATAGCATTGGAAGGCAAAGTGATTTTAGTGTTATTGTCACATTAAGTGCTTTGAAAGGGATCGGTAACAAGTCTATCCAAAATTTATACTCAACAAGCAATGCATTGAATATATCACTATGGAAATACATTACGGAAGTGCCTATTAATGAATGGCCAAACGGTATAGCAAACAAAACAAAGATAAAAAATTATGCAGACACATTACTTCCTTATATAGAAGATGGGCTTATATGGAAATCCAACGATCCAATCACAATGGTCGAAACGGCTAGCGAAATAGCATATGAATTAGATTATTCACCTCTAAAATTAATGCCTTCAAATGACATGAAAAGTTTTAAGATGCATTTTGAAGAAATGTTTAAGATCATGAAATTATGCACATTCAATAAGCCTAACGACTTCACGTTACTTGAATGGTTTCTAGACACCTTTTTTGACCAAAGTATGATCTACCACCATGCTAATATGGAAGCTGAATCGACAGGTCCTGGGACAATCAAGCTTTCTACAATACATGCATCTAAAGGGCTTGAATTTCCTGTTACATTTTTAATGAATCCGAAAAATGATGCGTTCACTATGGATGATAATTCATTATATGTTGGGATGACAAGGGCAAGGACCCTATTATACATGGTAAATATAAATCATCCTCGTATTTCATCTTCATCAATAGACGAATCGTTACTATTCAAGAATGAAAAGTTTTGGAAATATTATAATACAGATTTAAAAAGAGCTCCTAAGTGCACTCCATTGATAGTTTCTAGTAACATGAAAAAATATTCTCAATTGCAGAATAACTTTGGAATTAGAGGCTATTCGACGTCAGTAAATAAGTTGATGTACAGACTATGTAAATATATACCCCGCTGACTGATCATTGCTCGAATAATTTGTATCAAATGTAATATTATAATCAAAGATAAAGTGCTCATTAAACAACTTAGAAGGAGTTTAGCAGAATTTCATGAATTACCTTTTTCTTGCATAAATTAAGTGCCTCCAGTCTATTATTGAAAGTTTTCAACATCTTTGCAAAAGATGCAGGAAACATCTTTCAGTCATAAGCAAAATTTTCATTTACCATTCAATCCTCTGCTATCCTACAGGATAATATCATCGTCGTTCATTAAAACGTCTTCATTGAATGACTGGTTTTGAAATTCGACGGAAACGTCTTTGTCTATATCCATATCGCCATTTTGTCCTTGAGATAGTCTCTGTGTGGATACCTTTGGAGATAAAGTCTCTTTCAATAAATTAATCTGCTCTTTCAACTTTTCATCATCTTGGCCAAGTGCTTTTTTATTAACACTGATTGGCAATAGTCTAGTACCAGTATTTTCATCCAGCAGTCTAATTTCATTTCTTACTTTTGTTGTGGCATCTTGTAGGTCATCATAAAAGCCTTTGACGTGCTTCTCAAACTGTGGTTTTAGATTTTGATTGCCTCTTTTCATTTCACTAAATGTGAATACTACATGAGACGCTTCTTGCAAAATAGAGCACAGTTTTAAATCAATATCCTGTAGTGATTGTAATCTCTCTTTTACGTAATCAGGTTGCATAATTCAATGTAGAGGTTTAGTTTGTGAATGTCCAGTCTATCAAAAGATACGTTTAACGCAAAATTGCTATAATATTTTCTTAGTAGCTTAATTTTGGTCTATGTTTTTTTTCTAATAAAAAAAGCCAATTATTAAAGAAAGCTAAAATACAAAAAACCTCTTAAACAGGTAAGAATATTATTCATATATTTAGCTTGATATATTATTAAACGTGTAATTTGTTTATATAGTGTATATCATCGTTGGTCATTATTTTTTCTTTTTTAACTTGTCAGAAGTCATCATATCAACGATATTTCTCTTTCTAACTCTTCCAGCAATACCATTACCCTTATGTGAACCTTCAGTGTCCGCTTCTTTGCTTTCAGCTTTTATTTGGGTATCCTCTTTTTTAACTGTCGTCTTCTCTCTTTTATCTTCTTTTGCATGGTGGTTCTTGACGCTCTTCTCAACATCCTCGGTTTCATTATCATTCTCATGTTTTGCATTATTATCATGCTCTTGTTTTATACTCTCTTCTTTCTTCACATCATAACCTTCCTCCTGCTTAATATTCTCCTCCTTCTTTATTCCATCTTCCTCTTTTATTAGATCACTATCCTTTTTCAAAACTGGTTTTATCAAATATTCTCCCTTATTCGAGACCTTTCCTACATCATGATTAACTTGATAAACCCTATATTTTTCTTCATCAAATACTGGTTTTAAAGTCTTATCCAGTTCCTTTTGTGTCCATTCAGTCTTCTTAGGATCAATCCACGCATTCCATTCTTCTGAAAATGGTTCGATCACACAAGGCATCCGTTCATGTAACCACTTCAACTTATTTGGCGATGGACCTGTGATTATAGTAAATGTATATAAATCTTCCTTCTCATGATAGTCATATAATCCCGCAAAGAACATTAACTTTTCATCTTTTCTTCTAAGATAGTATGGAACCTTATCTTTGGTATTCTTTAACCATTCATAATACCCACTCAATGGGACAATGCATCTTTTGGAGCTGCAACAATTGCCCCAAATCCGACTTTTCAATAAATTTTCAGTTCTTGCATTGAAGGTGGTATATCCTTTAAACTGCTTGATATCTTTTGCCCAATGTGGAACAAGGCCCCACCTCATATAACGAACCTCATCATTTTTAAAATAGAAGACAGGCACTATAGTAGTAGGCGCAATGTTAAACGATTTTGGGTACTTTGCAGGTTCGGCAGAGGCATTTTTACCTTTTTTTCCTTTCATGCTTTCCAACTCCTCTTTATTGTTGCTCCTTTCTGATGCTTCACTATTATTAGTTTCAGACTCTTCTGTATTATTATTTTCAGATTCTTCTCCACCGCTATCTTCAGAGTTGCCATCTGTTCTGCCTGAACTAGGAACTAAATTGATGTTTATACCCCATTGCGCAAATGCCAAAGGAATTTCATCGCTATCATAAGTAAGTGCATATCTCCCACACATTTTGATTACATAAATATGCCAGTATCCGATATATTATTATATCTTAACAATACTTATTAGTTTCAGTTTCCCTTAATTTACATGATACTTTAATTTTCATTTAA
Source organism: Jamesozyma lodderae (assembly GCA_030571655.1). NCBI lineage: Eukaryota > Fungi > Ascomycota > Saccharomycetes > Saccharomycetales > Saccharomycetaceae > Jamesozyma > Jamesozyma lodderae. The sequence goes on along the minus strand of JAJLYF010000028.1, from coordinate 75,071 downwards.
CATTGTTAAATCACAAATCTCAATCCGAAGCCAAAAAAAAAAAAATATCGGTATGCTTCAATAGAAAAGGGATTTATCATACATACGATTCAAGATCCATTTGTTCACATATCATTTGAGTGTCGAACGGAAGGGAAGCTTATTTGATCGTTTATTATACCGGCAAGCAAATTAAGAAATGAATCAGTGGATAAAGTTTTCATCATTGCGAAGTAGATTTGCATCGCTGAGTCGAAACCAAAAATGGGCTATAGGTGTTAGCTCAGCTGCTATTACAACATTTAGCGCTGGTTACTATTATAATTACTATTATCGTAATATGCCTTCTTCTTCTTTACACTATTCACATATTACACATCATAGAATCAATTCAAAGTATCCCAGCGCTGTTAAAGGTTTATTGAAAAAGGCCATTTGGAATGAAAGTAACAAGCAGAATTATCAATACCAAGAAGCGTTAAAAAATTACATAGAGGTGTTAGACCAGTTAAATGATTTGGAATATGATCAACTAGGTGATGAATATACTAGGATAGAGTTGAAAATTGCAGAAATGTACGAGAAATTAAGTATGTTTGACAAGGCAAAGGATGTTTATTTAGAAATCTTATATCGATTTTTCGATGCATTAAGTAGTCCAGGGAGAATTCCTGATCAAATGAGACCAGAAATGATCAGGAAAGATTTGAGAATATTGATAAAATCATTAGAAATGAACAAAGATTTGGAGATTGGAAAGAGAAATTTGCTCGCACATTTACTGCTGGCCCAAGAAGAGATACTGGTAAGGTCTCCCGAGTTGAAAGCTTTCTTTGATGTTAAAAAAGAGAAAGCTGCAAAATTATTAAAAGGAAGGCCTCTCGATGCTTCAGATTTTATAACTTTCGTTAATGAAGATAATATTACGATGGACGATGAAGGTTTCATGGTTTTGAATTTACAAAAGAATAGTAGTGCTTGGGAACCTTTCAAGGAGGAATTCTTCACTGCAAGAGACTTATATACAGCATATTGTCTTTCATCGAAAGATATTCCATCCGCTTTAAGTTGTAAAATGACTACAGTTGAATGGATGGTAATGGCCGATATGCCACCAGGACAAATATTATTAGCGCAAGCAAATTTAGGTTCACTATTATATTTGCAAGCTGAAAAGTTTGAATCTGATATATTTCAGATTAATCAGAAATGTAAAGTCGATCCATCTTTCTTACAAGATGAAAAAGTTATCAAGGCATTAAGATTCTTACACAAAAATCGGGATACTTGTCTGCAAATGGCTAGTCAAAGTTACGACTGTATAATTAAGTTCTCTAAAGCAAACAAGAAACTGAGATATCATATCAAGGATCAATTAGATACTTCTATTGCTCAAGCTATCGCACTATCTACATATGGTAAGGGTATACTAAATTTGCATCAAGGTACGCTAACAAAGGCAGAAAGGTTTTTAACTCATTCGATATCTATGGCAAAGGAGGCTGATTTTACGGAATTGTTGAAGGAAGCAGAAAGTGAGTTAGAAAAGACAAGAAAACTTAAATCAGAAGTATCAGAAACGAAAGTAAAGGAAAATGTTTGAGAATGTTGTTAGATGTGCTTTATAGACTAGTGTGTATTTTTTTTAAATCAATTACCACAGTTTATCAAATTAAGATGTCTTGAACTATCTTTAATATAATTACTTGAGTCATCAAGAGTGCAAGTAATGAGAAAGGGATAAGTACGCTTTCTGCTTTTCCATTAAAAATATATATATATGTATGTGAAATATTCGTCGTGAAACTTCTTAGAAGACTTTATTGTTTTTATTATATATTACAGATGAAGATGAATAGATGATATATGGTATGATTGACTTATTTCGTTTATATTAAAAAATGTTATTTTATTTTAACAAAATTGATTGACTACTAAACTATAGATAAAAAGATAAAATACATAAGTATATGATATTTCAGCTTAAAATCCTTAGTTAGCGGTCATAACTTGCCAAACTCTAATGACGTTATCGGTGTAACCAGCGAATAAAGTTTGACCGTCAGCAGACCAAGCTAAAGAAACAGCGTGTGGGTCAGCAGCCTTGTTGTAACCAGCAAATTCTGGTCTTAAGTCATCGATCAAAGCTTGTGGGTCTAAGGAGAAGATCTTAATACCAGAAGCAGTGGCGGCAGCTAACCAGTATCTGTTTGGAGAGAAAGCTAAAGCAAAGACTTCATCTTGAGCAGATAAAGTGTACATAGCTTGCTTGTCAGCTAAGTTCCATAACATGATTTCACCATCCTTACCAGCGGAAGCAATTAAAGTACCATCTGGGGAAGCGGTGATGGTGTTAACGTTACCGTTGTGACCAATGAAGTCAGCTTCGATTTGGAATTGGTTTAAGTTCCAAGCCTAATTAAATTGGATCAAACAAAAAGTTGTTTAATATAATTGTTAGTAAATTGAATTTCTTATGGTGATTTCTTAACTTTCTGGGATTCATGACTCAAATAAAAGAGAAGAAACATCAAAAGAGCTATTGCAAAAGAAAATGATTAATGATTTTATTTAAGTCATCAGAGATCTTGGTGATAATTAATATGTCTCATTGGAGATAGATAGTCTCCTCTGAAGTAGCAAATATAAAATACATCATTTGACAAAATCATTAATCATTCTTGAAAGCTCTTCATCGAATATTATTTCTTTCATATATGTAATCGGACCCAAAAAGTTAGTAATAAATAAAAATTGGAAAATTAACATACCTTAACCATCTTATCGTTACCAGCAGAGATAACGGTGACAGTGTCATCATCAGATTTCTCATTTGGAGCAACTCTGACTTGGGAAACCCAGTCGTTGTGACCTAATAAAGTGGCTAAACATTGACCCTTGATAGTCCAGACCTTGATAGATTTATCACGGGAACCGGAAATAATCATAGAAGCCTTTCTGTCAATGGCAACAGACATAACATCACTCTTGTGACCGACGAATCTTTGGAAAGTTTCACCAGTAGCGACTTCCCATAATCTTAAAGTCTTATCCCAAGAAGCAGATAAAGCGTAAGCACCATCTGGAGTTAAGGTAACATCTTGGACAATGTGAGAGTGACCCTTGAAAGATCTGACTGGGACACCAAACTTGTTGTCATCACCAGTGATTTTCCAGGAGATTAAAGTCTTATCACGAGAAGCGGAAACCAATAAGTTTGGTTGACCAGCGGAGGTGGCTAGGGAAGTAACCCAACCGTTGTGACCTTCTAAGGTACCTCTTAAAACTAAAACTTCGTTAGATGCCATCTTTATCTATGTTGTTGTTTGTTGTTGTATTTTGGAAAGAAAAGAAGATAAAGAAAATATTGATAACTGTGAATAGAATAAATTGAAAGGAAGTTGAAAGTTGTGACTTAAATAGTGACAGGATAGAACATGAACCAAAAGCCCTAGCATCGTCAAAGTTCATCAGTTTCTTACATTTGCGTTGGGTTTGCAAAATTTTCACGAGACGTTCCAGATTCTTCGCTGAGAGAATGCATTTTGCGCGCGAAAACCCTGGAATGATAGAAAAAGTTTTGGTTTGACTGCAAAATCCCAGACATTTTTTGAATTTGAGAAAAAAACAAAATTGAAACACCCAGCGCTTTTTAAAATTTGAAGAGAGTCAAAATGATGTACGATACGAGAGTCCATTATAGCTATATCAATAGCGTTGACTGATCAGTTGATCTTAAAGCAAAGTAGCTTTTGATGTTCTAAAGTCATGTACCATACTCAGTGGAATTTAAATGGTGTGTCTGAATTAAGCGGACTGTTATAGTAGGTTCGACATACTATTCTAACCCTTTATTTTTCTCAATTCTCTCCCATATGTACTTTGTTTTGAAGTAGTCACTGTACTCTTCATCTAGTGAAAGCAAATCTAATTTGTCAGAACCTTCAATGAAAACTTGATTAGAGTTTGTATCAAGAATGACGCCTAAGGATCTAAATAGTTTCAATTTCAAAATGTTAGCTCTTGCAACAGGATCATTTAAAATCTCTTTAGTCTCTTCGTCTTCATATGTGTCTATATGTTTAAAAATGTTATCATTTCGAGAAAGGCTATCACCGCTTATATCGTTTTCTTTCGAATCATTTAGCGAATTTGCTAACGTGTTTATCCTTTCATCGTTTTTGTTCTTCAATATCACATTTTCATTCTCCAAGTTATCTAATTCGTTTATGTATTGAATCAATTGGTCCTTCTTCTCAAAATCTTTTGATTCGTCTTGAATTTTCGTCAATTCAGCTTTCAGAGAATTAATTCTAGATGTTTGTGCAGATACTTTATCATGCAATGCGGATATTTCTGCATTTTCCTCCTCTAAATGTCTTGAGGTCTCCTGTTTGATTGTTGTATTGATCGCATCGATTTTGTCTAATTCAATCTTGGCTTGTCCAGTCTTAAAATTTTCCCTTAGTTTTCTGATGGAAATAGTCAGCTCCTCTAGTCCATAGTCAGTTGTAGACATGGTTTTTACTTGATTATCTTCTGCTTATCTCTCTTTTTTCTCTATTCCACTTTTTTTTAGTTATTTGTTTACATTTTGATCCTGAAATTTTTCCTTAATGCGCGTGCAAAGTCTGATATAATACTAATATGTAATTGAAACAATGATGAATATATATGCATAGAAGATTAAATGCAACAGTTACCTAAAGAGAAAATATGTACCAGTTATTGCAGTCATAAACAAAACTCCGTAGCCTGTCCTTATTACACCCTGATTGCTCAATTGCTTACCAGCATCCCAAACTAGATGTCTAACACCGTTAAAGCTATGAAATGCAAAAAAATAGCTTGCCATAACTTTACTTAAAGTATCCACTGCCTTTGGAACTTTTTTATGATACCAAGTATTAATATCCTCAAAATTTTCATGAAGTCTGAATAATGGGAAGCATCCCATTAATATCGTAATAGTGAAAAAGGCAGTACCTAAGAACAGTCCTGTAATTCTATGTAGAGAAGATAAATACCATGTGATTTGTGGTTCATATATTGATAGATGAGGAGAAATTGGCCGTTGTTTTCTATCCTTTATCAATAAATCTGTCTCTGTCGTTGCTTCATTTTTATTAAGTTCATATTCTTGGAATACTTGACGACGTTTCAATAAAGAACTTCCTAACTGTGAGATATATCTACGATTGGGAGGCCTAAATAAAGATTGTTTCAAATAAGTCGATGTTATCTTTGTGATATTTTGAGTAACTACCATTGGCTTCGAAGGTATTCATAAGGTGCTTGGTTTTGAATCAGGTCAACAATTAGCCTCAACATAAAGGTTTATACAGAGTAGAGTTCTTCTACTTTATATTACACATGAATATGTCGCAATTAGAGTTAAAACACTATTTCAATTCTCCCTTAAAATTTTTTGGTATCCCTTTTCATTTTACTTTTTGAGCATCGATACAGTGATAACATGACAAGCCATCAGCCGCATCTAAAGCGGTATGCCCTTAATAGACTAGTATACTACAAAAGCTATAACAGTATCATGTTAAGTAGGCTGAATGCTAGTGCCCCACTTTCCTATTGAGGATATTTTTTTCATTTATTATGAAATTTTCATGATTGTGACTAACGTTAACATATAAAGTGGTTAAAACTTTGCTAAAAGAAAAAGAAAAAACTATATGCCTGTATAACAGCAAATACATTCTTTTGAAGATTATAATTTTTTTGCAGCTTATTTACGTCGGTTATTCCCCATACTTTTGAGGCTTATTAGTGCAATGCCAATGTACTACTATTAATGACAAGAAAAGCTCACTCTTTGAAAAAACTAGTAAACTTGAATTAAATCCCTTAACGATACTATAATCGATACATTTGTTTAAACGGCATAAAAACTTGAAACAACCGTCAAGATTTAATAATTCTTACTTTTCTGGCAGTTGCTCCACTGAAAGGCTGGTGACCCCGTAGTATGAGGAACAATAATGTTAGGCAGAATTATTTTTACTCTAATCTTTTACATTGTGAATTTTAGGCAAGGGGGTATTCCAAATTTACTGCTCATTTTTTTATCCCAAATGGACCTGACTAACACGAATTTTTAACCATGACAAAGTTTTATATCTTACATATAATAACTTGCTTAGGTAAGAAACGAAGACAATTTTTTCAGTTGGGCAGTCATTAGAAATTGTTCCTCAACATTCTGTAATATGATCATCAGCCTGCTGTTTTATATTCTTTTTTCGGAATATTAGTAAGTGAACAAACGTTACGACAAAAAATGATTAGCTAATGTAGTCGCTCCGAAAAAAAAATTCTCGTACGGTCATTTCTGAGTGTATTGTTTCGGCCGATCTCTATTTCGGCCGAATATCAACTCATCGCAATTATTTTTTTTCATCTCTCTGTTCTTTTTTTGAAACTACTGTTAATAGTGAAAATATTGACGATTACAATATTGATTTATGTGGCTTCATTCGAACGATATTACATAATTAGAGGGGTACCTTGACATATATAAATAGGTATGGTTGATTGAGGATTTTATTTGGAAAGAATTATGTTACCCATTAAGTAGAATAGAACAACCATAAAATCATAAATCATTCACTCATAACGTCAAAAGAAAAAATAAAATGACATACCTAGAAAGTTATAAAAACACATATTTTGTTGATATATTAGAGTTTCTTCGAATTGTCACTATTAAGGATGAAAATGCTGTTCACTGCGATATAGAAAGCACAAATCCAGCTTTAGAGAATGAAAAAGAATCCGACATCAAGAATAATGATACCTCATCTAATATTAAATCTGACTTTGAATCCTCAATTGACAACGAAAATAGTTCCCAGTCATTAAGTAGCAAAGTTGAAAATAACCTAGATCCCTTTCTAGTGAAGTTTGAAGGTCCAAATGATCCAGAAAACCCAATAAATTGGAGCACGCTTAAAAAATTTATTGTAATTACTGAAATTATGATTTTAACATTTATAACTTATATGGGGTCCTCGATATATACACCGGGACAACTACAAATTCAAGAAGAATTCCATGTCGGTCATGTAACCGCAACGCTAAACTTGTCAATATATGTTCTCGGCTATGGTATCGGTATGGCAATCTTCTCACCACTATCTGAAATTGCAAAAGTTGGTCGTCAACAAATCTACACTTACACATTTTTTCTTTTCACGATATTTCAAATTGCTTGTGCTACTGTTCATAATATCGGGGGGTTAATCGTGCTTCGATTCATTTCTGGTATCCTTTGTTCACCATCTTTATCAACAGGTGGTGCTAGTATAACTGACGTCATTAGTCAAGATAATATCACGCCATATATTGCCTTATGGGCAATAGGTGCTACTCTAGCACCAGTGATTGCACCAATCTTAGGTTCAGCAATGGTTGTTGCCGAAGATTGGAGGTGGATTTTTTGGCTATTAACTTGGATGTCCGCTGCCAGTCTAATCTTTTTTATCTTCTTCTTCCCAGAGACATCGGCAGAAGCCATTTTATCACGTAAGGCTGCTAGAATGAGAAAGTCAACTGGAGACAATAGATATTATACTGCACAAGAAAGACTAGATTCTCAGATTATAATCAAAGAATTTTTAGTTAAAACTTTCTACAGACCATTTGAGATCATTATTAAGGAACCAATCGTTCTCGCTTTCGATTTATACACTGCTGTCATTTATGGTACATTATATCTATTCTTCGAAGCATTTCCTATAGTTTTTGTTGGAATTTACCACTTTACATTAATTGAAGCATCTCTAGCATTCCTCGGGTTTTGTGTTGGTTGCGCAATTGCATATCCTGTACTGTTAATATTTCTAAAAAAAGTTATTACTCCATCTAGAAAAAATGGTACTTTTGTGCCAGAAAAGTTTTTAATTTTGGCGATGTCAGTGGCTTGGTTTTTCCCACTATCAATGTTTTTATTTGGTTGGGCAGCTGGTACTCATTGGATAGTTCCTATTATTGCTGAGGTATTTTTCACCTTTAGTATTTGGAATATATTCCAGGTGACTTTTTCATATTTAGCATACTGTTATCCTAAGTATGTTGCTTCGGTTTTTGCAGGTAATGGTGTTAGTAGATCAATCTTCGCTTGTGCATTCCCATTATTCGGTACGGCAATGTTTAACAATCTAGCTATTGATGGTTATCCTGTAGCTTGGGGTAGTTCTATTATTGGTTTTTTCACAATTGCTTTATCATGCATTCCATTCGTGTTGTACAAGTATGGTGCAACATTGAGAAGTAAATCTAAATTTAACTAAATATTCATAGTTCTGAGAAATCGTGATCAAAATTGCGATTGATTTTATAGAAAGTCGTGAAATTCACAATATAGTAATTTTTTTTTTAACTGTTTGTCATGTGTAGTAGCTTGCATACCGCAGCAGAAAACGCTAATTAAACATAAAAAGTTCCGTTCGTTTGATTATCATAGACAGCCCCCATGCAACTAAAGTTATGTGTGAAAGAAAGGACTAATGTTCATGAAGTATCATGCATAATAATTATAAGAGAACGTAATGACTTTCAACTAATTATCATATGTACGAGGTTTGCTACCTATAATGACACATGGGGAATTGTTATGCAACTCTTCAAATAATAGTCAAAACATGAAGAAACCTAGAAAAATCAATATTTAACAGTCTAAAAGTATATTATCATTACTTTATTTATGAATAAGGGCTTCTTGAGGCCAATTTCTTAACTCAAATCTTTTAAACAAAGCTTGCACTTGCTCCAGTTCGCTGTGTGTATCAATCTCCAATTGACTAATTTGTAATAATAGAAAGTGTCCTTCTTCAGTTTTTGCTTTCCAAAGGTTTTGACATAAATTCTGACTAAAAATAGAAGATGCTGTGACATATAACTAATTCATCCATGAAGAGACGCCACTACCGTTAACAAAGAAGTACAAAGTTATTTCTGAAAAAATGGAAACCCTGATTGGAAATTGAAGAGCTACGTTCATTTTTCTGAGAGAAGGTTTTAGAGGTAATCTTGATTATAACTCAACATGCCCTCCTTCTGCAGTACCCTTTATATGGTTACTTTAGTATCAACATATTATAGTTTTAACTTTCAAAATATTGAGAAACTTTGAGCAATTCATTTGCTGCTGAACCAGCTTTTTGTAGTACATTAGATTACTTTTCAAAAAGCTTTTATTAAAAGGGAAAGCACGTTGTTATATTATGTTTCACTTAATGCTATATAAGCAATTGAAACGTTATATAAGAAAGGAAACCTTTTTTTATAGGAATAGAATCGCCTTTCTTTTCGTCTCATAAGGAAAGGAGCAATGATCTACGGTCCAAGATTATATATTGTAAATATAATACAATTGTAAAATTTAGAAACTTCTTCTAGTGGCTTCAGTTTTATTAAGCAGCTGGGGAAAACTTCGTTAGAACATTTGAAATAAAGTACTGTTATGTTGCTGCGGAAATAGTATTATTTGTTGTACTAAAAGAAACTCTTTTCATAAAGTATCAGTGAACATTCGGCACAAAAATGTTATGTAGTTGAAAGTTTTTTTCAAAACTCTGATCAGCTTTTAACATGGAATTGAAATAATTTTCTTTTCTTTGAATATTGAAATTTCCAACCCCTTCACATAATTTTTCTTCAAGAGAACGACAGTGTGACATACAAAAATAAATGTTCTTTTACTCATTATATAAAACAAAAATGAGCCCTGTAATCACATTGCTATATGTTACTTCTATCATAAACAGAATAGGAATATATATAAAAATTACTTTGTTTTGTTATTGAAGAAATGCTTTGGCAAAACTATCAAAAGAAAAAACGACTTTCATCTAGCAAAATCCTTTAAGTTAAACATGTAACATTAAAATTTTGTTTTTATTATTGGAGAAACTGTAGTAGTTGTGTTTTTAGTGTGCCTAATGCTAAGTGAAAATGTATTGAAATATTCAACATAATTAATATTTATTCATATTTTACTTTTCTTCATTATAGCTTCCTTTGAGTTAAACATAAAAAAACATAACAACAACAAAGTCTCATAGTTGTTTAAAATGGAACAATAACATAACTACATATAATTTTGTTTGATTGAATTTTATCGAGACTTTCACAAAAGAATAAGACTTGAATAATATTAGTTTCTAATCATCGACGGCTAATATGATAAATTAGTTATTGGCAGAGCGCTCGAATAGAACTCTTGGAAGATCGGGGACGGATAATTTGATAAATTGAATGAAAATATAATCTATAATCATCTTATTCATTTAGAAGAGAGGTTTTAATTGTTGCCGCAGTGATTATAACAAAAATATGTCATATTGTATGGCGCTTAACATCAATACACCAGTCTTTATAAATACTCAGCCAGATATAACTATGCATATTTATTGTTTGAAGTTTACTTAGGTAAATACAATCCATCTATAGGCAGACCTATTCAAATAATGTTTCAAATTAAATGTTTAGACGACATCCTCGGGCGGCTTAGTGATTCAAAATAGTTACCCAACTGCTGTACTAAATTATGAATATAAGGTTTAGGGTGCCTTTACCAAGATTTTCAGTCAGGAGATTACTGGGTTTGACGTGCTTCATTACGAAATCGGTTAGTTGTTAGATCAGCCAATATGAATAGTTGAATTAAGTAGTCGAACACTAAAATGAGTTCACTTTAGAATGAAGCTTTAATCTTATATTTTTCTAATCTCCTCCTCTTGAAGGGATCTAATAAAGAGAATAACAAACTATAGAGACATTCTTATCTAAAAGATCAGAGTTTTTAATCTTTTTTTTTAAGTTTGGATTGGTTTATGTCATAGATCAAGCTCCAATATTTATCCGTAGTTGAAAACTTTACTCTGTGTTTGGCCTTTATTTACGGAAGCTCTCTTAGTGATATTATAGCCAGGACTTACCTTTTCATTTTGTTGATCATCTTGGCCTAGGATATTTACTTAGTAAATCGAAAGGTAACAAAGTGGCAGTTGCACGATTGAACAGACAGTTACCTCCACTGGATTATGCGTGCCACTACTGCCCTATGGCATTACGAATGTGCTTGTTTTATTGTCACTAGCAAGTACTTAGTTTTATATTTTATATATTGTAAAACAAACGATCAATTATCATATCAAAAAATGTCCGAAAGTCTAAACAAATCTTATAAAGTTTCAGAAGAGTCTATTAAGTAAAGAAGCTTTTACTTGATTTCTCAACAAAGAGATAAACATCTTGATTTCATTGTCAACATTGATTTCATGTCAATAAGTAAGAGTAAATATTGATGTCACTATCGAACCAATGTCGATAGAAAGATCTTAATTTAATAACTTGTCACCATTAAAGTAGCGTTAATAGGAAATCACACTTAAAGTTAAAACAATGAGTTTACATTGCTTCTGATGATTTTGTAATAATTATCAAATGTATAGTTCTCTCAAAATCAAAAATTTGTAAAACTACGGTTGTTTGGCCGAGCGGTCTAAGGCGCCTGATTCAAGAAATATTAATTCTTAACCAACGTAAAAGTTGGGAACACTCAGGTATCGTAAGATGCAAGAGTTCGAATCTCTTAGCAACCAATATTTTTTTTTAGGCATTTTACTCAACGTATATACCAAAATACAAACTGACAAGATCATCGTTTTGCAGATACATCGTAATTTAATAAGACTGTTGATAACCAAAAGAGAACGATTAGCTATAAACATCTTTACCATTGGTACCATCCATCACAAATATTGCTGTTATCTTAAGACAACTCGTTGCCTTTTAATTAATAGACCAGCAGATTTACCCTTAATTCGCAAGCCTGATAGGCAAGACAGATAAAATACTCTTAAACCCAAAACAAGAAAGCCCATGTCATCGAATAGTACCGGAGTAGATGCATTTTCACTAATACCATATCTCAATCAAACATCTCATTACTTAATAAAAGGTAATTCTGTAGTAGCAAGATCAATAAATGCGCCATATAGAGTATGGCTTTCTTTACTGGATGCGATTGATCTTCAATATACGCAGACTATGAACTCAACAGAGGTGAATCCTAACATTAAACAGTTTCTTGATGTTATAGGTTTCTTTTTCAGTAGCTATGCAATGACATGTTTCAATACGGCTATCATACTGAATCGATTGGTATTAGGCACAACATTACGAAATACTAGAGTTAGAATGTCAACATGGATGAGACGGGCATTACATGTATCTGCTATAGTATTTTTAATTTTGTCATTGATAAGACTACTGTTTTCAAATACTATTTTGACAGCTATAAATCCTTACCTTCTGAGTCTATTCAAAACGTTATCATGGTCATATATTTCTGAGACTATTGTCTCACTGGCTTCCAATCAATTACCATTAGAAAGTACTGATTACTCCATGTTTGAGTTATCTATACAGTTTTACTGTATGAGAAGCAAGGATGCCGAAATGATAGCGTCGAAGGAATATATTTCTGACTGCGTAATGGCGATTCTGAATAGATTGCTTATACATTTTGTTGAATTATTTAATATCAGAAGAAGAAGATTACTTGGTAGTATTGTCTTAAATGGACTATACGTCACATATTTGATTTTCAAAATTCATGAAAGTGGACTAAATTCGATACCATTTTTAACAAAATTCAGACAATTGCCTAATACATTATATATAGCAGTTGTTGCAACATCATTTCTTTGTTATATTTTAGCATGCATTGTAAGATTCGATCCGTTAAATGGAAATTATAGTAGAAGCATAAAAGAGCTGAAGTTTAACTCATTTATGAGTAACTGGATTCAGCATTTAAACTTCACTGGTGAAGAAGATTTTTCCTTAATAATTGCTAAATTGGCTATGTTACTGTGTTCAGGAGCCGATTCAAATAGTGAAGGTTTACATAAAGAATTTTCGAATTTAGTCCTACCGGAAGGGTTGAACGAGACTTTCACTATAAGTGGATATTTGAATCAGTTAAAAAAGTGTGATTGCGATGATATATATAGTGTGAGCAGTAATAATTTAGAGACAATGTTATCACCCTATGGAAGTGAAAAAAAATCTAGCAATAAAATATTTGGATACTGGAACAAATTATTACAAGCAGTTAAATTGCAGAAAAGACAGGAGGAAATCCTCGATATATATTATGATACCACAATTGATAAAATTGAAAGTATCGATACTGATGAAGACAACAAAAGGATTGAACAGGAACTTATATATTCATCAGACGAAGAGTATACTCCTGATGAAGATGAGGAGGAGGACGATGACGAAGAAGATGAACCATTAGAAGACAGTGATTTGCAAGAGCAGGTTACTATGATCGATCTAGTGAACCCAACACAGGATATTGGTTGGTTTATGTCAATAAGACAAATATTATGGACGCACACGGAAGAAAAATGGATAACAAGGTCAAGATACCAAGAATTAAGAGGAAACGCGAGGGACAACATTGATAAAGATGAAAGTGATGAAGATATTTTAATTTGCGCTGTATGTAAGACGAATGAACGTAATGTTGTGCTATGGCCATGTCAATGTTTTGCTATATGTGATGATTGTCGTGTTTCATTAGCATTGCGTAATTATACAACATGTATTTGTTGTAGACAACCTGTAAATGGTTATAGTAAAGTACATGGGAAGAAGTAATTAAATATATATATATATTTTTTTTCTTTAAATATTTATATCGTGAATAATAAGGAACAAAAAATCAATGATGGAATAAACGAATTGGATTTTCAATGTAAACTAAATCTTTAGAATCAGCTGCACCAATTACGGCTTTATCCATTACTGAACCAGAAGGAGCAGCAATAAATTTGACACCTGATCTTACTGCTCTATAGACGTTATCAGGGAATGGGAAAAAAGCATCTGATGATAACGAAACATTATTTAATTTTGATAACCAGTTTAATCTTTCCTCTTTAGTGAAAGGAGTAGGTAATTCAGCAAATTTAGATTCATATTCAGATTTTTCTGGTTCTTCAGTTGGAATTTGATTTGTTACGAATAAATCAATTGCATTTGATTTTTCTGGTCTCTTGACACCTTTAGCCCATTTAAATTCCAATACTTTTGGATGTTGTCTAAACCACCAATTATCGGCTTTATCACCAGCTAATCTAGTACAATGAATTCTTGATTGTTGACCTGCACCAAGACCAATAACCATACCATTTTTAGCGTAACAAACGGAGTTAGATTGGGTATATTTAAGTGCAATTGTAGCGACAGTTAAATCGATAGTGGCTTGTTCAGTTAAATTTTTATTTTGAGATACAATATCTTTAAAAGTAGCTTGATTAATAATAGCATCGTTTCTCTTTTGTTGTAAAGTGATACCATAAACTTGTCTTGATTCTGTATCCAATGGAGTATAATTTGGATCAATTTGTAAGACACAATATTTACCCTTTTTCTTATTTTTCAATAATTTAAGGGCTTCAGGTTCATAACCAGGAGCAATAATACCATCTGAGACTTCTTTTGATATTATTTGGGCGGTAGGTAAATCTACAATATTTGATAAAGCGATCCAATCACCAAATGAAGACATTCTATCGGCACCACGAGCTCTAGCGTAAGCGCAAGCCAATGGAGATAAATTTTCAATATCTTGAACGAAATAAACTTGTTTTTCGATATCTGTCAATGGGATACCAACAGCAGCACCAGAAGGTGAGACATGTTTGAAAGAAGCCGCAGCGGGTAAATTTAATGAAGCGGAAAGTTCTTTAACTAAAGGCCATGAATTTAAAGCATCGAGTAAATTAATATAACCAGGGGAACCACTTAATACTTTAAAAGGTAGTTCTTCTTGTTCGGTGATAAAAGCCTGGGCAGGTTTTTGATGTGGATTTGCACCATAACGTAATGGTAACATTTCTTCACCTTCGGAGTATTGTTTTCTGAAAAAATCCGATATTGTAGCATCATAAGAAGCGGTATGTTCGAAGGCTTTCAAAGTGAATTTATCTTTTAGTTCCTTTGAGATTTCATTTTCATTTGATTGAGATAATTGAGTTAAGAAATTGTTATAATCTGCTGGATCAGATAATATAGTAACTCTTTGATGATTTTTCGCAGCGGCTCTTAATAAAGTAACACCACCAATATCGATTTCTTCGACGGCTTCGGGAACTGTAATACCTATTTTGGCGATAGTTTCCTTAAAAGGATACAGGTTACAGACAACGAAATCTATCATGTTAATTTTTTGATTTAATAGATCGGATTGATCGGACAGAATATTTCTTGCTAAGATACCACCATGAACTGCTGGATGTAAAGTTTTAACTCTACCACCTAACATTTCTGGAGCATTAGTAATCTGTGATACATCCATAACCGGGAAACCAGCATCACGGATCATTCTTGCGGTACCACCGGATGCAATAATACGAACATTATTTTCTACCAGACCTCTTGCGAGATCAAGTAAACCAGTTTTATCATACACAGAAACAAGTGCAGTCTTTTGTTGAATAGAGGACATATCGATACAGATATATATTTTTGAATATTTACTTGTTGTGTAGTAATTCAAGACATTTATTTATTGTTATAGATATGAAACCCGTGGTATCCACCTGCTTTATATAATCTAATTAACCACGACCCGTATACTACTTTGACTTCTACAATTTCAATCGCTGATTGATTATCAAATAAGAAAATGAGACTTCTTGACTTCTTCACATAGAAAGAAGTCATTGGGTAAAAAAAATATAACTGCATCACCTCACACGATAATCGTTTCAAGTGAGTTTGGATTGCAATCCCGTGCATGAAACAATTTTTTTTTTGTTTTTGACACTTTTATCGACGAATCATAAAAATAACTCAGCTGGCTATTTTTCTAGCTTGCTGCTTTCGGCGGCAACCCACAGAGAAAAAAACAACAACAGAAAAAGCCCCCCACGAGGCTATTTATAGATACTTTTAATAGAAATTTATTTTTTTTTTTCACGCAACGTTACCGTTTTCGGTCTGCGCTGATTTTAATGGACTGCAAACCAGCCACCGCGTTTTTATACCGCTTTCTATCGCAATTGGAAACTCAGTTCCAGGATTATATAAACATGTCGAACTCAGATCCCTGTTAGTCTTTTTATCAAATTATATGTTTCTTCTTTATCTTGTCCTTCTTGATTCAATACTTCATCCAAACTCACACACAACACATACACATTATAATAAAAAATGGCTAAATCTTCTTCTTCCGCTGTCTCTTCTTCTGCTTCTGCTGTCCACACTAACAGTGCTTTAGTCTCTAACGGTGCCGTCGCTGCTTCTTCCGTTTCTGTTTCTTCTTCTTTAGCCGCTTCTGCTACTGGTAAGAACAGTACTAAGAAATCTTCCAAGAATGCTGCTCCAGGTATGGTTGCTAACCCAGTTTCCTGGAAATACGGTGTTGCTATGGGTGCTGTTGTTGCCGGTTCTTTCATCTTAGGTTCCGGTATCTAAGTGGTTTTTTGATATATAGACAAAAAGAAACGTCATTTTGGCATCAATTATATTCCCCTAGTATTATCTATTTTTTAATCTAATTTTTTTTTATTTAATTCATTATTTTTATATTAAAAGTCGTTTTTCTTTACTTTAATAAAATCATATGGACTTGCCTTTTTCCTTTTCTGTCTTTATTTTTTCCGTTTTTTCGCTCATCAAGTAATTGAAAAAAAAAAAAATTGGCAACAGCAATTGAAAAAACAATCTGTTGCTCTACTTTTATTCAGAATCCACAATCAAATCAAAGCAAATCACTATGGCAAACTTCTTTGTAGAGCTATGGCAAAGTATCTTCACCCCAGGTACAACACCTCAGCTAATCATAGCAACTCATATCTCATTCGTAGCGCTATTAATCACTTTAGCATGGTTAATTTACGTGACTCAAGGTAATATCCATTTCATCTTTTTATTCATTATCGCTTTATGTCTGTGGATTAGTGTTATTTGGTTCATTCAAGAATTGAAAAATATTAAATTGAAATCAAATTCAGAATTAGATAACAACGACAATAAAGAATCCACTACTTCTGCAAAGACTACTGCCACCACTACAACCACAACCACTTCTGTTAAATCAAGAAAAATTTAACTCAAAATAAAGCATCTTTTATAGAAATTATACATACACACATATATAAGTCATATAATATAATCAATCACCTATTTTTCATCAGAAATCCCTTTACCCGCGCGGACCAAAATTTTTGAAAAAAAAAACCCAAAAAAAGTATCTGAAAACTGAAACTGAAACTAAAAAAGAAAACAAAACAGAATACAATTTTCAATGCAAAACTTCTACTCAGAACAATAAACCAGCACAAAAATGGATTATTCAAATCTAGGTAGAGCTCAAATGAGATCAAATTTATTGAGTAACGATGTGGGTGATATCGATATCTCAAAGGAAACCCCTATAAATATGCCATATTCACATCCACAACAATATCAACAGCAACAGCAACAGCAACAGCAACAATATTACCAACAACAGCCTCAACGTAAACCGGTTTATCATCCAAGACAACCTGCACAACAGCAAAATAAAAAAGCATACTCCCTTAATCAAAAATCAATATCTAATTTTTTTCGTTCTAAAAATCATCCAAATTCACCTTTTAGTAAAAATAAAAAAATATCAGGTAATAGGAATGACGATGATGAAGACGGCGATGGTGATGATATTGTCTTTGATGATCCAAATACATCAATAATGACCTTTAACGATATAACGACAATACCGTATAAGTCGGGTGATAAATTAGGTTTCTCTGCAGCTGCCGATACAACTCCAATAATACCAACTTTAGTAACGAAAGAAGCGGGTAAAAATATGAATAATACAGAATACAGAAAATTTATGACAAACCAAAAGAAGACTGCTTTAAATGCTATGTCAAAACAGGCCCCTAATCCAAGAGCAATGTCATTGCAAAGTAACAGGGGGAACCCTTACCAAATGCAACAACAACAGATGCACATGCAAATGCAACAACAACAACAACAACAACAACAACAGCCCCAGCAATATATGAATCCAAGGGCAAATTCTTTAATGACCGGTCCACCACAAGGATTCATGCAACCACAACCGATAAGAAATCAATATAGGGGTCCTCCACAACCTCAACAACAACAATTTAACAATCCTAGAGCAATGTCCTTAACTAGTGGTCCACCACAAATGCAAAGATACCCTCAACAACAAGCACCTATGCATATGCATGTACCACCACAACAACAACAGCAACAGCAACAGCAACAGCAACAGCAACAACAGCAACACCCATATCAACCTCAGCAACAAAACATGGGATACCGTACCATGTCATTACAAGCACCTGGCCCAGGCCAGATGCAAATGCCAGTGATGACGAGTTCATCTCAAAATAATTCAAATCCATCTTCTTCTAATGGATCAATGCCTGCATCTGCAGGTTCAAGTGGTTCTTTCACTATGAATAATCCATATGTAAACTCAGAATCAAGTTTTAATAAAAATTCTCCTCCAACAAACAAAAATCCACAACAGGCACCTGAAGTTGTACAACCAACAACTAAATTAAATGTTTTACAACTGTCTGAACCTCAACAAAATGAAATAATTGAAAGAGAAAGGCAAATATTAGAGAGAGAAAAAATTTTACTTAATAAAGAGAAACATATCATGCAAAGAGAAAACCAAGTAGAGCAGGCATTAAAGAAACAACAGGAACTAGATGACTTACGACCAACTAGTCTTCTTGAATCAGGAATTAAATCTTTGTCATTGGAAGAGCAAAAAAATAGAGACTCATCATCTACGTATGTCTCTATGTTTAGTGCATCACCTGTTAAAAAACAAATTTCCTCAAGTCATGGTACACAGCAACATTCAGGATTATATAAATTGGAAAATACCACTGATGCAAATGATTTTGTAACGGCCCAAGAATTTCATCCTGATTTATTGCCATCAAAAGACACAAACAGAAACTCTCAAATATCAGCTACGACAACAATTAAGAAACAGCCAGTGACAGAAAGAAAAATGTCAAATGTATCAACATCTACAAATATGAGATTAGAAATTAGTGATATGAGCGCAATTAATGCCGATGATACATTCAACTATAAAAAGAGTAAAGATGAGTTACCAAAAATCAATACAAAAACTGAAGATCAAAGGGATACAGATAATTTTGTATTTGATAACACTTTGGAGAAAAATTATGTCGACGTAACAGATAGAGAAATTAAACATATCAAAATCTCAGGTGAACAAATTGCATTAATTAATGACAATAAAAATTTAATGAGAGATTTAACTTTAGTATCCTGTGAATTAGCGGAATCCATAAAGAGAGAAACATTACTAGGTGAACAATTAAGAATTTTACAAGATGGTGAAGTAAGGTATGGTAGTGAGCAACCTTCATCTTTACCATTTGGTGAGTTTGAGGAAGAGTTGAGGAAAAAATCTTCGAAAATTGTAGAATTGATTCAAGCATTGAATGATGAAAGATTAAAAAGATTTATTGCTGAAGAACAGGTATTATTACAGGAAAATAATGCAAAACCAAACTCTATTGAATTAATTAACAAAATTACAGAATTAAAGTCAGCTCTACTGGATAAAGATGATGAGATTAACAGTTTGAAGAGTAGATCCCATGCATCGTAATTATGAATGAACTTTATTTATTTATTTATTTATTTATTACATCTTCTCTATTTATTTATTACTGTTTAAATAAAATAATCATATTCTACGACACAGTTTAACGTTGTTCTTACCGACTTCTCAAGTGTATACTGTGAAAAATTAAAATTTAAGTAATTTGATTGATTTAAGAACTACAAATTTCATAATCATATTATGATTAATCATTATACATTGCAAGCTCAGCATATTTTCAGACAGTCTACTAGTAGCTAATAATGTTTAACAGAAAGAGAAAGAGAAACTTCGATGATGACGATGAATCATTCCGTGATTATAGGCCTCGTGTGCCAAAGAGACAAAGGATTCCACCTGTTGTTCAGTTATGTAAAGAAATGATGCCTGATATCTGCACTATTGGTGAATCCACCAAAGCTTTTGCTGAGGATATCAAGTTTTTAAGTGAAGCCATAATCAATGAGTATGGTCACGAAGATTATTTTAATAGTGCTTTGTTGGATACATTCCATGCTGTGATTCTTGAACAACCTCAAAAACAACCTGCCATTGCTCTTTTGACAATGGCTGTTAATGCAGGTAACCAAATTGCAGGTAAGAGTATTATTAACTTCTTTTTCAACGAATTGCAAAAAGCCTGTGACGAAAGTGCTGAGGAAGTGGTAGTTCCACTTGCCTCTAACGAAACCGGTCCATGGAATAAGATTAAGTTATTGGTTAGATTTTTATCATTACTGGCTCCAATGTTAATTAATGATGATATTATTACTATTTACAAAAAATTGTTTGACCTAGCTATCGAATTGAACAATTCCTCAGAAGATAAGAGAAATGCTTTATCTGAAGCAATTTATACCAATACCCTATTAAATATTCCATTCCTATTCTATTTCAAGAAAAATGACGATCAATATTTACAAAATGGTATTGAAGAATTAGTCTCAAATGTTGAAAATAACTATAAAATCAAATTAAATGATATTAATTTATTGAGAGAATATAATTCTAATAGTCCTTATGAAATTTTAGAAGTAATTCAGGTCGTTTTACCAAATATCAAAGCAGCTCTAGCTAACAATATGGAGCAATTACAGAATTTGTTTTGTGACTGGAATGATTTGTTACCAGAACAACAAGGTGACCAAGGTTTTAATGATGCTTTGCAATTACCAACACTTGATAAGTTACTTCCATTCAGCTCATTGAATAAGGGAATTGGATCCGTTGATAGCATGTGGGCCGTTCCAAGATACACTTTTCATGTTTACTTACCTCACTCTGCTGGTGATTTTGATACAGTGATTCCAATCACGACATACGCTGGCCAACTCTTTAATGATGTCATTATTGATCTTGTTGAAGGTTTAGAGTTTAACAGAAAAGAAGTCGGCAAACAAGTCATCTCTTTAAATTTATTTTTCAAGTCTGATATCTTTGCTAAGGCTGGTGAATCTATTGCTCAATTGACTGCTACCTTTGAAGAAAATCCATTAGCTTCAACATTTAAAATTGAAGATTTGGCAATTGAGACTATTTTGAGTTTAATCTTCAAATTACCAAACGTCTCCCAACCATTTGCTTATTTCTATACGCTTCTAGTTGATATTTGTCAAAACAATCCAAAAGCTATTGCACCTGTCTTTGGTAGAGCCTTTAGATTTTTCTACAGTAATATTGAAAACTTAGATTTTGAATTAAGATTGAGATTCTTAGATTGGTTTTCCATCCAAATGAGTAATTTCAACTTTTCATGGAAATGGAATGAATGGGAAGATGACTCTATTAAGCTCAGTCAATCATTTTATAATCCAAAAATTGTCTTCATCAAGAATTTGATACGTAAAGAATTAAGATTGACCTCTACACCAGTAGAAGTTGACGAAAGTTTACCAGCGGAGTTCAAACAATATTTAAATACTTCATATATTCCAATTGAGCAATTAGAGTCATACTATCAATCTCTGTTTACCGATTATAAAGTGAAAACAGATGATGTTAACAGAAATGATTTGTTTTTCAGAAACGAAACTGTTCCAATGCAATCATTAGTTCGTGATTTATTGGACTATACTCATAAACAAAACAATACTAGGGAAATTAGTGAATTGGAGGCCCTTATTGAGAAAATAAGAGAAGAATTTGGATCAGGAATCACCGATTTCAATCGTTTTATTATAATTTTATTAGTACAAGCTGTAGTAGATTCTGGTAGTAGATCTTTATCTCACGCTAATAAATATATCAATGATCTTAAGGATGAAATGAAGGTAATTTTTGAGAAAATCGAAATGGATAATGATGAAAAGGAATATATTATCATTGAAGCTGTCTTAAATTATTGGAATAAAAATTCACAAAATGGTTTCTTAATTGTTGATGCATTCAAGTTTGCTGATTTGGTCAGCACAAGGAGTATTATCGATTTCTGTTTCAAGGCTAGAAGAAATGATGATAAAATATATGCACTAACCGATGTTACAGCCATTGATGCCATCTTTAGAACTTTGTCACAACAACTGATCACTGATTCAACAAATATTGAGAGCTTTGAGTATGTCTTTGAGAAATTATGCGTTATCTTAAATAATACTATCGAAAGTTCAGGAGTTAGCAATGAAGAACCATTGGTTGCCCCACATATTTCAGAAGATACCGAAATTGATCCAATAAATGATTTACCAAAATTAGATTTAACATGGAAATATTTAACTGCAATTGACTTTGTGAAAAGTGTCTTGAGAAAATATTCAGTCCAATATGCCACACTAAGTGAAAAGTTCAGTACCGGCCTTGCTAATGTTATTTCACATGAGCCAACAAAAGCCAAGTTATTGCAATGGATTGAGGAAATTCATCAAATTTAAATAGATGATTATGAAAAAACAAAATTTGTAATATAGAAATATAAAATCTACTTAAAACAACGAAATACCTGTTTATGTATTTGTAAAATCAACTTTATATTTTTTATATGCATGCGTTTTAAATAGATAGTTATTTAAACAGCTGCCTACTTACGATATATTTTAATGGATGAATGCAGGGGTTAGTGAAATTAAATGCAAAATGCGAATGATAATGGAAAGAATATGGAAGAAGTGAAATTTGTTAATGTTTGATTACACTCCGTGTTGTGACAGTTGAAGGACGTCTATCTGCAGGGATATTCTCATGATTTATATTTCTTCCATCTATGCTACTTTGTACTTCAGAAGACATTTGTCTAGAGGGTACAAGTCTTGCTACGGAACCTGTACTATTTTCT
Source organism: Jamesozyma lodderae (assembly GCA_030571655.1). NCBI lineage: Eukaryota > Fungi > Ascomycota > Saccharomycetes > Saccharomycetales > Saccharomycetaceae > Jamesozyma > Jamesozyma lodderae. Next base: position 52,107 of record JAJLYF010000028.1, on the reverse strand, counting down.
CTTCTTAAATAACTAGTACTCGGGAAATATAATATATCCTCCATAGCAATATCCGGATTATCGTGTAATAGAGCGGAACTCGGACGACGAACTGAAACAGCGTCTACATCAAGGTGGGAATGTTTAAAGCTATCCATTTTTTTAGAAGGGCTGCTACCGTCCTGAGGAGGATTTAAATATCCATCATTTTTATGACTATGTGTTGATGTTATTCCTAAATCTGAAAAGAATATTGAAAGTTCAACAAATTCAATAAATTGCTCTCTTGTTACGTCCTTTCCAGAAAAGATAGTATCATCATAAATATCTATAAATCTTTTTGCATGATCAACTTCAACCTTATTATTATTATTTTTAATGTATTGGGAGTATATTAAATCCCCAAAAGTATCATCTATATTAATCTGAACTTCAGGGTTGGCCAAGAATACTCCCTTATACTTCAGCCTATTTGTTATTGTCTTTATGCAGCTCTTGTAATTCAAAAAATCTGGGAATAATTTTTCAGTACGTTCTTTATCACATCTACTAGGTGGTTCAACACCAGCATGAATAACAGTTTCCTTTGGTTTCTTGAATAATAAGCTTAATTCCTTTGATCGCTCCATATTCTGTAGTAATAGTTTTCTACTTGGTTCATGAGGCAAATCTGCTGGGGTTATTGGTAAATACCTTCGCGGTATATCTAATAGGCAACTCTTATGATATAGCATTCTACCAACTAGGATAGTAACACAGACAATTGCGAAAACAACCAGTGCCCCAACAACAATAAATGTGTTGAATGCATTATTTTCAGATTCTGCTGCTTGTGCAATGGAATCAATCGGTAAGACAGCAGAAAACCCTATCAGAAGTAATATTGAGATAACAAAAGAACTTCTGTACAGCCAGTACTTCAACCTTTCCGCCATTAATGTGTGGATACGTTTAATATGTCTGATATCGTTGATTTTCCTCTCTCTCTTTTTAAATGTTAATTAATTTCCTTAAAGTGATATTTTGAAATAATCCATTCCAATTCAAATCCCTGTTGAATTTCAGTATGGTAAAAGTTTAGGTTATATGGCTACTTGTGTTTCTGTATTTCTTATATCGTTGTTATGACAAACGTTAAAAACAAAAGCAAAAGCTAGAACCGATTCCTTGAAAACTAAACAATTGTTCCTAAATATTCTCTCTCAGTAATCACACGTACTACTCGATATAGCTTATATAATATATTTATCTCTACTATCCATTTCATGTTATCAGTTTACCCATTAATCGTTTTTACTTGCATCTATTTTTCCGTGCTTCTAAATTCGGGAAAGGAACAGCCCACTAAAAACATGGTAGAAGAAATAAAGCCATCAGCAACTCAACTTTAGTTATTGATCTTTAGATCTCTGAGTCTGATGTTAGTCATGTCTTCTAGCAGCTACACTACACCTCATGCTTTAACTTGTTCATATAATTACATATTTCTTAATATTTTCATTACTTAATCCTCCAAAAGTAAACACTCGTCTTGAATCATAAAACTTGTATTGTTGTACCTTTCAAAATTATAATTACTAGCCCTACCATGGTCTCTTAACCAATCCTTAACAACACTCAAATATACCTGGTTGCTCTCACCAATGCAACCCAAATACTTCAGTGTCATAATAACGTCGCTAATTCTTAATCCTGTTGCCTCAGAAACTTGTTTTAAAGAAGCACCGTCTACTTCAGATAATTGTCCATTTATTAGTTCCCAGCATATTATTTGAGACCAATATTTTAAATATCCAATGAGGCCAAATGGCGACAAGGGCAATTCTGGGCCTGCTATAATTCCATCCATTTTAGACAACTTATATGAAAATTCGATAAGTAAAGAACCCAGCTGCCGTCTTTGATAAGGTGGAAATACTAATATGCAGGCCAAGTTATTCTGATTGTAAGATAATATATCTTTAGAGAAAAAGCCTAATGGTTTCCTTTTGTCTGTCTCGTAAAGAATGTAAAACTCATAATTATTCACTTTAAAATACATTGATTTATTATCAAGGAACAATTTTGTAAATAAACAAAGACATTGGCAAAATAATTGATGTTTTGAACCCTTGACCCTTCTAATAGTATATTTTGGAGATTTATATTTTATTCTGCCAGGCGTATGATTTTTAAATTCACAAATCTCTGAATGATTAATGAAGTTTTTTTCGTTATCTGTATATTTAAAACAATACTCACAGACATACAATGTTTTTAACCATATTTTGGATTCAGCATTAGTTTCGTTATCATCATTGCCTTCACTATCCTCGATATAGCCTAGTTTATGTGAATAGTCATCGAAATAGACATTTGTACCATACCATGTTTTAAACCTCTTATCAATACCGAATTGAACTTTCTCGATATTTGGTTCGTCCAATATTCCATACAGACCATCGTCGTTATCTTTATGCTTATATCGATTCTTTACGCGACTCTTGGTCTTCGCTTTCTTGTTAGGACTGTTAGTGATGCCCTTATTTCTACCTCTTTTCTTCAATGCAGACATTGTGTAGTCTCATATATATCCCTCAGAGAGCTGTAGATGGTTTATACGCCTTCATTTAGACTTCACTTCTTCAATAATCATACATTCTGTTAATAAAGTCTCGCAATGATTTATTTTTCTGGGTAACGTGAAGGTCACATAGTAATGAACTGACAGTGCAATAAAAGATAGCAGACACCTTCCAATGCTTTTGAGCAGCCAACGTCAATCATTTGATTATCAGATAACCTGACTAGAGGGTCAATTTCCGTTTGCTATAGTCAAGTAAAATCGTTTATTATCATACTATCACATCTCTTTAATAGTATCATCACTTTTAACGATGTGAACTTTCAGCGAAATTTTTTTCTTTGTGTAGTAGATTAATTTCTTTCTTAATTATGGGAAGTGCAATCAATAAACACACATCGCTAAAGATCTCTAAGATCTGGAAGGGTTTGACATTTTGGAGGGCAATTGTACTAATATATCAAGTGTTTGCTAGAATACCAGGGTTACTGTTTCGTTCCTTTCGCACATTTTTTCCAAAGAAAGGTTTCATCTAATTTTACATATATTCCACGCAATGGAGCATAGATTCAACGCTTTTAATGATACCCCTCGAGGTAATCACTGGATGGGTGCAACTCCCAATTCTTATACGTCTTCCTTTAACGATCATAATACTAATAATACAACTAATACAACGCGACGTTTCACTTCAATTGATGAGCCTAGTATAAAACAAGAGAAAAAGATCAATATCAATTTTGATAAAAGTTCCTCAAAAAAGGATTCTTTACCATTGCTATCTACTGAAATCTTAGAAGTGTCGAGACAACGTTCATTGGCGTTGACCGTTTTTTTAATAATACAACTTTACAAATTATATGATCTAATACTATTAAAATCAGGTTTACCAGTTCCTGGTATATTGGTGAATAATTCTCGTTTTAATTTTGTGACAAAATATTTCATTATAGATTCCATGTTCCTTTATTTCTTACCTGTCTTTAAGATCCCACGGTTAACTTTCAAACCAATAGTTGTGATTTTTCAAATTGTTCTTATATCAATATTGACATTCAGTTTATCAACAAATCATAATTTTTACTTCATAACTATTTTGATTGCGAAACTGAAAAAGAATTTTCTCACAAGAGAATTGACAGTGACTGGAGCATCAATTAATAATCATCAAAAAATTTTAGATACTTCATCTCATTTTAAAGGTGCCTTGACTATTAAGATTTTACCAGAAAACACTGCTATGCTAAATCCATTACATGAATCATATTGTTTACCTATCGATTCTACTTTAATTCCAAGCGTTAATGTTTTAAATAATGGTATGGTTAACGTTCCAATTAGAATTAACTCCAGTGAAGAAATCAAATTCATCCAATTAGAGTATAGAGACCTTTATACAAATAAGATTGAATTGAAAAATTTAACTAATAAACATTTTCAAAAAATTGAAAATCCTTCTAATCTTTTAAAAAATGACAAAATTTTATCAAAGACTGACTTAAATAGTAATAACAATGAAGATGGTAGAAACAAGAAAAAAGAATCTACTATTCGCTACGTGAGTCTACCCATAAACGAAATTGGGTTTTATCAGATCAAAAAAATCATTGATTCTAAAAATTTAAATTTAAAAATTTATCAATCTCACTTAATAATACCACAGTGTCCAACTGCAACAATCATAGGATCAGGAAAGTCTGATAGATGTTTGGGTGATTCGGATCAAATTTCAATCGAGATTCAAGGTGTACCACCATTGAAATTAACTTACTCTAAACTAATTGATGATAAAGTTTTCTCTTTCATGGATACAAATTTACAACCTGAATTTTTTAAATCCCCATTGAAGCAATCAAACTTGATTAATTCAAAAACTGTATTTTCAGTAGAAGATTTGAATGATCTTAAGTGGGCTCGCAGTCATCCTGTTACAATTGATTTGGATTCAGCCACCAATTTTGATGGTCAATACACATACAAAATCGATAAATTAGTTGACAGTATTGGTAATGTAATGGATTTCACTCTTCTCTCAGATCAATTAAAGAAAAGTTATGATTTATTAAACGGGTTTAAGGTTCATAACATACCTAGAGCTTCTTTAGATGAAAAATTTGATCCAAAATCACCAACTAAAAGAGCTATTGTTATTAATTTTGAAAATTACGCTAATTGGAACTTAGATGTACCATTAAGTGTGAATATATCATTCATAGATTCCACAACAGATGTCTCTGAAGGAAATACATATGGTTCTAAAAAAATCAAAACATTTGAAATTACCTCAAATTCTTTAACGCATTCATTTCACGCTGAGGCACCAGGTACATATATTCTGGAATCAATTAACTCTAAATTTTGTTCAGGTGTCATTATTGGAAAATCAACAATCACCGTTTCAAAACCAATTCCTCCACATTTAAATGTCATTTCTAATCCAATTCTGGATCAATGTATAGGGCAAGTCGGACTAAACTTTGATTTGACCTTTACTGGTATTCCACCATTTTATTATAGTGTTAAGATATTTAAAGTTGATGGACCAAAATCACGCAAACTATTTGATACAAAGAGATATACTTCAAAGGGTTCCAGAAATCAATTCACGTACAATCCAACAGTTGAGGGTGATTACGAAATTGTATTTGATCAAATTACGAATGATTTATTTAGAGATCCAATTCCTTTGAAGCCAGTTGAGAAGTATTCTTTCAAGACCTCTATGAGAGTTAAGCCAAGTGCAAGTATTAACTTACGAAATTATAACACCGCTTTGAATTTATGTTTGAACCAGATGGCAAAGATACCCGTGACATTTAAAGGTGAACCACCATTTACATTGAACTACGATATCTTAGAGACAACATCCAACAAGAAGAACTCTTTTACAATTGATAACATTACTGAAAACCATTACCAAATTGATACCCCATCCTTTAATTTTGGTGGCGATTATATCGTGACCTTAGTTTCTGTTACGGATTCTTCAAATTGTTTGGTTTACTTAAGTGAATCTGACGTTAGAATTAAAGTTAGAAGAGATATTCCTTCTGCATCATTCAATTTATTAGAAAGAAACAATAAAGAAAATGAAATCAAGATTAAACAAGGTTCTATGGTTGAAATTCCACTAAGACTAACAGGTGAAGGACCATTTTCAGTGAAGTTCCAACACACAGATTTTAATGGCAATTTAATAGATACACATGAAAACAGATTCCAGTCAAATTATAAACCATCATTGAAGTTAAACAAGGAAGGTTTTTATAGATTGATTGAAATGAGAGATTCGAGTTGTGACGGTGAAATAATAGATGCAGACAAACAATTTAAGATATCATTTTTACAAAAGCCAACATTTATCATTCATGATAACGTGAACCAGAAAACGATTAAAAAGGTTAGCGAATCTATTTATATTAATGAACCTGTTTGTCAAAACGTTGAAGGTACCATTGATTTGATTTTATCTGGCTCCCCTCCTTTCATTTTAAACTATGATCTAACTTTTCCAAATGGCCAAGTTATTGGCGAAAAGATTCAAGTTACTACTAAGTATGCCTCATTGAAATTACCAAATGACATGCCTGGAGAATATATTGTAGCAATTAAAACGATTTATGATTCGAATTATGAAGAGCAAGATTTTGATATGGAATCCACTTCAGTAAACAACGTTAATATCAATGGCGAAATTATTATCAAACAAACGGTTAATTCATTACCTATTATCGAATTCACTGACTATGGAAAAACGTTAAGAACGTGTTCTGCTAACATCGATCAACGCTCCTTGTTAGATCCTATTCGTTTGAAATTTTCAGATGGCCAGGCCCCATTTTCGATTACTTTCAATATTTATCATGAAAGTACGAGTAGAACTGACCAACTAATTTTGAATGACATTACCCCTGAGAACTTCCCATATGAAAAACTATATGAAGGTTTGAAACTTGGTAATCACATTGTAACAATCGAAAAAATAATTGACAGTAATGGTTGCATAAATGACTTAACTAACATACAGAACAATAGAATCAACAATTTTATTAATTCTAATATTAATAAGATTAATGATAATACAAACTCAGTGAATAGCAACAACCATATTTTAATTTCCATAACAGATGTTCCAAAAATTCATCTGCTTGATCCAAATGTCGAGTACTGTGTAGGCGATTATGTGGCCTACCAATTGAATGGTGTGGCACCATTCACAATAAAATATGAGTTTAATGATATATTACTGAAGTCGAAAGAACTTTCATCACAGTTTGTTAGGTTGGCTTCAGAACCTGGTAAAATTTCCATTAATTCTATTCAAGATTCAACTTCACAATGTGTCGTTAACTTCACAAAACCAGGAATGGAACAAGAATTTGAGAAATTATCACTAAACATACACCCAGTACCGTCCGTTACAGTTTCACAAGGTAATTATGTAATTGAAGATATTCATGAAGGTGATCAAGCTGAAGTTATATTTTCATTTGAGGGTACACCACCATTCTCGTTAACTTATGTCAGAACAGAAGAAACTGAATCGAATGGTATCGACAACTACAAAGGGAGACCGCAAGTTGTCGAAACTCACAAAGTGACTGATATATACGCATATGAGTACAGAGTAGTCACAAGCTTACAAGGTACCTATGAAGCCATTGAAATTTCAGACGCTTTCTGTTTTGCCAAGAATGATGCATTCTTTAACAACTGAAAAAGTCCAGCATTTTTTTATATAACATCCATACCCGCATAAATAATCAGAAACACTATTGTAGATACATAGAATTATATATAAATTTGAAAAGATTTGATGTACAATAAATAGTTCTTTGTCAATATCGGAAGAGCTTTAAAAATTAATTTGTCAGCTGAGAAATATTTGTGTTTAACGAGTTGGAAAAGATATAAAAAACCTATGCCCGAGAATGTATTTAAGAATCGAAAGGGAAACTAAGTCAAATATTCGTTATTTCAAGGTTCGAGCAGTCAGGTAACTGGAGGCTTAAGGAGATTTATTCTTAACATAATGTCTACTTTCCCTAAAAAGATACCGATCTCTTTTTGGACTCAGAAAACTCGCCTTACAACTCCCAAGATTATCACATTTGATGCATACAACACCTTATATGGCACAATTCTGCCTGTAATGGAACAATATAACATAGTGGGTAATAAATATGGTATTGATGTTGGATCAAAGATATTAACACAACGGTTTCCCACCGTGTTCAAGTCCTTACAATCGAGGCACCCCAATTATGGGAAGCATACGCATATAACCGCCAATGAATGGTGGAGTATATTAATTAGGGAAGTTTTTGAACCTGTAATAGTACCTAATCAGATGATACATGATATATTAACCAGATTTGAAGGAACTGAAGCATATTCTACATATCCAGATATAATAAGATTTCTAAAATTGGTCAAAAGCAGGCACCCTGAAATTATTCTTGGAATTGTGAGTAACACTGATCCCACAGTATATGAGCTTCTAAGAAACCTTGGTTTATTGGATTATTTTGGGAATTTCATTTATTTATCATATGATGTAGAGTTATTCAAACCAGATGTGAAGCTGTTCGATTTTGTTATTAACGACATTTGCAAAAAAAGACCTGCTATCCTCGAAAATAGAAATTTAGAGGATTTGAAGAAGCTGTGCTGGCATGTTGGAGACGAATTTAAAAAGGATATGAATGCTGCGAAGAATGCTGGCTGGAACGGGATTTTAATTGATAGAGCTAACCTGAATGGATTTTTTAATGACAAGACATCCGATTTCATTTCCAGAAGCGATCATAAACTTTCTATAGATAAGATTGATCATAATTCAAAGAAGATGTGGGAATTGAGTATGCAAATAAACTCAGCTGTTCAGTTAGATAAATCAAGTTATGTCATTGCTAATATTCATGTTCTGGAGAAGATGTTTTTTCAAGACTGAAATATTATTAATGATAAGGAACTTTCAACTTGTAATATACATAATATATTTTACTAAAAAACAAATGTAGATTTTATCATACTGTACAGAAATGAGGGACTTGTACTTGAATAAAATTATTTACGTAGATGGTTTGGTTTTGTGAATGAGATATATCAAGTTAGTAAAGAGGAGAACTAATAATATCGTATGCATTTTAAATGTTTCATATATTATGTTTGCTTATTATACACTAATTGTTTTCCAAATATTTAAACCGTCGGTACCTGTACTAACAAGACAACCAGGTATTTGCTTATGCCATTTGACATCTTTGACCTCTTTTTGCCAGTGAACGAACAATAGTTGCGGAGGAATTTGTTCCAATTCTTTAGTTTCAGCTGCCTGTTGTTTAATTTCTTCATCATCTGCCTCAACGGATAAATCCCATAAAGTAACAGTATTGTCTTCAGATGCAACAGCAATAATAGATTCATCCAATGGATTGAATTGAATAGCTGTGATAGCGCCTTTGTGAAAGTCATATTGTGCGACTGGTTGCACATTGTTGATATTATCTGGAGAGAATTGTCTTAAATCCCAGACACCCCAAGAACCATTATCATCCCCACTTGCCAATAGATAACCAAGTTTGCTACTCCAACTAATGACATTGACGTCTGTATTAGATGCCTTAACTGAAAGGGCAGGCTTGTGTTTCTTGGATCTTGTATCCCAAATTCTAATGAAACCATCACATCCACATGAAGCAAAAACTGTGTTTTCTGTACGGGACCATTGAAGATCTTCAATTGATTGATTATTTGCTACAGTGAATGGTTGTTTGTCGGTAATCCATTTAGATGTATGTCTTTGGGTAAAATATATTTGACCAGAGCAGTCACCAGTCAATAGTGCACCGGTCTTGATTAATGGTGACCAATCTAAAGCATAACCCTCAACATTGCCGTGATTTCTAACAGTGTGAATAGGCTTCTTCGCTGGCTTTGGAATTTGGTAACCAGGAGTGGAGAAAGCTTTTGACTGTGGTCCTAGATCAAATATGTAGACTTCACCATTTTCGCTCATAGTAGCTGTTAAAACTTCTTTGTTTGATTCTGCGAATGGAGAAACTCTTAGTCTATTAGTTGTATCTCTTAATGGAATATTTTCATTTTCGATAATTGGATCAGTGTCATTATCTTCATTTTCTTCATCGTCGTCTTCTTCTTCTTCATCCTTAACTAAAGTCTTATTCAATTGAGTTAAGCTTAAAACCATTAATTCATTATCCTTCTTCTTCGAAGCTTGTGTAGCTGTGGTCATTAAGATGGATTGAGGATAACTTCTACGTTCAGAGCCTAAAGTATCTGGAATAATATCAAGTGTCATACATGGCCATGGTAAGTTAACGTTATGTAACATATCATAAACAGATGGATCGGCTTCTAAAACTTCATCAGGACCTAATGGGCGGGACATATGTGGTAAATATAATTCTTGACCATTCTTATTTGTCGCATCACTTTCTTGAGTGTCTTTCTTTAACATTTCAGCTGCTTTCTGTTCTGTGACTTCTAGAATATCACCTTGATCTTCTGAATCCATTGCATCCTCATCGTCTAATTCTATAATCTCTTCATCACTCTCAAAATCGTCCATGAACTGTTCTTGATCGTCCATATTAATGTCAGGCTCGCCTGATATTTGGGGAGCTGGGACGTTCTGAGCATTAGTCTTTGCCGAGACATGTCTGTCTTCATCGTCTCTTTCAATAGATCTTTTAGACATCTTGGTGTTATATAATTGGCTATATCGGTAATGATAATCCTTTCTATATTATCTTTTACGTATTTACGTACATCTATAATTTAAATGATAATATTGTATTATTTTTCAACTCATCGCATCTTGAAAAAAAAATTTCAAAAAATTTTTCAGTAAGAAATTATAATCACGTGCAACAAAAATAATCATTTCAAAGGTCGATTAACATGTCTAACAAGACGATCAAAGTAGAATATGGGTTTAGCTTTATCGTTTTTTAGCTATCCTCTTCGTATTCAAATCCGTCATCATCATTTTTTTTCTGTTTTTTCTTCAATTTTTTGGCAGATTTTCTAGCTTTCTCTTCTTCAATCAATCTATCGTGATTAGCTGTCAAATATCTATCAAAATATTCACCATCCTTACTTTTCTTAGCCTCATGTAATAATTCTTCAACATTTTCAGCAATTTCTACCCTTGTTTTCGCCAGTCTATTTATAATTTTGTTGTCTCTTGCAAAGCATTCTTTCCTACTACAAGCCCTGGTAGATTTAAAGGAAACCTCACCTGGGTTCATATATTTATTTTTTCTCAAGTTGATCCAAGGTGTAATTAATATAGTACACTGGTTTAACTTGTTACCTTGAATAGATTCAGATTTGCACAGCTGCAAACAGTCAGTAATAACTTCGTCTGGCACTTCATCTACCGATTTTTCATTTGCTTTCAATTGTAGGTAGATATGTCCACTTGAGTATTTATCAGCATGAAACCACACGTAATTGAGTTCCTTGTAACCATATTTAATTAAAAGATCATTCTCAAACTTGTCTTTACCTGTGATAATATTGTATGGGGTAGCGTATTCTGAGGGTTTCGATTGGTAAAAGTATACCATTGTAGGACAGTTTCGTTTCAAAAGACACTGTATCAGAAAATTTCAAGATGGAATATAGTTCTATACTTAAAGTGAATTATGTAGAATATGCAGTGCCTGTATGATTGATATTTAATTAAAACCGTGAAAATTAGTGATATCTATTTTTTATATGCCAAATAAAAGTCAAATTCAAAGAAAAACAAAAATTAATAAGCTTAGTTTAATAGTGAATAATAATATCCTAGCTATGTCTTATCTATGAACAATTAGCAATATTAAGTTTAATCAGCCTCTCTATAATTCTTTTGTCCTCTTCAGTAGTCGGAATTCCATGTTTTCTTTCGTTAACTGAGCATGTCTTTAGGGTGACTTCAAGTAATTGACACAAATAGTATATTGTAATGGATGTTGTATTCCCACTCTTTATATAACGAAGACATCAAAACTTGTTTTGATATGTTTTTCACTATATTTACGGAACATTCAAAAATTCTTTAAATATATAAATATAAATTTTATTGAAGAACAAGTTGAGCGGCAAAACAACATATTTTTGATATTTATATCAAAACAAGAAATCGTGAAGAATCCTCGACTATTAAGAACAAATATATCCAGCTGAAATGAGTAGCATTGTTTTCCCGGTTCAATTATATTCCAAATATACAGAACCTATTATTGTATCACAAGGTATCGATTCAGTTGGACAAAATCTGAAAATGGATAAATGGCAGCATTTCCCAACTGATATTAAGATATTATTGTACATTGAATGGAACAAGAAAGGTTATGTTATTATCAGAATTGTCAATGACAGAAACGCGGTCCTTGAAGATATTGTAGTTCATTTAAGTAACAGTGCCTCCCATGTGCAATTTTCAGTAAGATCACCTACTATATCCTGTAAATATCTCAACATCTCGAATGGTATTCATTTTTTGAAGAGATTTCAAATTGCATTAGCAAATCATGACGAATTTGATAAAATACACAGAGTGTTTTCTGCTTTACGGTTTAAAGTTAAGGAAGCCAAGAAATGGATAAACTCAAATGGAGCTAATATACAACCAGAACCATTTTGGAATAAGTATGCTAAACCGAATGGTGCTAAGCAGCCAATACTAGATACTCAAATTGCAGATATGTCACCATTATTTAACAATCAAACTACTTTGAGTATGGCTTCATCCAATTTGAGTGGCAACGATAACTTCCAAAATCAGAATATTATGCAAACCCCAGGAGTCCAACAGAACTTCAAAAGTTTATCATACACAAAAAATCAGAATCATCTGAAGAACTATGATCAGCCAGCTAATACTTTTGAACAGTCTTCAATGACACAAATTTACAATGTGAATAATGGACGAATGACAGAGAATATCGTAGCTTCAGACGATATAAATGTTTCCCTGGGAAAGCCGATTGTTCCACAAGGGGATAAAACGAAGCCCTATGCAACGCAAGTTGACTATCAATTGCCAAAACAAATAAGTCAACAACAGCGACCTCAAAATGCAATTCGTGAAGAAGAAATATTAAAGCAACAAAACTCCGTCGAAGAGGTCCCAAAGCAGCAGAATTTTGTAGAAGAAATCCCAAAAACTGAAAATGATAAACTACCAGATAAAACTATCCATGATATAAAAGATAATACTAAAATTAGAGATCCTCAGGTAACTTTAGCGCATCACAAGAAAAAGAAGGAATCTGTCAAGATATCAAAACGTATAATCAAACAAAAACTGAAGGATAAAAGATTCCAAAAATGGGTATGTAAATGTTTCTTTTATGATTCACCGACACATCACGTGCTTCAGTCAGATTACTAACAACTTTATACAATATAAGCAGGTAAATAAAGTGGAAAATGTGCTCATTCAAATAATGGAAGAAACAGAATAAAAATAATCTTTTATAATGATTGTTCGTTTAAGTTATGGGGATATATTTAATAACCGTTAGCTGCGTAGTCGCGCGTATATTTTTTTTTTTTAAGATTTGTCAGGTCCACTCGTTTATAACTCATACTCGAGGAACATTGCTGGAATTTTTCATTATATAAGAGATAATACGTATTAAAATAAAGAAAGCTAACAGAATATATTAAACGAAACTGTCCTAAAATACTCATGATATAAATAGCATGTCAAATAATACAACCAGTTCATACATAACAAAATATTTTGAAATTGAAACAAGGCTGATCAGCTACCTGAAGACAGCGCCTTACGTTCATCAATTTATACATGATGATCCTTTAAGTGGAAGAATAACATTATTTCTTATCGTAATAGGTACATTTGCCTTAATTCAAGAGATTTGGATAACTATAGAAATGACATTATTACAAAAGGAGACATATGATGAATTAAATGTGGGTCGTATCGATGAAGGCATCAAATTGCATAGAATGTTAGTTAACGATGAATTTCATAGTAAAGAATACTTAGATGAGAAATCTGGTATTGTCATTGAAGAATTCGAAGATAGAGACAAATTTTTTGCTAAACCTGTTCATGTATCAGATGTATATATTGACGGATATGTTATCGTTAATGGTAAACAGGTTTTAAATAAACCATTGAAATATCATATTGAATTTTCTCCAGAAGATTTTGAAGATGAAAAAAGGCAAGAATTTGGTTGTAATTTATATGTTTTGAGAATGAAGTTATATCATTTATTCAAGGATTCGGATATTTACCGTGATTTGGCGAGCAAAGAAAACGATAATTCTTTTACAATTTCCAAAAATGTAAAGATATATAATAAACTTGACGAAATACTGCCAGTTACAGTTGATGAGGTTCAGTTATGTTTTTTGAAAATAGAAACTGGTGATACGATTAGATGTGAGTTTATAATAGGTAATCAATAGAGTCTGTAAATATATGTACATATAGATACATAAGATATATTCAATCCATCTCTATGCGAGGAACACCAATATCGCGTGAATGTAATTCATTTTCACACCAAGCCCAAACTTTCATTATTTGAATCAATTTGGCTTCATATTGGAAATCTCCAATTTTAACATTTTTTGTACCTAAAAAATTATCCTGAGTCTTTTGATGTAATGAAGGAAAATTTTGTTCTAAAGTTATTGAAGTTTGTGCCCAGTAATGATTTGAATTCGTCTTTGATTTCAATTCAATTTGTGGTGGATCACGTAATAACTGTTGCTTACCCTTTGTTATATTTCCTAATTTCGTATCTTGCGTTGGTGATTGTAAATTTGTTAAGATCACAGGCTTAAAATTAGATAACTTGGTAGTAATTGTATTATTATTATTGGTAGAATCAATTAAGTCCGGAAATTTATTTTGATTTGTGATTTCTGGATGTATGTATTCTAACAACCTTTTATTAATTAAATCTGCAATCTTCGAACGTAAGGATAAAGAATATAATTTTTGTAAATTTTTAGGCAATTTTAATTTAACATTTTTATCCATATCTATTGGTAATAGTAATAAAGTCATTATTAATTCTAAATCTTGCATATGTTTTGGATTTGAAGTTGCCTTTACAGCTAATTTTTCTTGGGAATATTTAATTAGTTGTAGAATAAATTCATCATTACTTTGATTTGGCTCATTAGATTTCATTAATTTGTTACGATTCTTTCTTATCATTTCAATTAGATTCAACAATAATAATTTAAAATGTAAATCATCATTATCTCTAGATTTATCGACTATATCATCCGGATTGATTGCAGACTCATTTTCTAAAATTTCAGTACCAAAAGTAGAACTTATCTGAGTCATTGCCTCTGTAATATCACCAGATTTAATTAATTTACGAATTATGAACCTTTCTTTAATTTTGAATAAATCATTAAATTCTGTTGCGTCCTTATTGTTCTCTACTAAACCTAATTCCTTTGCCATTCTAATACTCGAATCTTCGTAACCCATTACAATAAAGTAATTTAATAAAAGTTTTGGTAAACATGGTTCATTGGTACTTGCCTTAGTATTCAATAGATCATTACCGGGAAGTTTGTTGCTACCACCGATAAGATTTGGTAAGTTATATGAAGATGAAGTTGAAGAAGATGAGGAAGGCGGGATATGATGATTGCCATATATGAATTCATTAGTTATGAATTTATCAGACAGAACTTTTTGTTTCCATTCATCTTTAGTATATGATTTTTTGGCATAGTACTTATTTTTCTGTTTTGACGATGTATTACTTGTATTATTGTTATTTTTCTTCTTACTTGACAAAGAACGTATCGATGATGTAGAGGTCATCTTTCTTTTGTTTACTGTATTGGTTAGCTATTTCAAGATATAGTTTTAAAGATATGTAACCAATTTAAGATATCGTTTTATTATTACTATTATTATTACTTTCGGGTTCCATTTTTTTTTAGTTTTTTTTCTCCCCTTAGAAACCTTTTTCAAATTCCGGCAAAAATAAAGAATACCAGTAATGTAAGTGCCCTGGATAAAGCCATATATAACTTATGTAGATCATTACCAGAACGAAAATCTATTAGTTATTATGAATAGATGATTCGGTAGTAATTGTAATAACTCCGGTCATTTACGTCCGATGAACACCGGTAACTCCTGTTCTCTACAACTACTCCAATATCACGATTTCTCTAAACAGAGTAATTTTCGTAGCCATCAATGAAAGCATCTATTTTATTGTTAGAAGAGTACCCGAACAGTCCTTACACATTCTCCTCGCAGATGTCATACGCCGATTGAATAAGAAAAGACACATAGATGAACCCCTACAACGATCTGAAAATATGCCGCACAAAATGCCCAGACTTGAAACTCCTTTATGCATGTTCATTCTCTCTACAGATTCTTTATAGGACAGCGATTACCGAATAGATGTGAATCTAAGATCTTCGTCACTTTTTCAGCCTGTGGTAAAAACGATGGCATCATTGTGTGTCTTGTGCCTGAAATCTTCGGCCTAATGAGGGGTATATAGAAAAGAAAAAAAAACTCGGCAAAGGTCTGTCGAGACGGAATTACGTTCTGAGAGGAGATGATTAAAGTTAGTTTGATTTACTTTGTAGGCATTGATTGTAGGATAATATTTGCAGGTGCAATATAGTGGGAAAAAAATTTTTTGTTCAGGTTGATGTCAGTAGATTAAGGTTTGCAAGGAGAGAATGTATGATAAGAGCCGAAGCCAAGCCAAGCTACTTTAGAATGTGTAAAATTCTCTCTTTGGAATAAAGTTTTACGTACCGTATATGGAAGTTCAATTCAAGATATATCTTGGAAAACGTTACTTTCATAAAAGGAAAAAAGTCATTTTATCTTGTGAAAAGAGGAAAAGTGGAGATATTGTTGGTTAGTGGCACAGTTGATCCGTCAAAGGATGGTGAAAGTAGTACTTACTCAGGGTAAATTTTTTAGAACAATAGAATTAACGGCCTGTTGTCATGTATCTTAGTCCAAAATTCAACGACAGATTATCATGATTGTAACCATAGGTAAAATAAAGTTCTTATGAAGCTGTGTAAAAAAAGAAACATGAGCAAGCGAGATCTAAACAATAGATACTATTTCCATGGAGAAGCTGCACTAAATATATCTTTAAATTCCCACCTCTTGAGGATTTACGTCAATAATTTTTTAATATCAAGATTTATTATTGTATGTAACCCCTTAGGACCTGAATTGTGTTGTGTGGTTTTATCCCCACTACTCTGTGTCAATCAGTCGAAGTTAAGACATTACAATTACGTATACATTACTTTTTGGCATAGGATTTGTCATGTATTAAATCGGATTATATTAGAAAAGTTGGTTCAGAGAGATTCCTCCGTGGAAGAAGAACTGTGGTGCAGATTCAGTGAGCGGCGTTTTCTTAGTTGTATGTCTAATTTAAAACGGTTTTTGTCGCGTCGACGTCATAATTGTTCCATTGCGCCTTTTTCCTGGAACAGTATTTTAAACTTTAACACGTACTCATACATGCATATGCATAAAGCCATTAATCATTTGTAGACACATTAAGGTTATTCAAAGATTGAAATTAATTTAAAATTATCGGAAACTGCATCACCCAATTGCATATCGGGAAACACTAAACAAAAGATCGGCTTTCTAGACTCTTGAAAAATATTTGTAATATAAATCAACCGAAATAAAATAAAAGTAAGCTTATGACAACGACGACGTCGATAGTCGATGTCGCCAAACTCTCATTAACATTTGTTGAGGTCCTTCTATGTCATTGAATTGACTAGCTAGGCACATATAGTTGTCTACTCATATCAAGATACATCACATCGAAGTTTCTTTGTTTCTGCTTTTTTTGTTGAGGTAATGTAATGATTTTTGCCACATCCCTAGATTTGCACTATGATGCATTAAGATCTTTTTTTTAAGTCATCCTTCTATGTTATCTACCGGAACTTCTTTGATGCTTGTGTATGTGGAGTAAAGCAAGTCAAAAGCAAATAAAATATGGTTCTTTATAGTAACTCCGCAGGTAATTTCACGAAAATGATGAATATCAGGAGACAATAGAGGAGAAGATATATGTAATATAACTCTTATCTTCATAATATCACCAAGGCCAAAAAAAAGTGGAAATGTGAATCGGAATTTTAGAAGAAAGGAATAATAAACACAATTTTAAAATGCGTATATATATCTGCCTTATAGTATGTAAATTGTAGATCCTTTCTTTCCCTATCCTTTCTTTCTTTCCTTTTCTTTTATTTCTTAGAATATAAAAGTAAACAACAACAACAACAACCTCATACCTACTAGACTTAACTTTTTGCTATTTCCTTTAAGTGAAAAATTAATTTTAGAACCGAAAAAATACTCCATTTAGCATTATCACTCAAGCAATAGAAAAACCCAACTGCCTTCAAGAATTTAAAAAACAAATCGCTAAATAAAAAGATATTTTTAATTTGTAACTTAATCAAGATCCACTGCAAAAAAATTTAAAAACTCTACTGAACGTAATTAGTCACATTCTGTTTTTCTAGGAGACTTTAAAAAAGATATAAATCTAAGAAATATATATAAATAGAGTTATTATTTGAACAACTAAAGAAAAAAAAAAAAAATTCCTTTTAATTTTTTTTTAGCCCAAGAAATATATAAGACGCATCATTAAATGTGTACAGCTGTAACTGCACAACCTAGAAATTTCAATTATCAGTATAAAACATCAAATTCAATGGAATCCGGTAATAACACGTTTTCGGACAATGTCGGCTCTGCGAATGCAAGAAGTATAATTTCTGCACAGGGGCCAGGCGCCTCATTACAGAATAATGTCATTGGAAACCCAAATTTCCGTCAAAACGCCATTCCAACTTTAAACAATACCCCTGGACTCCTTTCATTACAGCCACAGTCATCATCTTCTCCATCTGCTTCCACTTCGTCTTCTTCACAGCATAGATATTTAATGAAATCACGATCTGATTTCAGAGAAATACCACGTACAAAGATTACCGATCAGCATATCTTACAAAGACAATCAAACACTCAAGATCCAAGACTACCGTCTATTAAAAATTTATTAACGGATACAATTTTGTTTCAGAATAATGGCGAACTAGAAAATTCAACAATTGTGAACAATAGATTTGAAAATAATTATACACACTTACACCATAACAACGCAAATAACTTAAATTTAACAGATTCTTCAAATCTCCAACGATTCATGCGTGAATCATCGTTCTCTACAAATTCTACAATTCGCAAATCGGATGAACCCAACAATGTCGCTTTGACGTCATCGCCAAACACAATTTATATTAAAAACTTTAATTCACCTCCATTGTTCTCGACGACAAACTTTGAAAAAAATTCGTCTCCGCTCAAATGTTCTCCGGTTACAACGAAAAATAAAGTTTATGAAAATTTATCACAGGAATACAATAGAATTGTTTCCGAGTTAAAAAAAATTGATAGAAACAATACCAACGGCATAATTGGTAATGTCTCATTAGAGGCAGTTGACTCCTTACAAAAGGAGCTTGAGCGGGTGCTTCTAAGCTTAAAAGAATTATCTGGCTCAAATGCAGTGGCAACAGATTTTCCTCTTGTCGTACAAAATTCTAACCCTACCGCTTTTCTAAACCCTAACCCCAGTCCGAACCCTAATGTCAATGTTAATGTCAGTGTCAATCCTAACCCTACATTACCTTCTTTAACTACCATGACAAAGGATATTGCTGGTAACCATCATCCACAAGCTGATACTCACGTTCAACATTTTGTTATTAATCAACAACCTAATAATGTGCCAACCACTATGCAACAGCAACCTATGGCTCAAAATAATTATCCTTACCAACCACAGCAACAATTGCGTCACGAATCCGCTGTAGAATTTGAGACAGACTATAACAATAATAATAATAATAGAATTCAACCTCACTCTCCTGTATCTGGTTATAACTCACCTTTAAATGGTTATTACTTACAAAATCCAAGTAATAGCGCTATTCCTAATGCCCAATACGTTGTTTATCAAAATAGTTTACCTCCTAATAATCCTAATTTTAATGGACCAAGACCAATATATTGTCTACCACCACAGCAGCAGCAACAGCAACAACAACGTGTTCCTGTAACGCTAAATAATGTATTAGTCCCACCAAACATTAATAAAACTAATACAAATATTTTACCAACAAAAAGGAAGGGTACAAGGATTTCAACTAAAAAGATAGCAAAAAAAAGAGGTAAGAAAAATCAAACCTCACAAGAGAGATTACAATTTGAACAAAAAAATTTTAGAAAGGTTAAATGTTATCACTGTGGTGAAGTAGAGACACCAGAATGGAGACGTGGCCCATATGGTAATAGAACACTGTGTAATGCATGTGGTCTTTACTATAGAAAATTAATTAAAAGATTTGATTCGAAAAATGCTAATTTGGTTATGAGATTT
Organism: Jamesozyma lodderae; assembly: GCA_030571655.1. Taxonomy (NCBI): domain Eukaryota; kingdom Fungi; phylum Ascomycota; class Saccharomycetes; order Saccharomycetales; family Saccharomycetaceae; genus Jamesozyma; species Jamesozyma lodderae. The sequence continues at coordinate 32,067 of JAJLYF010000028.1, read as the reverse complement.
AATAAACTAATTAACCCAATGGACCGTAGAATTCCACTAAATGTAAACGTTCCACAGCAAGTTATCGAACAATTGAATAGTGACATTACTTTGGACGCTGATTATTATTCTTTAAAGGAACCAACAGGTGCATGAGCTTCTGCTATTCTATTTTTTCTGTGTGTGTTTTTCATTATTTTCTGCATATTTTGGTGTTTCAACTGATTTATATATCGAAATGAATTTGTAAATTTTGACCCTTCTATTAATAATAATAATAATAATAATCATAATAATAATATAATAGTAATTATAATAATAATATGTAGTTTAATTAAATTAATAATATTCGTTTTCCTCAATAAACTTCTTCTTTAATGTTTTTTGTACATTTTTGATCGTTGATTGTTTTCCAAATCCCAAACCATTCATTCATATCTTTAAGCCGATCCATATTCTCCAAATTTACTGTAGCTAAAATTTTATTCCATTTAAACTCGCCACAAGTTGAAAATTTTACTAATTCACTAAAACTTGAATGTTCAGAGTACGGTACTTTGAAAATTTGAAATTTTTTGTTCGCATTAAGTTGTTTATCAAACCAATTAGTGTCTAACTCCTCCTCTATTTGAATCTTATCACTGATATCTTTACTTACCTCATACTTCTCCTCCCATGTTAATCTCCCATTTCTGCTCATCCACATATTACCGAATGTCCATCCAGTAGGTATAATTCCAACAACATCTACATCTAACCATTTAACTTTAACAACTTCCTTCAAGTATTTCAGAATATTATTTTCATCTTTTAACAATCGTAATGGAACCAAATGAACCATAATATCATCATTTTCATCCTCACTTGAATGCGTACTTTTACAATCCATGAAAAAAGAACGCAATTCATCATTATAAACAAAACATTCACATTTCATCCTCTCACATATGCTCAATGCCAATTTTTCTTTACCTATCGAGTAAGCCCCAATCAAGATCAGTTTCTTATGAGGTCCAGACCCAACGAAGCCCTTACCTCGTCTCATCCTATCCCGCTTCCCGAAGTAGCCAGTCAGGTAATCCGTTGTCTTTACCACAATTTCGTCCTGGGACGGAAATCTATTCGTATGCGAAAGATAGGTCGTATCTAGATACACACAATCTATCGTAGAATCATTTTTAAATCCTTTCTGAATTCTTTCATTACTTCTAAAATCACCAGTATGTATTATTTGCCGTATAATAACCTTATTATCTGCTTCAGCAAATTCTTGAAATAAATAAACTTGTGCTCCTGGACAATGGTTGGCATCCTGAGGAGTTACGCAGAGCGTCGGCGTAACCCATGTCTTCGTATCGTTCGGAATCGGTACAATTGCCTCTTTCGCAATCTTAAATTTGTGCTGTAATAAGGAGGCAGTAACGGGAGAACAATAGATAGTTCCCTGGTCCCAAGATTTCTTGAGGCCGATGTAATGATCGGAATGGAAATGAGACAGGAAGTAAACGGAAATACATGGATCAGCTGCATAATTGAAACCATCTACTACCAGTTTGTAACCACTATTGAAGGTTAAAATTTTTATGCTTGGTAAACTCGCTAGATTCTTGGCTGGCCTTTTTTTCACTAAACTTTCTACTTTATTTGTCTTCTGCTTTGATTTTTTAATTAAAGTTTGTTTACTCAGTGATTCAATACAAGTTTCACAATGAGCCTCTCTTTCATACAATTCAAAAGTAGATAGGTCAACGTTACAAATTGGACATGATATAATTTCTCTAATTTTCTCGTCGAACATAGCAGCAGCCTTCTTTTGAATTGTTTTAGTTTCAATTTCTACTAAATCTATATCTCTACAATCCTGATATATTTCTTGTTCATCATCTTCATCTTCAATGGTAGTAATTTCTGTAATGTCTTGTTCTGCACTATCCTCAATAATGCTAATATCTCTCGGTAATACAATGTCCGATGTGGCGTCTTCGTCTATTAAAATTGGATTATCTTTCTCGTTAACCTGTAATGAGCGTCTATTTCTTTGTCTAATAGGTAACTGAGAAGCAGTAGGTATATCAAACTCATATAACTTCCTTTGTTTCTTCCTTATGACTGTGCGTTGTGTACCTGATGATGTAGGTAATCTACCTTGGGAAGCACTTCTCATCTTGGACCGCTGATTTTTCCACCTAATGTCATAGCTTCCAATTTCTACTATTGACTTCTTGGACATTTCATTTGATCGAAAACTTGCTGCTTAAGATTATATATAGTTTTGTATGGCCTCATTTCATTGCGTGAACATAATTATTGAAAATCAGTGTTTTCATAAAAATCGAAATTTGGCGATGCTTCATTACCTTCACGTACCTCGCAGGAAGAGAAACACAAGCACAACAAGAAAACATAGGAGTCGTATATGGGGCTGTTGACTATAATTAAGAGACAGAAACTCAAAGACAAAGAAGTGAGATGTTTAGTGCTTGGTTTGGACAATTCAGGTAAGTCTACAATAGTAAACAAACTACTACCCTCTGAGGAACGAGATGACAAGATTACGCCTACCATTGGTTTTCAAATCAGAACTTTCGAGTATGAAAACACATACAATATTAATTTATGGGACATTGGTGGACAAAACACGTTAAGACCGTTTTGGGAAAACTATTTTGATAAGACAGATGTATTAATCTGGTGTGTGGATATCAGCTTACCTGTAAGGTTTGATGAATCCTTTAGAGAACTGAGGTCTTTTGTATTGAGGGATGAGGATAGGATTGGCTTTGATGTCCATGTTATTGTTGTTTTGAATAAGATGGATCTTTTGGAAGGTGAAACAACTGACTATATTGAAAAATTCAAGAATAACATAATTGAAATCTTAGGAGTAGCAAGAGATACTACTGACCTTGGTCAGATTCAAGATAGTGATGATCAAATGGGAGGAAGAAAAGTTGATTTTATAGAATGTAGTGGAATTACTGGGTACGGTATCGAAAATTTGAAAGAAACCATAATATCAGACTTGATAATATAGCACTATAGAAATATGCTACAATTCTTGACTTACAAGATCAAATCCTAGATTTTTTATTTTTTTTTATTGGGGGGGAATTAGATGACTGGTCTTGAATTCAATTCTCCGTCTTCGAAGAATTATAGAATTACGCTATTGCAGAACAAGAGATGTAGTAATAAATAACTTTTAAAAGTAATTGTACATATAAGGCTTGTATAACAAGCTTAAAACTCTGTTATGGTTACTTCATATTCATAATAAGTTATAATTTGCAGTATTATAAGTATATAATTTTTGAGAAATTTATCCTTTTGTTGCATCGACAGCGAATTGGCTAGATAGAAATGTTATTTTAATGGTCGCATAAACAAAAGAAATAGTAATCATACTTTGTAAAATTAAAATATTTCGTAGTAATAATTAGCAAGTTGTATAGATATTACGAAATACAAAACTATGAGGTTCTTTGGAGAAGTTTTAATGGTACTTACTACACCTGTTCAAATCGTTAATAAGTTACTGCATTATTCAAAATGTATATGAAGTCTAAATTGCTAACTTTGAAAACTCGTTTCATTTACTAAGTAGCAGATTACAGCAAATGAAATGTTGTCATCATGTTCAAGTTTATGGTTAAAACAATTAATATCATATTATGTATACGATTGCCTTCTTTTGAACTGATCAAAAAAAAAAGATAAGAATATTATGCATCAAAAGGTCCTAGCCAAAGAAAATTTAAGTTTTCAACCGAATATTCTCGAAAAAGCACTATTCATCTGATCTACTTTTGTTTTTTGATTGTTCATCTAAAAATTTTGCTAGTTTCCTGCCACTGATACCAAAAAAATTAGTTTCAAGCTGTTTGCTAAACTGGTTATCTACAAACTCAAACAATGGCCTATGGATACCAAACCAGGTACTATCTATTGAAAATAAGATAAGATTAAATTTGACAGTCGTTCTTATCTAATCTAATTATATTTGAATTTATCTATAAATTTGAAAAAAAAAACGGAATTCTGATAACAGGAATTTTAGTTGTTTGGCCGAATTAAGTAACTCGATGCGCTACTAAATATCCTATTCAGGAATCTAGGTGCGCTCGACTTTATATATCAATTATACATCAATAGTAGTGAAAAGATAACAGATACTGCTGTCATGATACCAAAAAGATATTGGGTTTATTTTATCTTAAGAGTCCCCAACATAAGCTAACTATGCAGAGATGGAGTTGGCTGAGTTTGGGCAGAGGTTGAATCGAGATACAATTTCAAATTATTTTTAATATAAATATTGAATCTAATTTCTCACTTCTTATAAATATTTTAAAAACTATTCTCTCCTCATTTAATATATTTTTATTTTGTTTGCACTTTGAAAATCATAACAAAAATAAATCACAACTTTTTTACTTACAAAACTCTATAAATTAAAATGACTGCCCAAAACCTGGAATTAAAATCTAATGTCTTCAATGGCCATGTTGCTGACGCCAAAAACTTGGCAAAACACGGTTCTAATATTACTATGACAGTCGAAACACCAACTGCTACATATGACGGTGTTATTGACGGATGTACTGGTGCTGCCGTTGGTGCTTTAGGCTGGGGTGATCCAGATGTGCCAAAATTTTTTGAGAATGCATTAAAACAACAAACACCATATTCATTTCCTGCTTTAATTATAAATGAAGCCAGTGAAAAATTATCTCAATTTTATATCAAGAATTCAGCTCCAGGTGCTTTTGTCTCCGCCTTGTGGACTTGCTCTGGTTCAGAATCTAATGAAAATGCAATGAAAATTATAAGACAATACCAAAAAGAACGTGGCAAACCACGCAAATTAAAAGTTATATCTAGAGATACCAGTTACCATGGTTTTACTCTTGGTGCAATGTCTATGTCTTCGAACGTCATTGCTGACCAATTTAAGGAGTTGCAAATTGATCAAGAAAACGTTTTTCTAAGAATGCCAAGATGTTTCCCATATAAGGACATAAAACCTGACGAAACTGAGGAACAATATGTTCAGAGACTACTAGACACGTTAGAAAGAATTATTCTTGAAAATGACCCAGAGACTGTGTCATGTGTTGTATGTGAAACTTTACCTGGGAGCTCTATCGGTACTGCTCCACCACCAAAGGGTTATTTCAAGGGCATTCGTGATTTATGTAACAAATATGACGTTATTTTCATGTTAGATGAGGTTATGTGTGGTACAGGTAGATGTAATCCTAACGGAAAATTAAATTGTTGGGAAAATTATTTAGAGCCTGAAGACGCTCCAGACTTACAAACGGTTGGTAAGACATTAGGTTCTGGATACGTCACTATCGCAGGTGTCCTTGTTGGTCCAAAAATCATGAAAGCTTATATCAATGGTACGGGTACCATTCTTGGAGCGCAAACTTACCATTCACATGCAATCAATTGTTCTGTTGCGTTACAGATCCAAGAAAAGATTTTAAGAGAAGGGTTAACAGCTAACATATTCAAGAATGGTAACTTATTGGGTGCAAAATTGCAAGAAGAATTATTAGACGTTTCCAAGATAGTTGGAGATGTTAGAGGTATTGGTGGTTTCTGGTCCATTGAATTTGTTAGGGATAAAACCAAGAAAGAGAATTTTTCACCTGATCTAAAAGTTGCCTCAAAGTTTGCCGACATTGCTTTGAAAAATGGCTTAAATATTATGGGTTTGACCAACTACGGTTCTAATAAGGAAACTTGGGATGTCGCAATCTTTGCACCATCGTTTACAATTACTGAAACTGACGTTGATGAAATCGTAAGGAGAACAGTCGAAAGTATCAACGAACTACAAAAAAAACTTACAGCCGAGGGATCTTTATAGTTAATAATGTTTTTTCAAATTTTATACATATATGATAATATATCTAGTTTTTATTTACCAATATAATTATAATAATAATATTATAATTGCAGACACAACTGTCCTAAACAGGAAACACTTTGTAGGGCCTCCGAATCTGAAAGCCGACCAACAAGTGGCGAAAGAAAATAAAAACAGAATCTGAAAATTTACAAACAGATTAAAAGGGGGCGAAACATGAAACAACCCTTACATTTCACTTATTGGGACAGATAAAGAAGGAATATCGCCGTGGTTAGTGTTGACATTGTTTCGATAATTTATAATAAGTGAACAACAGAGCAGAATAGTTTAACAGACGGTCAAGAGTTGTTTTGTTGAATCACCAGTACTAATCGATTTGTTCAAATAGGTATATTTTGCATCAAGAATAAAAATATTGAACTCAAATATAGTTTCACAGTAGAGAAAATAAAATCAATATGGGTAATGTTCCGACCAAATTTGATCAGGATGGTAATGTCATTGACAGTAATGGCGTAAAAAGGCCAGGCTATCCTAATGCAGCTACAAATAGTAGTAGTTCCTCAAACGTCAATTCTTCAACAAATACGGCGACAACAATATCCACTCAGACAATGGAAGACTCTAGGGGTGGAACAAGAAATAGACGAGCAGCTTCTTTGGTAAGCACATTTTTGAATCCAAATAATAGATCAAGGGCGAATTCTGCAATGGATAATAGCCCAAAGAATCCTTATAAAAGGAGATCAACTAAAGAAAGAGAAAATATGAAAGAAATTCATGCCAAAAATTTAATTGTCAAATATGATGAATCCGTCGATGGAGGATTTTTAGCCCCCTACGGATGTTATAATTTCGACAAATTAGATTATGATACAGATGTTGTTAAAAACCTCATCATTAACAGAAAATTAGCTCCATTTTATACACCTTTACAAGATTTTAATGAATCTTGGTCGAAAGAAGAAATTTTGAAAATTGTCGATGGATTACCTCTACATAGCTCTTATGATGAAAATCCAGAAGAATTTGAAGATATTCCAATTGGAAATCTAAATAAAGCAGATTTTAATGAAGTTATAGATAGAACGTTATCTAAGAAAGAATATCGTCGTATGCATTCTAAAGTCTTTAAAGCTAGATTATACAAAAAAAGAACGCTATGGCAAGAAAATGAAAATGAAAAATTTCTAGAATCTAAGTTAGAGATTAAAAAGGGTCGAGTAATAAATAAATATTTACCAAGTGATGATTTAAAATTTGAACTTTATAAAAATGGTATGGAGTGTCCAATTTGTTTCCTTTATTTACCTAATCCATTAAACTATTCAAAATGTTGTCAGCAGCCTATCTGTACAGAATGCTTTGTTCAAATTAAAAGAGCAGAGCCTCACTTTCCTCATGAGGAAGTTGATCCAACAAAGCCTGTAACAAATGATAATGAAAAAGACCCTAATTTATTGATTTCAGAACCTTCAAATTGCCCTTATTGTGCTACTCCAGACTTTGAAATCACTTATAGACCACCTTTGTCTCGTAAAACTGGCATCAACGGTATAGCGCCAAATTCATTTGTTAGCAAAACTTCCACAAGCTCTGTTACAGAGACAACTATAGATTCAGATAGTGTCAAAACAGGTAATAGTAATAATGATCTCACAGTTATTTCTTCGGATAGTATCCGTCCTGATTGGGAAGTAAAACTAAACAAAGAAAGACTCAGATTAGCAAGAAGATCAGCTAATGCTACAGCCATTCATGTAAGTAATCAACTAGTGAGTCCTGATAGATCAAGTCCATTGGGTAATTCAAACATAAATAGTAGTACTAGCAATACCAATGTCAGAAAAGCGCAGTCTAGGACCGCTCAACAACAAAATCAAGAACCGACAATTGAAGAATTAGAGAATCAGATGATTCAAGAGGCAATCAGGCTGAGTCTACAGGATGAGGAGAATAATAAGGCAAGCAATATATGAAGTGAAAATTTTGACTGAAGAATTTGCAATCTGTTATATATACAGCTCTGTTCTCGTACGTACTCCTTCAAATAATGAATCATACTTCGGAAGACAATATCTCAATAATATTAACTAAGATTTTATGCTAATATGGGGTTTACCCGGCTGAATTATTCATTCGTTAAAAATGACCACGCAACTTTTTCCAAAATTTTCAAGTTTTTTCAGTCTAATAAATTTTCAACCGTTCTACAAATTTAGCTATTACTTGATAGACAATTTAACTATTAATTTGATTTTAGGAAGAAGATCTCCAAGGAAATAGTCTGCTGTGTCATATACCCATATCCTAAGCTTAAACCGATTATCTCTATCACTCGAAGAAATTAAAAAATGTCTACTGAAACCGCTTTATCTTACGCTGCTTTAATTTTAGCTGATGCTGAAGTTGAAATTTCCTCTGAAAAGTTAGTCACCTTAGTTGAAGCTGCTAACATTCCAGTTGAAGGTATCTGGGCTGATATCTTTGCCAAGGCTTTAGATGGTCAAAACTTAAAGGACTTATTAGTTAACTTCTCTGCTGGTGCTGCTCCAGCTGCTGGTGTTGCTGGTGCCTCTTCTGGTGCTGCTGCCGGTGAAGCTGCTGCTGAAGAAGAAGTTGAAGAAGCTAAGGAAGAATCTGATGATGACATGGGTTTCGGTTTATTCGATTAGAGAAAAAATTAATTTAGTTTATTTATATTCTACTGAATTATATCTTTTTTTCATTCCCACTTTCTTCTCACCTTTCATGTGTTTAAGATTATATTCTACATATATTGATATATAACTATTGATTTATTTTCTAATATATCTTAAGCTCATCAATTGATCTTTTTTTTTTTGTTTTATTTTTTCTTTAAAGGTATAATAGTGTTCATATGACTTGTCAATTGAAATTTTATCGCTGCTAGTTACACATGTACATACTATTGTCCATAATTGAATCTTTATATAAATATACTTTCAAAGGGTAATGTAATATACGATGCTTAATTGTAATTTTAAATGTTTAATTTTTTTGCTGTATGTAAATTAAAATAATGGCTAAATAATTATAAAATAAATGGGATGACAAATGATAATTTATTTATGAGATTATTTCTTCTTTTCAGCTTCAGCTTCAGCCTTATCTCTGGCTCTCTTTTCTCTGATACCCTTGTATCTCTTTTCAGATCTAGCTTCTCTTAAAGTTCTGTAAGCGGAGACATCGTTGTCAACAACAGCTCTGGTTTCAATTTCGGTAGAAGCTTGAGCAATTGGGAAAGTAGCGGCAGCAGATAAGACTTGTTCAGTTTCTGGAACCTTACCGTTTCTTGGGAAGACAATGATCTTAGATTGGTATTCCTTTAATCTTTGAACGTTTAATTCAAACATTTCTTGGTTTCTGTTTTGACGTCTGTGGTCAACAGCAATACCAATAGTTCTAGCGTAAGCAGCAGTTAAACCAGCAGCCTTAACTTCGGCTAAGGTGAAACCTCTACCAGCTCTAACCTTTCTGTTGTATTTAACAGTTGGAGCTCTAACGACTGGTCTTAGTAAATCTAATGGTCTTGGAGCAATCTTGGCAGCTTTAGCAGCTCTGGCAGATCTTCTAGAGACCTTCTTACCAGCTTGGTCAAAGTGGACTTTGACCCTTTCTTGCCAGTGCTTTCTGAAGTGGTTCTTCAAAAGTGGTAAATTCTTGGAGATAGCTATAATAAAAGGTTATTTGTTAGTAAAATTTGCATTTTTTTTTTTGCATATAAAATATTACTGATTCTGATATTGTGTTATGATATTCAGCTTTCTATTTCAGGTCATGGGTTAAAAATTCATGCTATAGTTCCCTTTTCAAAACATCATAGTCTTCTTTATTTGGTTATTCAGTGATTTAACGTATTTCGTCATCAGTTTATTCTTTCAATTTTATTACGTAGGTAAACATACCCATTGTTACTTGATTCCTGCGTTACTTGGAAAATTACTTATCAAGAAATTTTGTCTTTTAAGAATAATATATGGTAAATATAGTGAAAATATAAGCAGTACATTTAACAATATTACTTTGATACGTTGGGTTCACGCACTAAGGATGCCCACACATGCCCACTACAACCATCGTTACTTGGTATTTGTCATCGATGTTACCCAACAATTGTGCAAATTGGATATTTTGGAAATTATCAATAAACTGAGTCGCTTGCATCCGTGAAAAAAGGCGCTGTTTCCTTTTCTGCATGCAAAAAAAAATTAAAGAAAAAAAATAAAAAAAAAAAGTACAACATGTCTGGATGTACAACAGTCAAATGCCTATAATTGACTTGACAACACCCACACAACTATCAACCCATGCATTATACAATGTATTTTGGTGCTATAATTGAATTTTTCATTGAAGCTTACAATGGAATTATAGACTCGCTAGGCAGAGAGTAGTGGAAAGAGATGACACGAGGAACAAACATCTCTGCCGAGGGAAAAGCCATACTCCTTCTGTAGCGTGGACGGGAATTGACAGTATCTGCGTTTACTTACTCACTGGAGAGAGGTAACGGAAATAATCGATAATCTCACGTAGTTAAAATATACCTGATTTCATTAAGGCTATATACATTATTCAATATAATAAAATTGGATATTTTATTTTTAGATAGTAATAAAAGAACGAATAGCAAAAAATAAGCACATAATGTCTACCGTCCCAAGTGTCCAAGTATGTTAAAATTTATGAATGAATGGAAAGAAAAGGATAGGATAGGATTACGAAAGAGATGAGAATTACAAATAGAAAGCGAATAAGAAGTACCGATCTACACAGAACCATTATTACCGAAATTCTAACCTACCTTTTAAAGTAATACCTGCAAGTAGAAGCTCTTTTTTTACTAACAATACTAATATTATATTTAACAGACTTTTGGTAAGAAGAAATCAGCTACTGCTGTCGCCCATGTTAAGGCTGGTAAAGGTTTAATTAAGGTTAATGGTGCTCCAATTACCTTAGTCCAACCAGAAATTTTAAGATTCAAGGTTTACGAACCATTAATCTTAGTTGGTTTAGACAAATTTGCTAACATTGACATCAGAGTTAGAGTTACTGGTGGTGGTCATGTTTCTCAAGTTTACGCTATCAGACAAGCTATTGCTAAAGGTTTAGTTGCTTACCATCAAAAATTCGTTGATGAACAATCTAAGAATGAATTAAAGAAGGCTTTCACTTCTTACGACAGAACCTTATTGATTGCTGATTCTAGAAGACCAGAACCAAAGAAATTCGGTGGTAAAGGTGCTCGTTCTAGATACCAAAAATCTTACCGTTAATCTGGAGACCAAAAAAAAATCTCTTTATCATTATATATATATCTTTTTATTACGGGAAAGCAATACAACATTAATAACAATTCATCTGTAATTGTAATTACTACCTACGATACAAACTTTATAAGTTAATATATAATATATTACGTACGAGTAGAATTTTAAAAAAAAAAAAAATAAAATTAATCATATTACTACTACCAAAAAAAAACAAAAAAAGAGGGAAGACTACAATAAGGATATTATTAGTATACATGTATAAATTGTTTCTTTATGAATATTAGATGGAAGAATCTCTACCAATGAAATAAACTTTAGCCCAATCTAAAGCGACTAATAATCTATTTCTTAGAGATAGACACATTGATAAATAAGCAGATTTCCAGAATAACATTGTCATTGAACCAGCACTTGAATATTTACTACCATTCCAAGCAATAATATCTGCAATTGCTTTATCTTGACCAACGTAGGCTAAAGCACCTTTATGATGGTAATGGAATGGGTCAATCTTTGATAATAATTTATTAATTTTTTCGTTATTTTTCTTAATTTGATTAGTATCTTTAATTGATTCATTTGAAAATTTAATTTGATCAATCTTGTATAATTTTTGGAAAACTTTTGCTAAGTATTCACCTTCTTGATGAGCCACTTGAGCTGTTGGAAATAAACCTGGGTAAAAAGTACAATCACCAATGGCAAAGATTGAATCTTCTGCACCTGCTAATTGTAATTTATCGTTAATAACCAAACCACGTCTTGAATTTTGTTTCTCTGAACCGATTTTATTCATTAAATCCTTTGAGATATCTCTTGGAGCGTTACCGGTAGCCCAAACTAGGACACCATAAGGAATTTTTTCTAATTGATCACTATCGGCATGTTTAGCAAGCATTGAAGTTGGTTCAACTTTTTTAACTGCTGTTTTCAATTTTAAGTCAATATTTTGATCTTTGAATAAACTTTCAGCGTAATCGATATTTTTTTTATTAAACATTGCCAAGATATGTGGAGCAGCTTCAACTAAAGTGATTTTGATTTCTTTACTTAATTCAGGCATCCATTTGTTTAAATCTTGATCACAGTAATCTCTTAGTTCAGCGGCAAATTCTGAACCAGTTGGACCACCTCCGACAACAACAAAATGTAATAATCTTGCTCTTTCTGGATCAGATGGCGACAATAAAGCAGCTTTTTCGATACTATTCATAATTTTTAATCTAATTTCTTGAGCATCAGAAATTTCTTTCAAAAAAGAAGAATTTTCAAACACACCAGGGATATTGAAAGTTGTTGGTTGAGCACCGACACCCATAACTAAGTAATCATAGTTTAAATCAATAATTGAATCCTTATCCAATTCCGAAACAAATTTAATCTTGACGGATTTATTTGATGGATCAACATTTAAAGCTTCAGCTTCATAATAAGCAACTTCACCATCACCTCTTCTGGCAATGGATCTAACCGGTTCGACAATAGATTTTAATTCAACGGTACCCACTGGAGTGGAAGGCAATAAAGGGGTAAACAAGAAATAATTTCTTGGAGACACGACAACGACATTATACAAAGAGGTATCCAAAGTTTTTAATAAAGATATGGAACCCCAACCTGACCCTAAGATAACTATAGTTTTCCTCTTTTGACCATTAGCAAAAAACTTCGATTGAGGAGATTGTTTTGATGGATTACCTTCTTTGTATAAAGCATAGGTAAAATATGAAATACCAGCTAAAGAAGCAATTAAAGAATATTTAAATATAGCTTTACCAGTTTTTTTAATAAAAGGTTGATTTTGCCTTACCTGTTGTAGTAATTTAACATTACTAGACAGATTTTTCCTTTGAGTACGAAAAACGGACTTCGAAGAGCTTAACACTGACTTCTTTATAATAGAATTAAACATTTTTTTTTTTTTGATTTTATATTTTTATTACTTTTACTACTTTGCAGGAAATATCTAACTTCGAGAGAGAAGTATACGTTCCTCTATATATATTGCACATTTCGAATCTGAGTCACGAAAAAAGAAATACACTACATATTCTAGAATATTATATATAGAATATACTATTTCTAAGCATTCCGATGCTCGGAAAATTGTATCGGGAATAAAGAAAGAGCGAAAAAACTGATCAGCGGGGAGGGGGGTGTAGTTGTTTGAGACTCAGAAACACTTGTAGAAAGAAGATACATCAATATATGCCCCTCAGTTATGGGGGCCAATCAGTTGCTGTGATTCACAGGTAACGTGATTGCCTGGGTAGTCGTTCAAGAGGAAAATTAAACCGTAAGCGAAACTTCAAATGAAAAATTTTGTTTATTTAATCACTCATCTGTTTCTATGTTATGTTGTTTCTCCACTAATAATTTAACCAGTTTGTATGGTTCACCGACTTCACGGTAATCAAAAAAGAAGAAAAAAACAAAAATTAATTTTCTGAAAAAAAAAAAAAATTAATTTGAAATTTGAAAAAGTGAAAAATGAAATATACACCACAATGAAAATATAGCCAAAAAAGCCATTAGGAGAAAATTGACAGGTATTATGGCTAGAGGTAATCAAAGAGATTTAGCTAGGGCTAAAAATTTAAAGAAACAACAGGAACAACAAAAGGGTTCGAAAAAAAATGGTGACCCTAAAAAGAGAATGGAATCGGATGCTGATATATTAAGAGCTAAACAAGCTGCTGCAAATGCAAGAAAAGAAGCTGAACAATTAGAAAAATTAAAACAAGAAAAAGCTAGAAGATAATTTTCCTTTTATATATTATATATTATTATATTATATATGTTACAAGTTATATAAATGTTTGAATGTTTTTTTTTATTTTTTGAACTCTCTCTCTCTCTCTAGTTTGTTTCCATTAACATATGTTCTTTTGCTTCAGCGGCTTTTTCAACATCATATTTAAAATCAAAATAATTTTTCTCAAAATGATGTAAACGAACAAACCCATCTTCACCACCGGATGTATATGAAGTACCTTGTGGACTAACTGCAACACAATTTAATGGACCGAAATGTCCCTTAACTCTACCAATTTCTTCTTCAAAAATTTTATGGTAAAATCTGGCTTCAAATTTACCTTCACTTGCACTTGTGGTTGTAACATCTCTTGCGGCTTGACCACCACCTAATATAACAAATTCTTTTAATGGAGTGATACAAGCACAATTTAATGGACAATCTGCTTCATAACTTTTTAAGATTTTTAATGTTTCAACATCAACTATATGTGCTGTGGAGTCTCTTGATGATGTAATAAAATATGTTTTATCTGGTGAAAATTGAATATCGCTTAATGTCATTTTATGTAATTCAATTGAATCTAAGAATTTGAATGTTTTATTGTTGACATCAATTTCATATTTACTAATTTTACCATCCTTATGTCCTGCAATTATATTCAAACCACCAATTGACCAACCGGCAACTGCAACTGCATCCATATTTTCCTGTGTTTCAATGGAAATAATTGGTTCTTCAATAAAATTTTCAACTTGATATACATTAATGGAACCAGGGTATTTCATAACATTATCTAAAACAGCTAAAATATATTTACCATCTGGTGAAAATTCAACATTTTTAATTGGAACTGGACTTTTCCATGTATGGACATTATTACCGGTAGCAATATCCCATATTTTAATACTATAATCTGCACTACCAGTAACACAATATTTAGTCTCAGGATCGACATCAATAGACCAAATTGTACCAAAATGTCCATCTAATGTACCTAATCTTTCACCGTTAGCAGAATACCAAATCGATGCTTGATTATCCTTAGAACATGTAAAGATCAAGTCACCATCTTTATTGTACTTGACTTGGGTAAGTGGACGTTGATGTCCCATCAATGTAATAGGTCTCATATTTAACTATCCTTGTGTGATTTTTTCTTTTTTCCTTTACTATCACTATATTAATTATTAAACCTTCTCTCTCTTTATAATGAAAATTTTTTAATTATTTTTTTTTCTTTTCGATCATGAAAAATTTCCACCACCAGAGATGTACCCGGGTAACACACACTCCACTTTAAAAAAAAAAAAAAAAATAATCATTATATATATATTATAACAATTCCTAATACTTACAAGAACACAATCATCTTCTAATACCCCAGTTCTTCTAGTCAATCTCTACCCTCTCAATATATTACTCTATTTTACACTCCCAAATCAAAAAAGACCAGCAATTTCTCAACAAAAAAATTCTTTTAAAAAATTACCTCGGCGGCTAAATTATCTCGCTTTCTTTTCCTCTTTTTTTCTCCCTTCAAAAAAAAAAACACCAACCAGAAAACGCCTTACGGATTAAAGGATATTATATTAAAACCACACTTATTTTTATATAAATATACAAAGGATATTTTTTACAACTGGTGGTAAATTCTCTTACCAAAAATTTATACCTCATCAAAGAGAACCAAAAGATTTAAACAATGACATTGGCTTTGAACGCTAAAGTTAATAATAGACGCTCAAAATCTTTTACAACTTTTGTGAAAACTAGTGGCACAAATGTTTCTCAGGATATTTCAAGTGTAAAATTTTTTGCCTCTAAAACTGACGATAATCAAAATGGTACAGAAACTTTACAACCATCTCCCTTGAAAAATTTGAAATTTAAACCAATTGTTCCCCCAGGAGATAAAATTGTTGAAGTACAATCGGATACGGAATCTCGTACAAGGACTTTAAAAGAACAATTAAATTCACTAGAACCAATTAATGAAATGCCTGAAGACAAAATTAGTAAAATTTTAGATTCTGTTGGATCTTCTTCATTAAATGAAAATGACTTGCAAGATGTTTTACTAAATTTAACTTATAACACAAATGATAGATTATTTTTAACCTCTTCGACCTCTTCAACTTCTTCTACAACAACAACTCAAGGTAAAAAAATTTTACCATTCAATTCAAAATTAAGAGAAATTTGGTTAAAACTTTTCGTTAAGACTGCCCTTAGATTAGAAAAAATTGAAAGTTTAGTTTATGAGAATTTTTGGTTTTCTGTATTATATTTAAATTTTTGGTTTCCCAAATTTGCTGGATTCTTAAGGTATGTTATTTAAGCCATTTTATCCTTTTTTTTTTTTGTTATAGCCTTTTTACTAACACCTTATCTGTATTTTTGAATAATATCTCTCTATCTTTTTTTTTTTTTTTTGTGTCGCAGGAAAAAAAAAAAAATATTTTGGTCTTTTATTCAAAAATATAAATTTTATTTACAGTGAAATTGTTGGAAGAGAAAATGTCAACTCTCATTCAAGCACAACTACAACTACACGTTCAAATTTTTCTTTATCAACAAAATTTATTAAAGAAAAAATTTCAATCACTAAAACTATAGAAAATTTAAAAAATTTATTAAGAATTACACTTTTAAGAATTTTAATTCGATTCAAAAGAAATCCTTATAGTACAGTTTTTTATTCAACTTTATTTGTTACAACAATATTACCACTCAATTTACTAATCTTATTAATGATTACCACTGCAACTTTTTATTTTTTCATATATCTAACTTTTTTCATTACAATTGGAATTTTATCCTCAATAATTATTATACCATTACTAACAACATCTTTTGTTTTCGCCATTGGTATGGTAATATTTGGATTTTTCAGTAATATTACTTTTAAATCTGGACAAACAATTTATTTCAAAACAGATAAAAGATTAAAAACATTATTAAATAAAATGTCATCAAATACAAATACAAACAAGGATTCAAATCAAATACCAACAATCGCTAACGATACAATGCATACAATAATGTAATTATAAATTATATAGTGATAAAGCGAGGGTAACACGCGTGCCAAATGCAAGCGAGAAAAAAAATCAAACCCAAAAAAAAAATCAAAAAGATGTTAACGTGTCACTTACAAATCTTATATATTGCAAAAACAAAGAAAAAATATATAAATAATAATTTAAAGTATAGAATATTTTAGAAATTTGTTTTCTTAGGATTTACGTTATTGCCTATCAAAAATTAATTAATTAATTAATTTTGTAAGCAAATAATCAGCCATATTATAAAAATGAATACAAAATTAATAAGATTTTTAACAATCTTATCAACTATACTATGTTATACTTATGCTTTCTCTATTAATGATTCTAAATTAGTATTCCCAAAGACTAAAAAAAATAGTATTGATATTGGTTCAATTGACCAATCTACTGAAAAATTATCAACTCCAGTTATAATTGATAACTTAAATGATAAAATTAATTTCAAATTTAAATTAGATCTTTCAGATTCACCATTACCAAATCAAATCTCCTTATTATTAGGTATCTACGATAAAGATTTAGAAATTCCAATTGAACCAACTATTAGAAATTTTAAGAAAGATGATGAATCAATTAAATCAGTCATTTTTAAACTTGATTTATCTAACTTACCAAAATCCATCTTACATTACGCTATTACAATGAATCAATTAGTTACCGGTACATTAATTATCTCAGATAAAGAAACAAAAAATCAAAATATCTTTAAACAAATTTTTGATTTAAATTTAAATATTCCAACCACACCAGATTCTGAATCCGATGAAACAATCTTTATCGATGAATTTAAACAACCAAAGAGATATGGTATCCAAAAAGAAATTACCTATCTATTCCCATCGTTACCAAAAATGGTTTCTCCATTTTTAGCCCAAATTTTTGTCGTTTTGGTTCTTGCAGTTAACGCAATTTTAGTAATAAGTTGGTTAAAATTTGATGCTTTATCATTAAGTAATTTCCCTTCTGGATTAGACTTAGTTTACTTCTTCATCTCTTTTGCTTCTATCGTCGTTATAGAATATCTATTCACCATGTACTATATTGGTGCAAGCATTTTTGAAACTTTATATGCTACTTTCTTAGTCGGTTCAATCGGTTTACTAACTGGTTCAAAATTCTTAAGAAACATGTCTCAAAAGATTTAAAAAACAACAACAACTAACCAATCTTATATATATATTTTTTTATATATGAACATGTGTATATATACCTATTTTTTTTTTTACCCAATCTCATTCAAAGAATATATAAAAAAATAAAATTATCTTACTTCTCAACTAATTTAAAATTATTCTTAATCCATCGAAACCCAAATAAATTTGTCTTACCATCAACTTTACTAACCATTTCTTTATTAAAATCATTAGCAGCTACAATTTTACCAACAATTAATCCAATTGGTACAGCACTATAACTTCTTGAATCTAATGAATACGACAAATTATCACCAGTAACCCACACATGGCCTTTAGGAACCTCAATGAATGAATGTTCAAAATCTCTATCATAACTTGGATCAACTATGATAATATCACCGGGCATGCCAGTAATTCTCTTACAAACTCTCGATTTCGAATCATGCGGTTTCTTCAACACGATACAGTCTCCCATTCGCAAACCTTTATTACCACGTTCACCCTCGATATGTGGACGAATGTTACTTCGGTTCTTCAATACGTGGACATAATCATTTTGCGGTGCGACGGTCGGTATCATCGATTCACCTTTTGTCTCAGTGAATTCATAAAGATGTGTATGGATTTGATGTAATAAACAGAAACATTTCAGAGTAGTCGTGGCTGTGTTGACGACCCTGGACATTTGTTATACTGTTAGGACCTTCGAACGTTCCGCGGACTTACCTTATTCTTCTTCTATTCTCTCCAGTCTTGTATTTCATTATAGTCATTTTTTTCGCTTTCCTTCCAATTTGAGGGGCCCTGCATAGGAATAAAATGAATATATTTAAGAGAGGGAAGGATCGTTGTTAACTTCTAGCTTTTTAACGTTTTATGCTTCTTTAGAAAACACCCAATTCGTTAATAATATTCAATCATGTCTGGCGTAGTCACTCAAAGATCGGTTACTTTTAAAAATAACACTACACCACCAACTCTAACTACTAAAGAACTAAACTTAGATACGTGTTTCAACCCTAATGAGATCGTAATCAAGATCCATGCGGCTGCTTTAAACCCCGTCGATTTATTAGTACATGCATTCGCCTACAAATATCTTCATGGAAGTTCTGATAAGACTTATTCAAGAGATTTTGCAGGTGTAATTGTGAAGGCCGGTTCCGATGTCGACAGTAAATGGAAAGTAGGAACAAAGGTTAATGGTCTGTTCATGCACTTATATGGTGATCGTGGTACGTTATCGGATTATTTAATATTGGATCCTAATGCCAATAAATCCATTGCTGTCATACCTGAGTTATCAGATGATATCAAAGCTGAGGTAACTCAAAATGGAAAATACAACGAATTTGAAATTAGTACTGCTTGGCCTTTAGTATTCGGTACTGCTCATTATGCATTATGTCATTTTGGTCAAAACTTAAATGAAAAATCAAAAATTTTAATTATTGGTGCTTCAACCTCAGTTGCAACTTGTATGGTTCAAATTGCCAAAAACCATTTAAAGGTTGGTACCGTCGCTGGTGTTTGCAATAGCAAGTCAATTGAATATAATAAGAGTCATGGCTATGATTATCTAGTGCCATACAACGAGGGTGATCTTGTTACAAATGTCAAGGAACTTATTGCCAATAAATTAAATGGTGAAAAATTTGATCTTATATTTGATTCTGTTGGTAATCATGATTTCTTTCCAATCATGGACCAAGTATTGAAACCAAGGAATGAGAATTCATACTGGATTACTATCTGTGGGGATAAAAAAATAAACTATGAAAACCCTAGTATTATGAATAGTTTCTCAATATGTTCTTACGCCAAGTCTTTTAACCCATGGAGAAATTACAACTGGGCTGTTTTCTTGGTTCCAAAGTCTCCAGACTACATGGAGGTTGGTACTTCCATGCTTAAAGAAGGTAAATTTAAGCCAATAATTGATTCTGTTTACAAACTTGAGGACTTCCAAGAAGCTATCGATAAGTTAAAGAGTGGTAGAGCTAAGGGTAAGATCATTATTTCGGTAAATGAAGAGTAGACATTTTTAATTACCTCCTAACGTATGTATGAGTATGCACTTTTTATAGTTTATTATAGTGTTTAATTTGAAGAAAAGATATTTGTAACTATTAACTGATATTAAAAACTTCTCAGATGTTCACTGCTTAAGCGAACGTTAAAGGCTTAAACAATAAGGGAACCTAAAAATATCCAAGTAGCTAGACCAATTGTACCATGTATCACAAGTTAACTTTCTGTCAATGAATTTGATTTCCTGTGTTTTGTTTGATTACCGTTACTAACTGATCGGCATATTTGTCTATAGTCATTAGTAAATAAAATAATTTTTATAGCAATAGACATAGTGACAAAACAAAAGGATATTGAGGTGCCATATAGGTTTGATGATAATCTCATGAAACTTGAAAAGAAAATAATAATAATCATCAAACAGTACAAGTTTTTCCTAGAATTGTTTTTTTTTTGTGACACTTTGTAAGCATTTGTCACTCCCCTAAAACTGCAATCTCATCGGATCTTGACGAATAAACGATTTAACAACTTCAGATCCTTCAAAAACACGTTTTTTACTTTATTGCAAGATACTCAAACCCAACAAAGTGTTTTGCATTAAGCAATAGCAATAATGTCTGAATTAGTTACACAACGGTCAATTACATATCGAAACAACACTACTCCACCAAGTCTTACAACCAAAGAAATAGACTTAAACACATGCTACAGAAGTAACGAGATTGTAGTGAAGATCCATGCGGCTGCATTGAATCCTCTTGACGTGCTTGTTCAAGCTTTTGTCTCAAAATATATTAGCAATGCTGAAAAGACTTATTCAAGCGATTTTGCTGGTGTAATTGTGAAGGCCGGTTCCGATGTCGACAGTAAATGGAAGATAGGAACCAAGGTTAATGGTATATTTGCTCACATTTACGGTGATCGTGGTACGTTATCGGACTACCTGATACTGAATCCCAGCGCCAATAAATCCATTGCTGTCATGCCTGAGTTATCAGATGATATCAAAGCTGAGGTAACTCAAAATGGAAAGTACAACGAATTTGAAATTAGTGCTGCCTGGCCTTTTGTATTTGGTACCGCATACCGTGCTTTATTTGATAACGGTCAAAAGTTCAATGAAAACTCAAAGATTTTAATTATTGGTGCTTCAACTTCAGTCTCTAATTGTATGGTTCAAATTGCCAAAAACCATTTAAAGGTTGGTACTATCGCTGGTGTTTGCAATAGCAAGTCAATTGAATATAATAAGAGACTTGGTTATGATTATTTAGTGCCATACAACGAGGGTAATCTTGTTGCAAATGTCAAGGAACTTATTGCCAATAAATTAAATGGTGAAAAATTTGATCTCATCTTCGATGCTGTTGGTAATCATGATTTCTTTCCAATCATGGACCAAGTATTGAAACCAAGGAATGAGAATTCATACTGGGTTACTGCTTGTGGGGATAACAGATTAAGCTATTCAAAACCTAGTATTCTTAATAGCTTATCACTATGCTCTATGGCCAAATCCTATAATCCATGGAGAAGTTATAATTGGATGTATACTAGACTTTTGCTTAAATTAACCTCTGACTTCATAGAACTTGGTACTTCTATGCTCAAGAAAGGCGAGTTCAAACCGGTAATCGATTCTGTTTACAAATTTGATGACTATAAAAAGGCCATCGATAAGATGAAGAGTCACAGAGCCAAGGGGAAAATCATTGTTGATATCACTGAATGAAAACTACAACACTTGCAACCGCCTTCTTGCAGTTTTTTAATATTCCAATTGTTTATAAATATGTTTATATATTCTAAATATCATAACGTTGATATATATCTCGCGATACCCGGACTAACAAATTTTTTTCTTTCTAACATTAAATTGGAATTGAAAACTGAAGATGAACAAAACAAAGAGTAGTATCGAGAAGAGTGCTTTTGTTAGTATTTGCATTGATTAAGAGATAGAAATCCTGTATATATATAAGAGTTCAAAAACTTAATATTATTAATAGAGATTGCTACAGACTGAGCTAGCTACAGAAAATTCAACGTTTTAATATCACATCGACAGTTATTTGCGAGAATGCAAGCTCAATTCAATTCAAATAATAACAATAATAAGCGGTTTAACAACATTTCTGTGCTAACTCCGCAACAGAATAGTGGTTCATTACCGTTACAGCAGCAGCAACAACAACAGCAAATGGTAAATCAACAACAGTTATCGTCCAACCCATATCAACAACAGCCGATTGGTTCACAACAACAGTCTTCTTTGGGGTTTCAGCAGTCTCAATCAACTTTAGGTTTACAGCAAATGCCTTCTTCATCTGTAGGCGCCTCACAACAATTTTCTCCATTTCCAACTAGCATTTCTAGCAACCAATCAATAAATTCATTATCACAAAAGGAGCCATTGTGGTTCAACAACCCTAAAAAGAGAACTATTCCTCAAAATATAGTCAAAAGATCCATCAGACAACCATCTGTTGCTGAGCAATCTCAATCTAATGATCCTAATTCTGCATTAATGATTAAATCAGGTTTTAATACAATGGCATTTGGCGCAAAGAAAAATACAAACCTATTCACATCATCGTCCTCCACAAATATTAAAAAATCAATTAATACAGACAATATTTTGAGTGACTCTAACGAGGCCCCACCAATGGTTTCTATACACGATTGGCAACGTGAGGATGAATTTGGCTCCTTGCCTGTGCTACCTTCTTCAGAAATGTTTGATTCTTCATCCGAGAGGCAAGCTTTAGGTAACCAACAAAGTTTGTTTAACAATTTATCTACCCCAAAATCACTGCCTACATCTATTAATAATTCGACAACAAGTTTGAACGTCTTTGACAGAGATTTTTCAAATAAGAATAATAACAATAGCAATATAACAAGCAGTAATAATAAAAATGATGCTAATGAACAATATAAGAAAGCTGACTCAGTGAAAGATGAGGATAAGAGATTGCAATCACATCTTTTCCCATTTTCCAACAGCTCAAATGAGAATAAAATTTACGCAGCAACAAATGAGAACCGCTCAACAAGTATACCTTCTACCCCTGTTGATAATTCTCAGGAAACGGCTGTTATTGTTTTTGGATATTCTGAATCAATATCGAACCTTGTATTGTCCCATTTCTCTAATTTCGGTAATATCTTGGAAGATTTTGAGGTTTTACGAAATGCATCAGGCATAAACATTTCTACCCTAAGAAATAAGAAAAACAGTGACAATAAAATCAATATCGAAAATAGAAAATATCCAATTTTCACTGGTGATGGCTGGGTTAAAATCACCTATGATTCCCAAGCTTCAGCTGTACGTGCATTACAAGAAAATGGTACAATATTTAGCGGCTCATTAATTGGTTGCATTCCTTATAGTAAGAACGCTGTAGAACAACTAGCGTCCTGCAAAATTGACAGGATAGATAATATTGGCGAGAACACTATCAATATAAATAACTCTACGCCGATTTCAACCTTAAGCAACGGGAATTTACCTATCAATATTAGCTCAGCTAGTGATCGTGACACAGGTAATTTGAATTCTAGTCAGAATGCTAAAAATACTCTAAATAGAAACGATAACATTGACAAAAATGCAATTTTACAAAAAAATAATATCTTATATCCAAACCATAGGTTGAATATAAAGGACGGTAAATCATTATTTATCCATAATACAAGTGCAAATAATCATAACTTTTTACAAAGCTTAGAAAGCAAGATGCGTCAACAAGAAGTTCCTTCTAAACAAGGCTCTAATGCGAATAGCGGTGTACTTCATAACATTAATAATTGGCTATTTGGCTGGAATAATTTATAATAGATCTATAATTTTTAACAGCTTAGCAGTTCTATATACTTCTACATGTAAAACATTCCTAAAAAAGCTTGATTTTTCGTATCATTGTAATTTTAATTTTCAGTTGGAAATTGAATCTTCCATTTTGAACCAATATACAAATGATATTCAGCTTTCTCGCTACAAATCTCTTCAATTTCTAAGAGCAATACAGGCCTTTCACAGCTTGCTGGAATCTCTAAATCCGAAATGACTATCTTAGAATCATGAAAACCCTCATCATGATATATATTTTTAGAACTTTCTGCGTCAAAGACATTACAACGGATAAGCTTATTAAACTGGTTATCAGGAACAATCCGGATAAAGCACTTGTTTGCTCTATCCGAATTGATTAACGGTATCTTCAGTTTCATCTTATTTTTTTCAAAAATTACTTCTTTATTAATTTGATATGGAAGTCCACCATATCGCATGAAGATTTCATTGACTAGAACTTCCGCAGGTGTTATTGAATTTTGTTTTACCAGGAGCTTATACTCAGTTGGTACATTTCTTAGATCATCATTATTTCTATATCTTGAACAAACAACCTTATATTTGGTGTTTGTCATAATTGGTATATTTAGTTTATCATACCTACTTTGTTTATAACTCGAATCATATATTATGGGTTTTTGTAATGAATTATCATAGAAATCAAATATTTGTAAATTTAACAAGTCTGTCAAATCGCTAGATAATAACTGTAATGATAGCGAGGTTTCTTGTTGTGAGTACCTAGATTTAACTTCAATTTCAAAAGTTGGATTCAGGTAATAATTAATTTCATTAAGCAGGTACGAATTTTGGCATATATCCCCATTTCGAATAAGGTAAGTATCTCCACGAAACTGTCTCATTTGGACTAGCATATTGAGATCGGCCCTATTAATTGATATCTGAGAACTTATTGAGTAGACATGAATCGTAAATGCACTGCTCACTGTAGAATGCACGAAAAAGTATTTGGTCTCGTTTTCCTTCATTTCTAGTTTTGTCAACTGCATTCCGATATCAATGGCACTGTCAGTTGGTGGGAAAACAGGATTGAGGATATTTTCAAGGGAGCATTCCTGTATATATGCTATATTTTTCTCATTTTGAGCATCATTATCGACACCTCGTATACGAGACACATGTGTTTCTAGCAATATCCACACCGTCTCTATTTGTGAAGACTGATTAGATATCTTAAAAATGGGCTTATCAAATATACTATCGAAACGATTAACTGTGTCTTCATTATAATAAAAAGTAAGTGATTTTTTATTTTTGAACAGCCGTAAAGGATCCCAATTAATGTAGAGCTGATTAAAATAACTAATCTCATCTCTCTCAGCATTTACTTTGAGTATTGAAGTACAATCTAAGGGGTCCTGGAGTAAAAAATTTTGTTGGCTATTATCTAAGTCAACAATTGAATAATCATGATTGGCCTTAAAATTACTGTTTTTATAGTTATGAACATCATCTTCTTTGCCTGTACCCAATGCCATCAAACACAAATCCCCTTTATAGTAGCGATAAAGAGTTTCAAAATCATATTTTCCTACTTTAACTACTTCTGGCAAATACCCTGATAATCTATAAGTATCAATCGCGACATTTGAACCACTTGTACTATAAGATCTTGAATTTATTTGTAAGTAAGCCAATTCTATCACGTTATCAATGAAATTTCTCGTTCGGAGTCCTAACGGTAGTTTAGAAGGCGTTATCGGAACACATGATGTATCTACAGTCACCAATCTTTCACCAGAGCCGTTGAAGTACATGTTAACATGAAATAAGGTTGGACTCACGGTTCTAACTGGTGGCGAAGTAACCTTCTTTCTCCTAATATTAATTAACGAAGCTACTAGCGAACAATCAGATATATCAGGAGACTGTTCAATTTTTACGTCTAAGCTAACGTTCGTGTCAGGTATCTTGAATTTGGGTCCTATCGGCTCTTTAAAAACTGTTGACATAGAATAAATAGATTTCAACCTTTCCGGAAGTTCAGGAACACATGTCTCTATATTATTCCAAGCAACAGGAAGCGCATCGTTAACCTTTATCGGCGGATAGAAATTATCGCCAATCTTCGAAGTCATCCACAACATTCTCTGTTTATCATCTGCAATGTTAATCTGTTGCTTAACAAAAAGAAGACCTTTTACAAAATCAGCATTTTTAGTTTCTTTAGCTAACTTAATTAAAGAGCTCAATTGTAATTTGTAGTCAACCTCTTTCCCTAAAAAAATCTCCTTCCAAACATCATTTAATTCCTCCCAATAACACATAATCAAATACAAATGATCTATTCATCAACTTGATTTCAGTTACGATTCTTTTGATGATTTATTTCATTACCTTTCTACTGATCAACCTTTCATATATCTTTGAAATTTTATTTTCTCTAGTCATCTTCGCAGGCTCATCTCCGAACAATGCAAACAAAGAAAAATGTATTTTAATGACTCTCGAGAATGCCACGTCGATTTAAGAAGAATAACAAGTACTATTCGCAGCGTATTAGAGTAACAATAAATCCAAGTCAGTCTCAAATATTGGTTTATTTTTATTATTTTTCTCCATAGCGACCAATATACTTGATTATTTAGGTCATAGTATTAAGGTGTCGACACCGTCTATAAAACGTGCCTTTGAATAATGTTCTCAGAACTATCTACTAAGAGATCTCTCCTCAAATCATTTATTGGCAGCAACATTGTTGCATTGGGCGCTGGCACCCCATATATATATTCGTACTATGCCCCTCAATTGTTAGAACGCTGCAAGTTACCAATATCTAAAAGTAGTAATATAGCCCTGTCATTAAATATAGGTAGTTCACTTCTAGGATTGGTTGCAGGAATTATTATCGATGTTAACCCACGCCTATCGTGCCTAATTGGGTCCGTTTGCACACTTGTTGCGTATTTGTTGCTTAGTATTTGCTATAAAAATGCATTATCGAGTATCCCACTTATTTCCTTTGCCTTGGTATTAGTCGGATTTGGGTCAATTTCAGGATTTTTTGCAGCTGTTAAGATCTGTACAGTGAATTTTCCCAAGCATAGGGGTACTGCTAGTGCTGCACCCATATCTCTTTATGCATTGGCAGGTATGATTTATTCCTCGTTATGTGCTAAGTTATTTGGCAAAGACATGCTTGCAGTTTTTCAATTTTTGTTGATTGTCTGCTCATCTATGATACTTACTGGAGTCTTCACCTTAAATATAGTTAATTTCGATGATGTCAATGAAGAAACGGAAAATAAGATACCTGAGTTAGCATTATATGACGAGGAGCCGATCAAGTCGATGTCGTCAAGCGGGCTTGAAAGACATTGGACCAGCCCCTCACAAGAGGCATTAAATATAACTACTGATGATATGTTTCATACGTATGGGAACAAGTCTACACGAGGCCAGCAGAATACGAGGTCAAAAAGTACGATAGATTTAAACTTTTCTGGCTTGCTTCCGACACCTAATCGATCACATAAGAATCTTGGAAGCAACAGTGTTCCTGTTTCACCTGCACATGCTATCCATCGAACTCCTAAAGAAATAACCAATTATTATTCTTTTATGGAAGGGAAAGCTGATAACAAACAAAATACACTTGACACATCCATTGCAGCTCAAGAACAGCTTGATAATAGTGATGCCTTAATTCATGACCAAAAGAGAAGTACATCGAAAAGACATTCGATCATTACGAGCTTTACCAAAAGTAAAATCATTACTACTGTTATAAAACCCAAATTTATAACATATTATATTATTTTAGCAACATTACAGGGAATAGGTCAGATGTTTATCTATTCCGTAGGATTTATTGTCGAGATACAAGTCAACTCAATGCCGACTTCTGGGATCGATCTAAATAAAGAAAAATTACAGGCGGTACAAATCTCTCTTTTTGCCGTCAGCTCTTTCTTAGGCAGACTATCGTCTGGTCCTATCTCAGACCTTCTAGTAAAGAGACTGAAATCTCAAAGACTATGGAATATATTCTTTGCCGGCTTGTTAATGGCACTCGCATCAATGAGAATTTTAAAGAATTACTCATCAGTACAACTTAATGCTGACAAACAGGACTTTCCTAACATTACAAACATTTCAATATGTTCCGTGATATTTGGGTACGGGTTTGGTGCCATATTTGGAACTTTCCCAGCTATCATTGCAGATGCGTTTGGAGTCAATGGATTTAGTACTATTTGGGGTATTTGCACTACAGGAGGACTCTTAACAGTCAAAATATTTACCGCAATTCTTGCTGGCGATATCTCGAGTCACCTAGAAGAGGGTGACTCTTTCTGTAAAAGTGGAACCATATGCTATTCAAAAACTTTTCATGTAACATTCATCGCTTCCATTCTGACAGTTATTGTTACAAGCATTCTCATGACTACGTCTTACTTAAGAAAGAACCCAAGAATTCTACCCAAAAATAGAATGATTGAATTGATCCTAATGAATAATGAAGAAGCAGTTTGATTCAAAAAATAGATATTTCAGTTTCTATAAATACATCGTATTTTTTATTTGTTTTTGCTACTCATACTATAGATCAAATATTATTAAAAGCATTAATATATAATTCAAAATATATCTTCAGGTAGCTTGTAAGTAATTTTAAGGTTTGTCGCAAATACTTTATCAGAATCACTGAAGTCTTTTTTTCTACCAGCGGCATCACCACAATAATATATCCAATTAAGATTAGATTCATCAACCGATTTATCTAATAGACATAAATCCTTTACAAACTCTTCTGCCATTCCAGTCTTCGGTTTTCTAAACTCGTCGAATTTGCCTTGCAAATCGATATCTTCATATGACTTATTCGAGATTGTCCTTGTCAATGAAGGAAACTTCAACTGCCCTCTCATTTTGGACACCTTACCATTCTTACTAGTGTTGTCACGTTTTGGGAATAAGGCTGCCGGTTTCTTAGTAGATGAGTAAAACCAAAGCTTGGATAGTAGCAATTGCCCATCAGGTACGGAATTGATATACTTGAGTATCAATTCAATTTTACCTTTGAATTTAACGCAACTCTTCGAAGTTGGGGGCATACTAACAACTCCTCCTTGATTTGAAAATATTGCAATTTGTGCATTGGGATCTTCCTTAACTATTGATATTAACTTGTCTAGTGTTGTCGTGTTTCCAGTGTACGTCATGAACATCCAATCATCAGAACTGCGACTAAACTTTGAATTGGGCGATTTTGGTTTGATTAAAGTATGATCTAAATCAAAGGCATAAATGTTTATCCTTGAGGTTATCTTGCCACCATTAGATTTTGGGATATACTTAATAATGTACGGCAGTATGGTTGATTTGTGTGACATGGTAAAATGTATATTTTTCTCTGTATTTTAGTAAGGTTAATGTAATTATTTTCTTACGCTTTAATTTTGAAAACTTTCGTTTTATTCCAATATACTCAAAGTTCGTACAGGTGACAATGTACACAATCTATTCATTTATGATTTCAAAGGTGCTTCATAAAATATCTTCTAGTCAATGGAAAATCATTAGGTATCCTGGCATGTTTTATATAACTAAGGGTTTCATTCAACAAAAGCACTCATATCGTCTTTGAATGAACAACATCAAGCATATATATCTATATACCAAAGCCAGAGAAAACAGTAGCAGTATCTTTAAGAAGTTGTTTTATTTATGCTTTTGATAATATTGTGTATTTGCCCTGGGAATTGTAGTGTAAAGTTTTTCTGACTTTCCAATTCCAAACATACTCCAGTAATATTAAGTGTCACGCTAACTAAGTAATGGGTTATATGACTTCAGTAACCTCAAGTTCTACATAAATCAATTATATGTAATATAGTATTTATTGTTACCACAAAAGCAGTATCTCATAACCGCGACGTATCTTAACTCACCAATCTGTATTATCAACACATTAAATTTTTTTTTTTTAATATTTGTTTAAGTTCATTGAATTTCCAATGACAAAGTTTTCGGGATATATTCGAGTCGATTACAGAAATTATCACAATACATAAAATATTATCTATTAATTACAAGATTGATTACGCTAGATCTTCTTCAAACAAGCTTTACTTTATTCACAGTATTATAATATTTACAAATGTCCAAATCGGAGTCCTTCTTTGGAATTATAAGCTTTGAAACAACCGAAATCTCACTTTCAAACTTGATTGCATCCTTAATATCTTTTGGGAAATCTACCACGACGACTGTATCACCTTTTTGTACATTTTCCTTTATATATGACTTCATTAAACCGACAAGTAACCCAGTTGGTAAACGTTCTAAATAATTATCACCAAAATTTGCCCAAACATTTTCGAGAAGTGCCTTGTATCTATCACCATCTGTAGTTCTATGGGTGTCTGCTATTTTTTTAGGGTCTATAAATTTAATGTTTGACCCCTCAGAATCATTTATATATTTCTTTGCAGTGTTAATATCTTTGAAATAGGCGAAGTCAACCTTAATTTCACCTGGTTCAAATATAGTGACTCTCCTTTTCAAGCCATTGAGAACTTCCTCGTATTCTTCTTCAGAGAATGAAATTTTGGGTTTGTTTTTATCTAGCGAATTGACTGCTTTCACAAAGATACCAGTACCAATGATACCTATTAAAAAAATCTTTTTAAAACTTGGAATATCTTCTTTTACTTTGCTGCTCTTAGAACCACTACTTTCAGCCGTTTTAGAGTAAACTCTACTCAAGTTTCTCCAGTTTGTAGTTATATTTGATTTCTTATTAAGCATCACAGAGGATGCATTGGAATTAAGATTCCGAAAGCTGGCCCTCTTCAATGTTAATCTGATCATGTGAGGTTTGTGACTGTATGGATATATAGATAGAATTGGCTATCCTTTGATGAGAATTCTTAATGTTCAATTGTTAAATCCCTTTGAACAATTATTGTCTGTTTTATCTTCGGTACTTGAAGTTCTCGGGGAATAAACCAATTGGAAAATTAAATTGAGTTGAAGTTGAGCAAATTGGATAAACATCATAATAAAAGAAACACAAGCAAACTATAGCGCATTATCCCAAATTCTCAAGTAGGTTACGATGTCCTTAGTGAAGTTAGCTCATACTTGTGCACACTTACAGAATTGTACTCGTGTCAGACTGACTTTAACGTCTATTCCATATACGAAATTGCAGTTACAGCTGGCATACAATTTATATAAACAAGGGTTTTTATCATCACTACAGAAGGGATCCACCAAGGGTCCTGATGAAAAATACGTTGAGGTTACCCCAGATAATATTTCAACTAGAAGATTATGGCTCGGTTTGAAGTACAGAGACAATAAGCCCGTTTTAAACAAATGTCAATTGATCTCAAAACCAAGCGTGAGAATAAGTTTGAATAATGACGATTTGAAGAAATTATGTTCTGGTACAGTAATAAGAAATATTAAACCATTACAACCGGGTGAACTAATTTTGGTTCGTTGTAAAGACGAAGTAATGGATATTAATGAAGCTGTACTGAAAAAACTTGGTGGTGAAGTACTATGCAGAATTAACTAGATATATAAAAAACCCAATCCATGTAAATAAAGCACAAATTACAATTCTTTTCGATTACTATAATACAACTAAAATCAATTTCACATATGACATATAAATTTTTTACAGTATATTTAAAAAATAATGCTCCTGGGGAGGTTCGAACTCTCGACCTTCAGATTATGAGACTGACGCTCTTCCGACTGAGCTACAGAAGCTATAATTTGTTTTTTTGTTGTAAGGTTTAGGATACTTTTTAGTGATGCTATTTCTTAAAGAGGATCCAGTAGAATAGTGTTTCATTATTAAGTAGTTACAAAATCAGTAGAATGAGTAAAATGAGTAAGTAGATATGAATATAATTCTTATATCTGCTTTATCTTATCTTTTCTTCTGACTTCCTTCCTCTGAAGGGAACTAATAAAGATAATAAAGAAACATAAAGACATTCTAATCTCAAAGACTAGAAACCAGAGGTCTTTATATATGTTTTGGAAATCAATCGACTTCCATCGATCGAC